>PVKA01000406.1:0-207447 GCA_004027165.1 Ctenomys sociabilis
AAGTTCTTGCTTAAAATTCTTCAGTGATTCTTACATTTCTAGACCAAAGGCTTCCCTGTCCCACCTTCACACTGTCCTCGCCCTCTCCCTGGCTCCACCTCCTCAAGGCTCCACCCTCTTCCTGCCACCTGTCAGCCCAAGGTGCGCTGTCCCCTCCCCTGGAAACTGCAGGGCATGCCAGGAGCCCCAGCACAACTGGCAGTTGTGTGGGATGAGCCCTGTGAATCATCCCTGAGACTGTTTCTTCTCCCATGAAAAGCAAAGCCTGTGCTGTTAATCTGCTTCTCAGGTTTCACCTGAAGGTCTGGCTTTGGGCTCAGTGATGGCACAGAGGCAAGGGACCTGCGTGATTGTGGCTGGACTCTTAACACCAGCACCCCAGGAAAAGGGAGTCTCTTGATCTTAAATGAGCTGGACATTAGAAAGTCTGCCCATTTATAAGATCCCTTGACTGCAGCAGCAATATGCCATGCTACAGAATGCTTCACCAAGGGTCAGGTTCCTGTAGGTGCATGGGGTCTTCTGAAGTAACTCATGTGAGCAGGAGGCTCAGTGCCCATAGCATAAGCTCTGAGCCACTTTCTGCTCAGTCCTGTGGCCTTTGAGGGTAGTCCCTTCATCCCACTAGGTGACAGCAAGGAAAATTCTACATTGAGAAGAAAATGCTAAAACGCTAACAAAAAACACATTGTTTTAAAAAATGCTAAGATGCTTCAAAAACATATTTCTTTAAAGAATGATGGAACAAAAAGTTAAAAAACAAGTATTTATTTATATCTTTAGACACGGGGTCTCACTCTGTCAGTTAGGCTGGCCTTGAACTTATTGTGTAGTCCAAGCTGGCCTCAAACTCACAGTGATTCTCTGTCTCCTGAGTGCTAGAATTATAGATGTGTGCCACCGCCCCTGGCTTCAACTTTTGTTTTTAAGAAATTGTTACCAGCTGATTGAAAAACATGAGGCCCTCACAATGCCTTTGGAACTGATCTGTGCTTTTATTCTTCTATTTTATTTCACATCATGAAAACGTTCTTTTTAGAATATTTTTAGACTTTTTCCAATAAGTAAAAGTAAATTAGAAAAAAAAAAGCCAGGGTCTGTCCCCATCTGTGAGTTCCCCAGCTCATGATTTTATTGGTAATTGTTTTTCATAACTCTGCATCTATTCCCTGTGGGTGTATCCTGCATTTTGCAGCCAACTGTTTTTGATGACCATAACAGGATCTTTCTATGAAAACCCACTGCTATATCCTGGCCACCCCCACCGCCTCGGCCCAGCCAGCAGGAAGGACCACGAGCAGAGCAGATGTTCTTGCTCTTCCTGGCTGTTTTGAGTTCCTCCCTGCAGACACGATGCTCCATCATATTGACACCAGAAACACCTTCCCGATTTCATCAGACAAGATGAGACATTTGTTTGGGACCTGACTCCTATGTCTTGTCCTAAGCAGACAAATCAAACGTGCACATTTAGTGAGCACACAGACCCAGTCTGTAAAATGCACAGCTAAGAAAACTGGATTGGATTGGAAATACTACATCCTTTTCCTGGTGACTGCACAACCTCCCAAGAGGACTTTGTAAAAGAAAAATGTAAGATCTAAGTAAAAAAATATGTGCATCTTAGAAAGCAAACCAAAATGGGAAATTTTGAATGGTACATAATATTTCTCAATACAAGCTATAAGATATGAAGCCTCAAAGACCCTTATTGAAATATGTGGTCTACATAGTTCATCTACATGATTCAATCAATATTTCACAAAATTGAACATACCCGTGGGTCATCTGAGAATTTTGTTCACATGTAGTTTCTAACTCAGAAGGTTAGTGATGGGGCTTTCGATACTGCATTTCTGACAAGCTCCATAGACGGTGGATACTGCTGGTGAGTACACAAGGATTTGTACCATTTTTTTTTCAGACAGTGTTTTTTCCCAAATGTGGCCAATGGATCACTTGCACAGAAATCCCCCGAGGTTTTGCTGTGCTGAAGAAAGAGTTCCTGAGTTGTGGGCATGGCCCATGGATAGAGCATTTGCCTAGAATGTTGAGGGCCTGAATTCCATCTCCAGTACTGCAAAAACAAAACCAAACCATACCAGCTCTATGGAGCAACACTGGTTCACAAATCCAGTGCCTATAGCAGAAATCCAGGAATCTGTGTTTAAAGTTCTTCTTAGATGGTTCTGAGTTTTTCACTGACAGATGACAAATATACATATTTATGATGTACGGGATGACAAGTCACTATGTGTACATGGTATATAATGACCACAGCAGGGTAATTACCATTTCTCCTAAACATGTAGCGTCTCTTTCTATAGGCACAGTCACTTAAAACTCCTCTATTCTAGTTCTTTGTAAAAAAAATATATGTAATGAATTGTAAATTACAGTCACCCTACTGTGTTTAGAACACTAGAGCTTGTTCTTCCTGTGTTTTTGGTTTCTGTTATCCCTTTCATACGTATACTTCATAGCCTCTAGTGGCCACCATTCTATCCTCTGTGAAGTCAACTTCCTTCGCTCCCACATGTAAGTAAGAATCTGCAGTCTTCGTCCTTCTGTTCCTGGCTATTCTTCTGTCAACGGGTACCTTGACTGATTTCATACCTTGATCAGTATATCAAAGGTATCACTTTGATATACTGATCTCGTTGCCCTTACACACACACCCAGTAGTGAGACAGCTGACAGCACAGCAGTTCTAAGTGTAGCTTTTTGAGGTACAGGTGATTCTCCTTAATACTGGAGTTTTGACCTTGCACTGGATAAGTGATCGCTTTGGGATAAGTAGGAAACTTGCAATGGTGGGATAAGATTATTGCATATGATAGAGAAGGCTTGGGTGGGGATAAATAGGCTCTCAGGTGGCTTCAGTAAGGAAAACTGCCAAACACCTAGGCAGGTGAGGCAAGAACAGGTTGACAGGTGTGAGCATGTCAGGGACTGCAGGTGACAGGAAAGGAGCTTTATGAAGATCAACAATGATATCAGACTATTCATTTCTGTTGCAGTAAAAAACTTCAATTTTCAGTATTGAGTAAACCAACATTCACTTTCAAAAGAATTATAATTTGGAAAAGTTGCATAAAAGGAAGTTTTTATTCTCTTCTCATTGACTCAACTTTCATATCAGAGGACGTTTTATTATCATTTATGTTAGATGGTGGTATGTCCTTCCATTTCATTCTTACGTGTTGCCAGTTCTCAACCTCCAGATCTTGGATAAAGGAGAAGAGAATTTGCAAGTTAAGATGGTTTGGATTTAAATGTGCTCCAAAAGCAAATACGGTCACTACCCTGTGGCATTACTGTGGGGTGTGGAACCTTTAAAATGTGGGGCCTCTTCCAACAAGCTACGTATCCTGAAGCTTTCTTGCATATCTGGGTACCGGGTTTGACCTCAAGAGATGGCTGCTGTATACTTTTGCAGCTGGTTTGATATCACATTTCAGCTCTAAACTTTGCATCCTGAGAACACTTAAATGTTTCTGCAGGTCCATTTTATATAACTTGAAGGACCTTTAAACTTTCTGGTTGCCACAGCATATCTTTCTTTTCTGCCTACCCAATAAACAGCTCTGCCCTACTGTGATAGATTTTCCAAACAAAAATACCTGGAGCAGCAGTTTAGTGAAATGACACTATGCCTTCAGTGACACTCAACAAATGGAGTTTCCCCAAGCACAGTTCTGTAAGAAGTGTGTGTGAGAGTGTGTGTATATGTGTGTACGTATATTTTAAGTTATTACTTGTATTGTGCAAATTTTTTTTGATCTTGGGGATTCTGGCTGTGAATTGATGCGTGACAATTATGGTTAAAAACATTTGCTTGTTCCACAGAAGATCATTAATGTTTTGTGACCATATAAGTCGTAAGAGTGATTGTTTTATGTGTAGGTATTATTGTTAAATACAGGGACTGTTTCCAGGCACAGAATATGAATTGTAAGTTAGAATGGACATTAGATGCGGTTATGATGAAATAGCAAAGATCTGCAGTCCTAGATCTACAAATGTGTGGTGAGAAATTAGAATAAATTGGACATAGAGCTTGACACATGGGCTCTGACTAGCCTGTTAGAAAAATTCTTTGACTCCAAACCTTAAAATACCCCATGGAGTCAGCACTCACTAAGCCTCTAAAGGAAAGAGATCTCCCCTACAGTAGGATCATAACATAGGTGAGCGCAGGCCTGGGCTAGGCCCTGGCAGCAGTGCTACTTGGGAGGAGCCACCTCACCTTTGTGTCATGTATTAAACTAGAATTCAGATCCTTTGGTCAGGTTCCCCCAGACTCTTCTGAGGTGTCCACGTTCAACTGCTTGAGCTTTGTTTTGGCAACCCCTTGCCCAAAGTTGCTTATAGGCTGTTCTTTCACCTTGTTTCCAAGGCTGTGGAACAGAAAGTAGCCTCTGTTTTGAAGAGGTGGAAGTTAGGTATACATTTATTTTTTACTGTTCAGGACCACATTTTACAAAATGCCTTGTTTCCTTTATTATTGTTTCGGAAAAGGAAAGTTCTATTAGAATTGTTTTAGTTTGAATATAGAATAGTTGTTTTTTTTTTTTTTTAATCATGGCTTATTTTGAAAGATTCTATATCAGATAGTTTAAACAAATTTCTGGAATGTTCACATTCAAAGATTCCTTATTAATGAATGTCTTTGACTTAACTCTAACCAAAAACTTCAACATTATTCTTTATACATTTTCATTATATAGTGTTAACAAGCTTAGTTGCAAACAAATAAAATACTTGAGCTATTAAAAAAAAAGTAGGGCCTCTTGAAGGCGATGGAGTCCTGGTGTGGTGGCTCACATCTATAATCCCAGCACTAGGGAGGCAGAAAGCAGGAGGATCACTGCAAGTCTGAACTGTATAGTGAGACCCTGCACAAAACACAAAACAATTGGACAGGATATCCTGTCTGCTTCTTGTACTATGGATGACCACTAGGAAAATAACAATGTAAAAGGTATGATTATTGAAACTGTCTTATTAATCAGCTTTGAAACTGTCTCATTGATATTTGCCTCTCAATAAAATAAAATAAGATAAGATAAAATAAAATAAAATACAAAACAAAAGACCCTAAAAAGCCAAACAAGCAAACAAAAAAGGTGTGGGGCCTCAAGGAAGAAAGTTACCTAATTAGGGTAGGGTAGGAGCATGTCCCTGAAGGGAAGCTCAGTCTCAATCTCTCAGTCTCTCACTCTCTGTCTCTGTCTCTATATCTCTCTGTATGGCTCTGTCTCTGTCTCTGTCTCTCTCTAACTCTCTGTCTCTCTCTGTCTCTGCATGTGTGTCTCTGTCTCTCTCTGTCTCTCCCTTTCTGTCTCTGCCTCTCTCTCTCTCTGTTTCTCTCTCTCTGAGTGTGTCTGTGTGTGTGTCTCTGTCTCTGTCTCTCCTTTCCTTCCTCCCTCCTTCCCACTTGAATCACCCTATGCTCTCTGTCATGATGTTCCATGACCTTCTGCTTCAACACAGTCCCCCAAAGAAGGGAACCAATAAACCATGAACTGAAACCTCAGTAGCCAGGAGTCAAAAATAATTTTTTCTTCCAAACTGACTTTTCTAGGGTATTTGCCACAGCAATGAAACAACTGACTACTTCATAACAAATAGCAACTCTAACCAAGAAACTTACATGTATGGTAAGGCTTTGTTAAAGCTTGTACTCATGTGGTAGTAATAACTGCTAACATTTAGCATATTTTTTTTCTATACTTGGAATGATGACAAGTAAATGACAGGTTGCTACAGTAGATGTAAGAGAAAACCATGCTTCAGTATATTGGCCTATATTTCATGGAATCCTTATGTTTATATTCTGTAAGGTAGAATCATAAAAGGAGGCTTGTTTTCTGGGTCAACTATTTTAATTCAGTATTTTGTACCTCTTTCCAGATTGCTTTCTAAAAGAGCTGCTGCCATGTGCGTCTCCTCCTGGATCTTCAGTAGTACTGAGCAGGCATGATTTCAGCAAGCTGATTATGTTTATCTGTCTCTTCCTTCATCTTAGGCCTTCCATTAAACTTCACATGTGTTCTTTATAAGCAAACAAACAAAAATGATCTATCTTTTAATAAAGAATTCAGCTTATTCACATGTAATGGAACTACCAAAAAATTAGCTTCCTCTTATTTCTGACTTTCATTGATTTCACTTGTATATAGTATCTTTTATGTTTTCTTTCCTTGCTTCAGTTACATTAGTGGGGTCTTCCATCTTTATCTTCAGAAGTTCTATTCTCTTTTCCCTTTTCAGACGTTACCTTCTTCATCCTCATTCTCATAAGGCACCTCTTACTTTTCGACCATACAGAACAGCTGTGGCCAGATGCAGTAAGCTTCCCACTTGTCCATTCTTCTGCAGTACATGGAGGCCTCGGGAGCAGCAAAGGGAAAGAGAGATAAAAATGAATGAATCCTGTGTATCCATTTCAAACTTCTTGGCTAGCTGCTTATTATCTAATATCTCTTTGCATAAAATTCTTCCAATGATCTGGTTCTATTTGCTTAAAGAGAAGGAGTACAGAGTTGCCTAAAAGTAGAGTTCTGGGCAGAAGCTGAGCATTTCCATGAAAAGCATCCATAGTAGAACAGAAACCCAAGGCTGGAAAATCACTGTGGTGTGCGGAGATTGCTCCCCTGGATCCGGCTCCCTCTGGCTTAGTAACAATGACCTCACCAGACTAACCGTGAGGAAGAAAGCTATTCAGGAACTATGGACAACAGCAGGAGTGTGAGGGGGCAGCTGGAGATTGCTATGAAAACCACCCTTAAGCTATAGGAGTATTTTCTTTCCAGGTTGTGGGTGTGTGTTTTCTGTCTTCTTATGAATTTATCATTTTGGCTCACTGTATAACTTTGATATAGTTACTTAAAGTCTCTTGAATTTCACCTTCTCTTCTGAAAAATGGACATAAAAACAGCTCTAATTTTACATATTTGCTATGAGGACTTGTCTTAGTTACTTTTTACTCTTTGCTGGGACAAGTACCTGGTGCTCAAAATGAAGGAAAGAAAGGTTTATTTAGCTCACAGTTTGTAGAGGTTTCAGTTCATACTCTGCTGGCTGCAAGGCAAAAGACAGCAGTTCATGGCAGCAGAGAATAATGAAGAGCAGAGGAGCAGCAGCTGCGATGTCCATCAAGCCTCTCTCTTCCTTCTACACTGACTGCGAAAACCAGCACTCCTTCAAAGTGGCGCGGCTGGGAAGATCAAGCTCCTCTGGAGACTGGAACTTCTCTTCAGAAGTGGAGCAGGGCTGGGCCTCCACGCCTTTCCTGCTGGAGCTGATTCAACCAAGTCAACCCAATGTATCAACTAACACAAGAGTAAATAAGGTAAATCAATATCAAATAAATAGTGGATGTTAGCGTCTTCCTCCTCGTGTCTTCTTCCATCTCCATCACGTGAAGACATAACCTTTCTCAGATTGCTTGCCTCATAGCTTTTATAGTTATTGAGAGGATGGCAAGAGGTAGTGATTATAAATGTCATTCATATATAGCACTGGGCTTGCACATTTATTTCCACATAGAGACTGCTGCAGCATGTAGTGCACTAGAAAGCCAAGTGCTTCCTCTTTCAAACGCCATTTGGCAGCACGACCATGTCCACAAGTTAGCTGGACTGCGTGAGGGATGCAGAGGTGTTTAAGACACCAGCCACCCCTTCAATCCTCATAATCAGATTCCTACATTATTTCCTAGGAGGACTCCAGATATCAAGTCATACTCAAAAATTATGTAATTAAGCCCTGTGTTGTTGGCACAGAAATAAGGAAATAAATCAATGGAACATATTAGAGAGTCCAAAAGTCAATCCTTGTATATATGGGAATCTAGCTAATGAAAACCATAACTCTTCAAATCAGTGGCAAAGAAATTGCAAGAAATAGTGTTGCAAAAAATAATTATGGATTTAACCAAAACCAAAGATGCCTTCTTAGCAAAAAAATAAAGATTCTGCCATCTCACATCATGCGCAAAAATAAACTTTGTATGAGCTAAAAACTTAAGAATTTAAAAATCCCAAAATAAAATCCACTGTTGGAAGAAAGCATGTGTTAATCAATTATTTACTGTCTCATATCAAACTGCCCCTGAACTTTAGGACTTGAATGCTCCAGTCATTTATTATAGCTCCCAAACCTAGGGGTCCCCTGGGCAGCTTGGTGATCTGGGTTAGGTGTGTTTTGTCTCGAGGGATTTGCTCATGAGTCTACAGTCAACTGGTGGTGGCCTACAAGCCGTGTATTTGGGAAGACTTTTCTCACCATTTCTTCTGTATCAAACCATGCAAGGCAATGGGGAAGTTGACTAGACGTGTGTCTCTTATCTCCTAATAATCCAGCTGGAATTTTCAGATAGTAGTGTTTCCGAAAGAAAAGCCCATGGTGCACGTTGTCACTGCTGCTCCACTCCATAGGCCAATGGAAATGAAGGTCACAAAGGAATAGGTCCCAGCTCCTAATGGGAGAGGAAGTAAAATTAAATTGTAAAGAACACACATTCAAGGAGTAAACACACACACACACACACACACACACACACACACACACACCTTATCAATTTTACAATCTTCTGCAATAGGAAGTCATTTTTTATTTTTATGTTTTTAAGATCAATTTCATAAAAATTTAAAACTTGGAAACTATAAAAGATTCTATAAACAAAGTTAAAAGATAAATATCACACTGAGAAAAAATATGAGCAGTGTACCTGGCAGACAAAATGTTCCCATTAAACAATGAAGAAGACAATATTCTAATTTTAAAAATAGGCAGGGTCCAAGATGATAAATTCTGTAACTGAGAACACAAATGTCTCGGTTACTGTTCTCTCGTTGCTGAAGCAAACACCCGACACCCAAAATGAAGGAAGGAAAGGTTCATTTAGCTCACAGCCAGTGCAAGCTTCAGTCCATACCTGGCTGGCTCCACGGCAGAGTGGCACAGGGCAGAGAACAGCCTTTCCTGGCAGCAGCAAAGAACAAGAGCAAAATGGAGAAGTAGCAGCAACAATGGCAACAGAAAGGCAGTTTCTCTCCCTTAAATTGCATTCAGGCTATTGCCAATCTGGGAGTAGTACTCATACCCATAATCCCAGCAGTACTAAAAGCTAAAAGCCCCCAATAACAGCCATGCCACTGCCCTAATATTTGGCTGGTTTAAAATATCTTTTGAAAGATTAATCAGTCCACCATGGTTAAACTCAGTCCCAGGAGAAGTCTCCGGACATTAGAAAAATTCAGCCTTTTGGCCAAGCCATAGCACAAATCATCTACAGTCCAACGACCAATTCCTTCCAGGCAGAAATCTCCCCAGCCTGCTCTCTATAGTCAGGCTTTCTGTCAGCCTCTGGTCTTCTGAGCTCTGACCAGAATCTCCTAAACATAACAGTCGAAGCTGTTCCAGCTCTTTGCAAGTAAATGACTTCCCCAAACTTTTCCTAACTCTTCCCATAAGCCATTCCCAAAAGCTTGTAATCCACATGGTCATGTTTAGCCACAGCAAAGACTCCACTTCTCTGGTACAAATTCTGTCTCGGTTACTGTTCTCTTGTTGCTGAGACAAATACCTGACACCCAAAATGAAGGAAGGAAAGGTTTATGTAGCCCACAGTCACTGGAGGTTTCAGCCCACACTCCGCTGGCTCCAAGGCAGAGTGGCACATGGCAGGGCATCCTTTCCTGGCAGCAGCAAAGAGCAAGGGCAAAACAGAGGAGTCACAGCCACAATGGCGACAGAGAGGAAGTCTCTCTTCCTTAAATTGCATGCAGGCTATTGACCCAGGCTGGGATTACACCCGTAATCCCAGCAGTACTAAAACACATAAT
This sequence comes from Ctenomys sociabilis, assembly GCA_004027165.1. Classification (NCBI taxonomy): domain Eukaryota; kingdom Metazoa; phylum Chordata; class Mammalia; order Rodentia; family Ctenomyidae; genus Ctenomys; species Ctenomys sociabilis. The sequence goes on from PVKA01000406.1 coordinate 9,855, forward strand.
CCCAGTGGATCATGAGTTGTCTCAAACTCTAGAAGTCCCTGCCTCATGACTGCATGAGGCTTTAGGGGGACAACTAGACATAAACCATCACAGAAAACATCCTCTAAACAGTGAAAAATGCTCAATCTGTAGTAATACAGAAAAACACATTTAAAGAAAAAACAAAATAATGATAGTCACAGCAGTAACTAGCAAAACCAAAATTTATTCCAGGTTATAGACAGGCAAATAAATGGACTTCATATAATACTGGAGGAGGTATAATCACATAAATCTTTCTAGAATCCAATCAGCAATATGTATCAAAATATATTGAGCATATGGGTACTCTGTGCTAGCAGTTTTTCTTCCAGGGGACCTCAGTGATTACATAATTATTTATAACTATTGACATAGTGTAAATAACAAGCTATAGGGAACCAAATAACCGATATATGGTATGCCTTATTAATGTAATTATGAGTAATTAGAAAGAATGATATAGATCTCTATCAGCTCTTTATTTTTTGGTATCGGGAATCTAACTCAGCACCTCATACTTACCAGGAAAGAGCTGTACCACTGAGCTAAATTCCTGGGCCCTCTCTATGAAGTCTTGAGGAAAATTAGTGGGATAGAATGTTAAGTGAAAAAAGTAACAATATGAATGTGATGATCTTTTGGTGAAGGGCATTATTATTTAAATATATCCAAGAATTCCTGTGTTGGAAGCTTAGTCCCTAAAGTCATTAATTATGTCAATGGTATTTGAGGCAGGACCCTTCAAAGGTGACTGGGCCTTGGAGGTTCTCCCGTAATGGGTGGATGGATCCATTCATATGTTAATGGACTTACACCTTACTGGGGTATCATAAGAATGGAGCCCTTATACAAGTTAGTTTGGCTGTCTCTTATGTACCCTCTTACCAAGTGATGGCTGTGTTTCCCCAGGACCCTGAAGAGAGAGAGTCCTTACCTGCAAGAAGGTTGTCATCAATGGCAGCCCTTTGATATGGGATCTCAGCCTCCACAACTAGGAGTGGAACAAAGCTTTATTCTTTATAAATCATTCATTTTGCAGTAGTCAGTTATAGCAACAGTTGATGGACTAAGACAACCACCTTTATTCAGCCTCCAGGACTTTACCCATGTTCTTCCCTCTGGCTGGAAATAGCCTTCTTAGCCGCCCATTTTCCCACATGACAGTCCCTCTTGAACAACTCCTAGATGACCCTCTCTCCCTGCCAGGACCCACCTCCTTCTCTGCACTCCTTGGACCTTATGCAGTTCTGTAAGGGCAGGTCCGTGTTTATTTCCGTTCATACCTCATCAATTTATTTATCTCCTTCCAACACACACACTATACTTAGCCTAAGGAAAAAAAGAAGAAAAATAAGTAGAATTTTTTCCAGCTTTAGGCCTATGAAAACAGTTAAGGAACATCTTAGTTTTATATATATATATATATATATATATATATATATATATATATATATATATATATATAAATAATTTTTTTTCTGTATTTTAGAGAAGGTTCCACAGGGCATTCAGGGGCTCACTATTAGATCAGACTCAGTGATTCTCCTGTTTACAGTCCTCCAAGAGCTGGGATTACAGGTGCATGCCAGCATGTCCAGTCTCAATTGCCACCTCAGTGGGCCCTGGGGGTGGGGCTAGCACATTAGTATTGTATATTAATCCACAAAAAGCATACTTATAACCCCAGTGCTTCTAGTTGGGAACAAAAATAGGTTTCTCTGGTAGCTGAACCTGAAAATATTACATGAGTTCATCCACTGAGACTTTAATTCCCATTACTTTATAAGAGTTGAAAGGCACTTACGAGTTTTAGGAGTAAACAAATCTATTTGACTGAACAATGCCCAGAAAAGTGCCATGACAGCAAAACTCTTATTCTGCAGGCATAGAAAAAATATACTGGCAATAAAATCAGAGTTGAAGAGAAAATTTTTGTGAGATGAGGTCACTTTGTGTGCAAAGGAGAAGAAAAGAAGGGAGGGAAGGAGGGAGGGAGGGAGTAAGAGAAGGAGGGGGGAAGAAAGAATCAAGGGAAGAAGGGAGGGAGAAAGGAATGGAGGGAGGGACAAAGGAAAGGAGGTAGGGATGGAAAGGAAGGCAGCCACTTGGCTCTAAGGCAAAAATCATTCACATATAGATTCCTGGAGCATTGCAGCATATGTGTTTGCCTGGATTTTGAGTTTTACAGTGTGCGTATTTACCTTTTGTTAAAGAGTAACCACCTAGTAATATTCTTTTCAAATTGCCCCACTAGAAACACATTGTACGTAATGATTAAATTTTAAACCACATCCTTCTCTTTCTCTGTGCGTGCAAACCCAGGCTTTTAAAAAAATATGATCACATAGGAACTTGTGACAAGTTCTAGGTATGAGACAATATTTTAAAGCTACTCCAGGTGTAGTACCAATCACACATGGCATTGCTTGAGGTTACAATTAGAATAATGTTTATATATATAAACCGTCCAGCCTTTATTTGACATAAAAATTACGGCAATCTAACAACTAAAACATGTCAACATTTTGAAGTTTTCTGAATGCACAAAATTATGGTGTAACACAGTTGAATGAACTTTCCCAGAATGAAAGCACACTAATCTTACACATCAATTACAATGCCTCTGGTCACATTCCAGATATTTCTCTCTACGGTGAAATATGACATATTAGGTGTTGGCTTATTGCTTTTAATCACTCTCAAAGCATGGAGTTATGTTATTATTACCTTTTTTTTTTCCAAATCCATATTCAAGGGTATACTGAGTCCTCTAGGAATAAAATCTCAGCAAAGCAGAAGGTAGAGTCTCTGGAAGCCATGGCGCAGGGCATGGTGCAATCCCAGCCTGTCCCTGTGTGGTGAAGGGAGTATGCTCCTTATTGTTCAGGAGTTCAGAAACACCACCAAGAGATGAACAAGCATCCCCTGAGCATCCAAGCGGGTAAAGGTCTTGCCCCATTCCGTTCACACCTTCTAAGAGAACGTCTCTGCTGAAAGCATGTCCAGCCTCAAAGGGTCCCAGGAACTCAGCTGCTTGGTAACTATTCAAAGCCCAAAACTCATTCTTGGAAGAAATTTCTCATACATGAGGGCTTCCAAAGCCCCCTCGGCCTTTAACTTCCCCTAGAGGCCTCACCCGTTTCAAAGTCTGCACTGCCATTTCCCCTTTGTTTTGTTAAAATTGTCTACAGTCCGTGCGTACCACAGGGCAGAACTAGCATGTGCTTTATCTTCTGTCACATCTGTCCTTCGTCTGACTGGGCAAATTCAAAAAGGGTCCTCATAGTACCCACCTCCCCAAGAAGTATTCCATTTGAGAAAACCAGAAAACTTAGTCAGGTATATGTAGTTTTTCTCCTTTCCTACCCAATTTTGATAATTCATTAGACAAAGCCAAAAGTTAATATCCTGAACCCACTACTATTATGGACTTCTGGGCTATATTGGATTATTTTGCTGAATTCATGTACCTACAATATTTAAATGGCAATGGAACACCCATCTCTGATAAAACTAAACAAAAAAGGGGATATAAATGAACAACCATTTTGTATCTGTACATACAAAATAGTTAGGATAGATATACAGCTATTTTCTCGTAATTCAATAAGAAGAAAGATATGTACTAATATTGTTTGGACAGGATATCATGTGTGCATCTTGTACTATGAATAACCACTATGGAGACAATAATATGCAATGTATTAATTATTATAACTGTCCCACTAACCTGTTTGAAACTGTCTCATTGCTATTTGTTTTTCAATAAAATTTATTTATTTATTTATTTATTTATTCATTTAGTGGAATTGGGGATTGAACTCAGGCCCTTGAGCTTGCCAGGGAAGCACTTATTCTACTGAGCTATCTCCCTCAATAAAATTAATTTTTAATAAGTTAATATCCTGGCCTTCACTTTGGTCTTTCTTACTGAATAAGTGTTTTCCAGTAGAAATTTTGTCAGAGATGAATTTTCAATTCTTCTGTAAACCTTTCTCCAGCAAAAGCTTTTCTTTGCCCAGAGCCCACATTGAGAGAGGGTTGGCCTACAAGTTGAACAGAAGATATGTCCTCAAGAATGCCAGCACTTGCTGGGGGCACTGCAACTGACCTCAGTTCACAAGCTCCAGCTTGTCTTTTTGGTTCTAGTCCTCAGGAGATACCTGAGTTCTAATCATCACACAGCTGGAAGAGGAAAATTTCCCAACCAACTTCAGAACGAGAACTGTTCAAGGCCACATTAGCTCAACAAGTAGAGAGCTGGGAGAAGCTGGATGCTTCTAGTGCTCTGCTTCTATATCTGAGTTCAAGTCTTTTGGGGGGGGGTCTAAGAAAAGAAAAAGCCCCTCCCATCCAGTGCCAATGAATAGCTTTTAAAATTTACCTCACTTGAATTAAGATGTGTCAGGGACATGTGCCAACCCCTCATAAGAAATGTAATCATTATGCATTAGAAACATGTACTAATAAAACAATTAATACTGCAAACCAAATTTACTTTTCTTGTGGGCTGGCTTCCAGCTCTCACTGCCTTTGTAGCTTACACCTTTTAGCTATTAATTCTACTTAGCATTACAGGGGCACCTATTTCTCCCCTTGACTTCCTTATTTCAAATTATTCTCAAGAATTAAATGTAAATGAGGCATGTTGGAGCGTGCCTGTAATTCCAGCCCTCTTCAATGACAAGGTAGAAGGATGATTATAAGTTCAAGCCCAGCCTGGACAATTTAGTGACTTAATGAGATCCTGTCTCAAAATAAAGAAAAAGAAAATGGGATGTAAATATAGTTTATATGTCGAGGCCATGGGTTTAATTTCCACTACCAATATACATACATGCATACATACATACAATGTTTAAAGATATCATCACCTAAGTAGCTTCTTACCAAGATCGTGACAATTCTCTCAAAGGCATGGAGTGTAAATAAATCCAAGGAAACTCTGCCTTCACTGCCTGCGAGCACCCATCCTCCTCTTGCAGTGAGTGATACAGCGTGGGAGGGCCATCAGCAACTTCTACAGAATAGGGTGGCCAAAGAGGAGCATTTGGCTGAAACGTTCTCCCCCTGCTAGTGCTGGTGGTTGTAAAATTTTGGCAATAAATGTCCTCGATTTGGATTAATGTCTTTTTGTGTTTAATGGAAAGTTCTAAAGGGTATAGCTCAGAATTCAGCTATGATTACCATTAAGATTCTAGCTCCAGTGACATATCAGGATGCTGGAAGTGGCCCCAGCATGTAAGATCTGAAGTTTGGTGGTAAAAATGAGTGGTTTGAATCAACTCCCTGTCTGAAAGGAGAGGTCAGTGCTAGAGCTAACCATGAGCCAGGGGGTCCTCAGGGTCCTTTGTCTCACCTGGCAAGTGGGCTTGGACGGTGGTGAGGGACAAGGTGAAGACCTGGTCCTCCCAAAGTTTGAGCAGAAAAGATGTCAACCTGTTATAACTGTCTGTGAACTCTGAAGAACAAAGAAAAGCACTCTTGAAACCTACTGGCATAAATGTCTCTATTTTACAGCATGTGTCAATGAAGTGCTTGAGACCTAAAGTCATACCCTGAACTTCTTTTCTATTCCTCACACAGTAAGCCTAGAACTCTGCACATAGTAGGCCTAGAATCCCTCCTAGAACACACCCAGAATCCTTTACATAGCAGGCCTAGAATCTTGAAATTTGTAAATCCTAAAGCATTTGTACTATATACTGACAAAAATATAAACAATGTGTATATAAGGCTATTCATTGGAAAACTACCAACAATAAAGGATTTAAATCGCACAAGCCTATTAACAGTAAGCTGGTTCAAATAAAATATTCATACAGTAAAGCAGTATGTACCTATGAATATGAATCAGATATCTACATAGAGTGACCTCCACATATATAAAATGAAAAAGGCAGGTGCAAAATTACCTAAGAAAATGAAAGAAATGGTATTAATACTTGGATATTTTCAAGAAATAATAGGAGGATAAAACAAAAGATAAAGAACATACCTCAGTCATTTTTATATCTTGACTATACATTAAAATGCTAACATTAGGATATATTGTATGAATAAGATGTTTTACTAAAATTAATTTCATACATTTCTTTTGAATGTTTAGACATTGCTTCTAGAAAATAGGGGTTCCATACGTGACGTAAGTTTCTGTCATACACGTGAACTTGGAGACCAAACCTTGCATTACCACACACAATGTATGATCAAAAAACACAATGTGTGCTTAAATTTTACAGGAAAATACACTTTGCCATTAATCTCCCTCAAAATATTTGCCCTGGTTTTAAACGTGCTTATCATTCTTGCCACTTTCTGAAACAGTCCTTGAGGTCCTCTTGTGTGTCATTAGTTGAGCTGTCATGGCTGCCTCGGTGTCCCAAACTGACTCAAAACTTTTACTTTAATGATCATTTTGACTTTTGGGAAGAGCCAGGACTTGCACGGTGCCAGATCCTGGGAACAAGGCTGACGAGGACTCACTGCTGCTTCTACGCCTGCTGTCCCCCGGGTGACACCTGGCAGGAGCGGTCATTCCCTTTTCCATTACAGCTGGTAAAGACACACAAAAGAGGACTGCCAGAGCAGCGTCCGCCACAGGTGGCAGGGACAATTGGGGAAGTGTGTGTGAAGCAAGGGGAAGCATTTTGATGGGAGTTAATAGCAATGCGTCTTTTATTGTAATAAAATTTTATTTAAGCATTCACCCTATTTGTCGATTACCCTTGGTGTACCACCTCCCCAACAGAAAGGACACTGGACTTCAGGCAAGAAAATATTGGCTAGATAAATGAATAAGAATATCTGAAACAAACCTCTGACATTCAAATAAGTTATCTCATGCTCCTTAGCCCCATGTTAAGCCCAAGGGACCCCATACTTCAAGAACAGGAATTAGGAAATAAAGAAGCTATAAAATTGAAACATCTGATAACAGAGCTACTTTTCTTCAGAATTTAGCATACATGGGCCATGGCATTGGCCTTGACAGGTTAGCACTCATGCCACAGAGCAATGACCTATGGGAATGTGGAAACAGAAGACAATAGCTTCTGAAAACACCGGATTCTGTGTGTCCAACAAAGGTGTGCACGTCCTATTGTCCACACGCAGAACGTCTTCTGGGAAGCCTCCTTTTAGTGTTGAAATGGTGGAAGACATTTGTCTCCACGTAGAGCACCCCAGCAAATATTGGAAGCTTTCGTCACTCATGGCTGATGTCAAATGACTTCGGATGTGATTACTTTCCAGAAATGTTTCTACAATTTGGAATTATATGAGTAGAGTGTGATTATGTCTCTCTGTTTCATCAAAAGTAATTATTATTATGCTTTAGATAAGGATGACTGTTAGGCCATAACATATTAAAAGAATTATAAAATTACCACTGTTCCAACCCTTGTTAACCCACAAATTATCATTTTAAAGTGACAGCCTAATAGAAATTTCTATCAATAGATTCTATTATCTGATTCTTACTATTTTATTTTGTTAATGTAAAAAGTCATGTAACTACTCAGGAAGCTAGTTTTTAGGTTGATCTTAGTAGCCACTAACTTGTACTTCTCTCAAGTACAGGAACTCTGACCTGAGGTTGTTGCGGGGGTGGTCTATGGGGAGACAAATGTCTGGCTGTCTTGCTCTTTGATAAGAACCCTTTCTTGTCTCCTTGGTGTGCATGTGGTGGTGCCACCTGCTCAAATAAGGAACAATGACAGGTTCCTGTTTACAGAAGGAAACATACTGCATCTGCACTGAGACAGTGTGGCGTATCGACCTGTGTGTATCAACTAGCCATTGGTTAGGATTTGAGGGTCTGGAACTGAAGCCTTGGGCAAAGATAAACATCCATCTCCTCAGTCTAGTGATCTAGGGATGGCATGGAAACCTGTAACCCTCAACCTTTGCATCACACTTGGTGTGAACTGACTTGATGGGTTTGTCCTACGCAAGCCATGCAGAAGGAAGAAAGTGTTACAGTTTGCGTCTGCATGTCCTCTCAAAGCCTCGCGTAGGCAAGGGGGTGGGCGAGTTTTCAGAGGCACTGAATTCAGAGTTTGCGATTGTTCTTTGCTTAGTGCTGGAGTTGGGGTGTGCGTGTTACACCATCCTAGGGAAGGTAGTCTGTATACAGTAGAAGGGCTTACCTCCGCTCTTGCTGCTTTCTCTGTCTTCTGTTACCATGAACTGCCATGGCTCTACCATGTGCCGCCCTGAGCTGAAGCCAACTGTGGACTGAAAGCTTTATACACTGTGAACTAAATAAACCCTTACTCCTTTCACCATGGGCATCAGGTATTTTGTCTAGCAACAAGAAAAGTAAATGAAGATAGTAAGGATAATTTGTTACATGCACAGAGAAGAGAGAATGTGGATTCTCCCATCCTAAAAGAGACAAGAAAAACAAATAGGGAGATGGGCTAAGAAACTGATCATATTTGTAAGAAAAATCTACAAAGGAATATACCTTTTGCTCAGTGGTTGTCAATAGCTTCTACGCCTTGAGAGCTACACCTTGGGAGTCTAAGTGGCTTTAGAGATGACATCACTGTGAATGGTTTAGGAATTTATTCTTACTGGTGATTTTTTTTCTGCATAGTGAAACTATTACATAGCTGAAAAGGGGCAGGTGTCCTATCAGGTACCATCAGTATGGCTTCTAGATATCTCCCAGCATAGCATCCCCTTTAACACACAGCAAACCCTAGTTGTGTATAAAATGCTATTATCATGAAGAAGTACCTTAAAATCATCCTAGCTCACAGTCTTCACTGGAATATGGCAGCAGCACATCTGCATGGCATCAGTGTCTGGGGACAACTATGCCACTCAGCTCTGAGGCCTGGGATGGGGCAGATAGTTCATCACTGGAGACCTCTGTTGTGAAAGAGGGAGTTGAATATTCCCCAAAGGGTCCCCAGTTAGTTCTTGGTGGTAGAAACTCCAGACTAGCCATGGACGTGGGAGCAAATGCATATACCTGCATGTGATGGACCGTGTGAGAGGCTCTGTGTGGTCCCTGCGCCCAAGTGTGGGGAGAAACACTGCTCATGGAAAAGCTCCTTGCCTGTTGCAAAGCTCCTTTTTGTTTGCTGAGTATCTTAAAATTGTTCAACTTGGAAAAGTCCCTACTTAGGAGATTGCAAGTGATCCTGCATCCTGAATTTTGCATGAGCTTCCTGCTGAGGCATTTGGGTGGCATTTTACTGGGAATTAAAGAAAGAAGATTCCTGAAGACTGGATACTCAGAGATATCAGTCTGCATTTATATTAAAGACATTCATTGAAGACAGTTATGAACTGAACTTTGCTCCTCTCCCCAGAAAAAAAAAAAAAAAAATTACATGTTGAAACTGTAACCTTCAATATAAATTATATTTGGAGAGAGATTCTTTAAAAAGGAGAAGTTAAACATAGCCACATACTTGGTTTTAATCCATGTAAGTGTATTTGGGTTTTTCTTTTTTGGTTGGTTGGTTTGGTTTGGTTTTTTGAGACAAGATCTCACTATTAGTTCAAACTGATCTTGAACTCACTTTGTAGCACAGCCTGGCCTTCAACTCCCAGTGATCCTCCTGCCTCAGCCTCCCAAGTGCCATGATTAGGGAGGGTGTACACCACCACACCTGGCTTTGTGTATTTGTCGATGCTGCGTTGAAAAAAATGATTCAATTAAAATCAGGCCCAAGCATTGACTCTAATCCAAATACATATGTGTCCTTTAAAGAAAAGAAAGAGACCAGGGATGTGTGGCACAGAGGACAGGACATGCACAAGCCAAGGAGAGGGGCTACAGGAGAAGGCAAACGTGCAACACCTCAATCTTGGGCTTCTCATCTCCAGAACTTCCAAAAGAACATTTCCCCATATAAGTCCTTCAGTGCACCATGGTGCCTAAAGCAGACTAAGACTTCAGTTTACACAAAAATAGGTTAAAGATTAATTCTAATTTCATATAGGCCCAATTGCCTTTATGGAGAACTAAATTTTTGAATGTTAAAATTCAGCTTGTCTCTCAAAATTCAGTCATCTACACCCAAGTCCTTCATCCCTACCCTTGGCCACTGCTCAAAGTAGCTCTAGCCTTTCCAGTCACAAGTAGCTGTCCTTGCTCCCAACCCTCCTCACCTGCACCTCCTTCTCTCTGTCCCTTCCTATTTGTCCCTCTTCTCTTTCCATAGCCAACTTCTTTCAATACTTCTCACCACTTCCTCACTTTCAGCATCTTCCTGGGAGGATTTCTGTCTCCTCATTTCCTCCACTGTGTCTGAGAATCTTCTGACCCCTGTGTGTGGCAGTGTAGGGTCTTGGACTCCAGAGAGGGAGATAAGGCTTAGCCCACTGGAAGCCATAGCCTGTAATGGGAACTCCAGGCAGCACACAATCGCTGGTCCCCAGGCCCAGAAGAGTCTGGGTGTATGACCATCAAGTTTATTGAACATGACTTGGTTCCAAGTCTTCATCATCTCCTCTCCCAGTCATTTCTTTTTCATGATAAATGCCCATGATGAGCAGCGGTGAGTAAGAAATGACGAGGGAGAGAGATATCTGTCCAAACAGTGGCAGGAATGAGGAACATGGCACAAAAAAACTACTGAGAGTGATAGGTCAAATGCATTCCAGGGTGGGTGGGCATGTCGGCTGCGATGTGATCAGTGATCCAGAACTTCTCTGTGTCTGAGATCTAGAGAAGACATGGGCTTCTCATTTCTTCTTCACAACTGTGCAGAGAAGTAGATCCAGTGATCTCCACTTTTAGAGATGGATACTGAGGTTCAGCCAGGTGGTCCGATAGCAAAGCCGTCTGCGATTTCTTTCCTAGTGGGTGGGTTAGGATAATATGCTGGTTTCTCTCCACCTCCTATGATTGGGCTTATTTAGCACCTTTTCTCTGTGATCTACCAGTAAGGAGCATACTACCTATTCCTTTCTGTACCATAATTAGAGGGGATCTTGACATTTTTGGTGTGGGGAGTCCCAGGGTACAGTGATACCTATAACTGTGTGCAGGTTGTCTCTAGTACTAAAGCTTGGAGTAAGAAAAACCACACACAAACATATACCTAGTGGCATCTTTCAATTAGCTTTTTCAGTAACAAAGTTGGTAATTTGGGTTCTGTCTCCTGACTGCAGTGTGTATGCACTAGCCAGATCTAAACGGTAAACACGGTGCTGGAGTCTTATCAAGTACCAGCTAGAGTCTAACCACAGTCTAGCTATAATTTCCCATCTCTTTCCAGGGCCACTTCACTCCTCTCAAGAATCTAGTAGCAGTGGGGGCAGGTCTGGTTTATGGGGAAGAATCTAAACAGTTCTGCAAAAACTTTTGACTCTGATGGTGACAAGATCCAGGGCATGGAAGTATACTTCGGTACCAGAAATGAGAGACAAAAAAAAAAAAAAAAAAGAGCATCAGAAGTCAGGATGTCAGGACCTCAAGGGTGTGGTATCTACCAGCACACTGCAAAGACCAAGAATCAGGAGCAGGAAATGAGACAGAGAAGAGGCCTGTGGCCATGGTATCAAAGGTCCTTGGAAAGATAGAGAGCAACGAAAATGTCAACCGAAGGTGGCAATATACCACTGAGGAGACATCTAAGCCATGGGGAATGGGAGAATTCATCAGAACAGCTTTCCGGATTAGGCCATAGGTTCTGGGCTTTAATAAACATAGACGCAAATGCCAGTCCTGCTGCTTTGAAACTGAGACTTGGGCAGGTAGATAGCCCTGTAGTCCTTAGCTTTCTTGTCTACAAAAACAAGCCAACAACTGGAGTTTCTGTGAGGACTGAGAGCCGATGTGCAGTATGAATAGCTCAGTCCTGACATAATGCTCAGCTTGGTTCTGCCTGGAATGTTCTTAATCCTTCATCCACTGAAAGCCCTACTCTTTTCCCTGGGGGACTCCCAAAGCAGTTTCTTAGATTGCCTGCCACAGATGCTGTAACTCTATGTAAGAGTGTTTTCTAGATGTGTCTCTTCTCCTAGATTAACCAATTGATGGAGAGAGGAGTAAGGACAAACTTGTTTATTCCAACTAAAGGACCAATAAATATTTGATCCCAATTCTTTTCAACAGTATCCTCATAGTCAAAATTTCTTTAGGAATTCTTACACTTGATCAGAAATCACAAAGACTTTTAGAATTGCTGCCATAAATCTAGTGGCTAGATACTACAATAAACACAAAACCCAAGGGCTCAGTGAGACAGACTGTGAGACCCCTCCCACAAACTCCAGCGTTCGGTAGTTCTTCCTGGCTGAACAATTTCATGTGAAAGAACCAAGTCAAACGTAACTTTAACCTACAGCAAGAATAAGTTCTAAAATCAGTCACTGCATTACAGTCTAGCATCTATGTCTCGTTCAAAGCCACTGCTTTATTCATTTTTCAGTGTAATTTAAACCAATTAGAAATCTCAATTTGCTTCAGCCAAAGATGCTGTAGGATTTTATTCTGACTTAAGAGACTTGCAAGAATGCATTCGAACATAAGCCAGGCCGTTACTGAGACTGTCATCATCGGTTGCATGGCTGCTTAAGGCCATTTTCCTCCTGTGCATATATCAAAGAGGAAGAAAACGCTGATGCAACACAGTTGAATCATACATGCAGCATATTGAACACAACAAGATAAATGTCCCATGATTTTATAGATTTTATAGAATTTTGTAATTCCAGATAAAATGAAACTAATCTACAGAAAAAGAAAGCACTATTTTTCTGGGGGCTGTAAAACGGTTACTTAAGAGAACACTGGAACACTGGAAATGACCTTATCTCATTAGCAGTACAGATGACCTGGTGTATTTGTCAAGAGTCATCATTGTAAAATTTAAAGTTGGGCTGGGGAGATGGCTCAGTGCAATAAGTGCTTCCCTGGGAAGCGCAGGGGCCTAAGTTCAATCCCCGGTTCTGCCAAAACAAAAAAAAAAAAAAAAAAAAACCTGAAACAAACAAACAACAAAAAAAGGGTAGAATATGTAAAACTTAAAGTTGTAAAACTCTACTGCCAACTTCACTGATTCTCTAGTTTGTGAGGAAGGGTTAAAGGTACGCACCATGTTTGGCTAGAGAAGGTCAAGATGAAGAGGTAAATGTTTTAAGAAAAAATAACAAGCAAAGACTTTGCCTGAGGCTAATGCTCTCCTTCCTCTATCATCTTGTGTTGTCTCCCTACTTGGAGAAACAAAAATCAATGGAAAAAACAGGCCAGGAGCTCCTGTACACGGTCTTTCCTGACCCATGTCAAGCCCTTGTCTAATGGAGGGCTTTTGTGAGTGCTTTGGGAACAAAATCATATGGAAACTCCATACATTCATGAACCCCATAAGTTCAATTCAAACAGCATTCTACAGCTCAGTAAACACCTACAAGTAGTTATGTTCAGTAGTAATCGGGAATAGCAGAAAATTAGAGTGAAATTATAACTTCTCTTCAATGGGTGATTCTTAAATTTTTTTTCTATCCATGAGTTATCTAGCTAAATATAGAAACTCTAAGCCTTTCCAAACTTCATATGTATTGTTTTAACAAAGTTTTGTTTCAGTTTCGAAAAACCATATCTCATTCACAGGAAAATCATCTAGATCTGAGCCCAAAGATGGATTTGTTGGCTTGGCAGCACTTCTGCCCCCCCCAACCACCTGGGGTCGCTGACCCTCTTGGGTGTCTTTCCAAAGAGTTGGGCTTGCTGGCAAAATAGTTCAACAGATTAAAGTACCTGCAAGCAGGTGCAAGTGCCAAGGATTTAATCCCTGGGCCTGCCATGCCAGCCCTGCCCAGGGGCCTGCTGAGACAGTGATTGAGACTAGGTGTGGTGAGCCTTTAATCCCAGCTGTAAACAGGTGGATGACTAGAGTCTGATCTAGTAGAGAGAGACCCTGGGGCCAGGGAGATGGCTCAGTAGGATAAACACTTCCCTGGCATGCGCAAGGGCTTGAGTTCAATCCCTGGTTCCGCCAAGAAAAAAAAGAAAAAAAAATTAGTAGTGAGACCCTGAACACTCTATAGACCCTTCCCTAAAATGCAAAAAAATAAACAAAAGAAAGAGATGGGCTTTGGAAAGACAACCAGAAAAGGGCAAGTCTTAGCCAGAAAACGGAGACATCATACCTTCTGGCTTCTAAGGAGTTCTATGTTCTGAGATCCCAGGGAGCCTCTTTGTCTTTCACAGTAGGAGCAAGGAAACTGTTTGTTTCCCCCCAAAACCTGCCATCCTAAAATTTGGCCCTTGGAACCACAGTACTGTCTTTGTATTTATTCCTTTATCCGTGATTTCAACTCAGGCTTCAGTTGGGAACATTGCCTCCACTTCCTTTGGCCCACTCTTGCTATGTTGGCCTCTGACATCTGGATACACATACCTCCTTGACTAGTGCAGCCCCAGGAGTCCTTAATTCTTCATTTCGCTCAAAGGGTCCTCACCTTTCTCTACTCCACTCCCTGCAACGGAACCTGAGGCCCTGTGCCTTTTCCTTGCCACCTGAAGGAAAGGGATACCATTTAAGCAACTTCTGTCCTCCAAAGGGATTTCATCTTGGTAGCTGACGTAAACATAAACGTGGAAGGTGAGACGTCTGTGGTCCTGGAACCCAAGCATCCTGTTTTAGACAAAAAGCACCATGCTTGAGTGTAACCAGTGTCTGTTCTCTCCCTGTCCCTGCCGTCCAGACCCAAGAGAGTGTGTGAATGTTTATCCCTCAAGACTTGCCCCATGGACCAAAAGATGGAGGGAAGGGGCAGAGAGGGGAGGGGGAAGAGACAAAAGAAGATTTTTTTATGTATATATACACCAACCCCTTACAAGGAAAATAATCGTTATGTGCTGCAAGCATGTCCCAATAAAGAACAATGAAATAAAATTTTAAAAGAAGCTCCACTGCAAAGGAAACATGGGCGACTGCCCTCCCACTCTGAGGGATCACAGGACACTAGAACTTGGAACGGCTCTCAGGTCCCCAGCCCACTCAAAAGGGAGGTGCTGGGCTGAGGTTTGCCTAGAAAAACAAAACCCAGCAAACTTCTCTTTACTAAGTGCAGAAAGCTATTCTGATTCCCAGTTCTATGCTGGTGGTCTTACACTGCACAGTGTAGGTCATCATTTTCCTTCCCCTGATTCTGATTTCCACACACTTTAGTGCTCAAAATGAAAATATATTTTTTAAAAGCAGCTATGCATGCTTAGGCATGAGAGTGCTGAGATCTGAGGAACAGATATTCATTCTGAGGTTAGTCATGCTCATCTCGAAAACAATATTAAGATACTTCTTTCTATAAGAGACCAACACTCTGGAAGGCTGAGGAAAGAAGATAAAAAAGAGTCATGCCTAATCTGGACAGTTTAGCTACTTGGTGAGACCCTGTTTTGAAATAAAAAAAATACTGGGGATATAGTTCAATATAAAGGCCCTGGGTTCAGTTCTTCCAGCTGACAAAGAAAATCAAATATTCTCCCTACTCGACTGAGTAACATATAATATATTCTGAAATAGCTGCTATTCTAAAACAAAGAGACAGTAAGAGTTCCCTAGGGCTGTCGAGATAGCTCAACGGACTAAGCACCTGCTTAGGCATGCACAACAGGGACCAGGTTTGATTCCCTGCACTATAAGGCATGCCGGCCCTGCCCTCAGGCAACCACGTCTGGGTGTGGTGGACAGCAATCGCCATGCTGTGGAGGATGAAAACAGAAGGATCACTAGGAGTCTGATCTGTGTAGTGAGACCCTGTACCAAATACTTAAAGAGTTCCCTGACTCCCAGATGCAACTGGAAGGCAAAAATAAAATGAGAAAATCTTGAAAGAAACAGGATTGTTCCCCTAAAATGACTGATAGGGGACAAATGTTTACAACAAGAAATGTGTAGAAAAAAATTAATCATAAGGGCCAAGTCCTTTGCCAAATATCTAAGGCCACAAAATGTGGGACTTATTCCATATGACACATAATTGTAAATAAATGGTCACATTTTTTTATGATTATCTTAGTTAACAGACATAAAACAAGAATGAGAAATCCTGATGTGGCAGTTATAACCCAGAAGCTTCTCTAGCTGAGGATGTCTGGGGAGCGGGAGGGGCCTGTCAAGGCCAGGTGACCATTTTCATGGAATTAACACAGATGGATGGATGGGAAAACTGCCCTACTCTCCACTGGAGAAGAAAGAAATTTCTCTTTGATGGCAAAGCATGTGGCCATCCTGAAGAAAAAATGATTTTCAGTCTTGCCCATCATTTTCTCTCCTACGCAAGAGGCACTAGTGTGAGGAGCTAAACAAATGCAGCGCTGAATCATTTGCAGTGATTTCTGAGATTTTCTTTGTGTCTATACCCAAGTAAGGGTGTGTCTGGGGTTTTAGGAATTCACGCTTTGGGTTACCATGATAATTCCCATACTTGCACAGAGCCTTGTTTGATCCGGAGTTTGGTATCTGAAAAGGCTACTGGTTACACCTTAGGGAAAGACAGCCATTTCTCAGCCACTGAGAAGGTACCTAGCTCCCTTCGTGATCCAACACAGCCCTAACCTTCTCAGTGCACCCATCTTCTCAGTGCCCATCTATATACCATGCAAGATAAGCGGAGTCTGTGACTTTAGTTTGGGACCATTTTCCCTGTCCCAAATCATCCTTACATCTTTCATCCTCTAAGTTGATTGAACTTTTCTGCTTTCATTTCCTCTGAAAAATCTCTCTACCCTGGGCCTTGTATCCTTTCAACAGATGGTGATTTGCTGCCTAGCAGCTGAGAAAAGGCAAGTCTAAGCCACAGACGTTCAGTGTTCCTCTCCCAGGCGTATTATTGTCCTTTCTGCCAAAAGTGGCCCACACAATGCGTAAGAATGCATTTATATCCTTATTCTGACCTTTTCTAGAGGTAATGAGTGGACCTTTTTAGTGTAGGATTTTAAGTGTGTAAGAAGTGAAGTAGACAAGAAAATCTCTTCTTTTCCAACACTCTACTTAGTAATGTTTACTATCTGGCTAACTTTTCTAGTTCCAGCTGGTCAATGGGTTGAACATTGGATAAATAAATACTAGACCCTTTCCTAGATGTGACAATTATTTTTGCCTTGGTCATTTGTGACAAAAAAGGATCCAGTTCCTCTGCTGGGGATATAGCTCAGCTATGCCTGGCAAGTGCAAGGTCCTGAGTTCAATCCCTGGTACCACAAAAAAAAAAAAAAAAAAAAACCACGCTCCCTTTCTTACTGCCACTCTTAGCCCCTGACGCCTGCCTCATGGTTTTCCCGCCAATCCAGCTGCCCTCCCCCGCATCGTCCTTCTCTTTTCTCCCAGCAGCACCTCACAGCCCTACGGTACCAGAATTCCTGGCCACGTCTGACACAGCCTCCTTCCAGCAGCCTCTTCCCTCAGCCTCTCACAGGGTGCCCTTCAGTTTTCCACTAGACTCTTCCTGGTCGTTTTTCCCAGGTAAAATGGTGACTGCATTTCTTTTGCCTGTAACTTACATTCATTTGGGATTCTGGTTTGGTTTTTTTTTTTTTTTTTTTTTTTTTTTTTTTTTTTTTTTTTTTTTTTTTTTTTTTTTTTTTTTCTTTTCTTTTTCTATCCATATTTTCTTTGTACTCATTGCTTTTAGTGATCTGAGAAACTCTTCTTCATTTTGCTAGCACCAAGATCAAATTCTAAATTATCCTGTGCAGTGCTATTGCTTTATGATTCACATTCGAATCTGAGTCCCACCAGAACTTCTGGCTTCAGGATTGTGCAAGAAAAGAGAGTATAGTACTGATAGTTACTGGCCGGGAGTATTGTGAAAAAGCTGACTGTGTGACCCACTCCATTCCTGAATCCTACAAATTGCCTTACATTTATTTACACACATTCTTCCACCTTCCTATGAACCACTGAGAGTTCCTATATAAATATTCCACCGGCACAGCACCATTTAATGAAAAGCCATCTTTCGCCCACTGCTGGGTTGTGTCACTGTTCCCATAAACACAGGTGTGTGTCTGTTCTGAGGCTCTGTTTACTGCGTGATCTATGTGACTGTACTTGTGCCAATACAGCATTTGCAATATGTCCTGATAAATAAGAAAGCAAATTTCGCCACATTTTTTTTCTCTCCATTAATGTCATTGGGTCTTTAAAATTCATATTAGAGTTATACTAGATATATATAACTAGGGGGACTAACACTCTTACAAACTGGATAGTCCATGAGCATAGTGTACTCATACTTATCTACATTTATCTCTGCGCTCTTTTTATGTTCAAAGAAGTCTTGTATACCTCTGTGAGACCTGTTCCTAAACCTCTTATACTTTAATAGCATTGAAATGTAATCTTGGAGGAACAAGGATGCCCAGGTGAGGGGCGCAGTGACCAAGAGGCCGCAGGGCGTGGGGCAGCCTGGTCCTGGGAGGGTGAGTGTGTCCGCCAGGCTCGTCAAGGGTCCTTATCACACAGGAAGATTTTCCTGACCTTCAGGTGACTTTAGATTTTCCCCAAAACAATTCTGAAGCAGCTGTCCTATTTTTGGCCACCCACTTGCCTCTTCTTGAAATGTGTGTGCCTTTCTACACATTGCCCCCACGGTTTGGGATGAAAAACACTGATTTATTTTGTTCAGCCTTTCAGATGCAATACCGAGAAAGTCTTAGGATGCAGCTGTCCTGTGGCTTCTCCAGGAAGAACAATGCAGAAGACATCTGCAGTTTGCTTAATTATAATATATATATATATATATATATATATATATATATATATATATATATATATATATATATATATATATATATTGCAAGCTAAGGCATATGTTTAGGTTCAAATAGGGGCTTAGGTTGTAATATATATGAATTCTTTCACTGTTGATGAACACAAGAAGAATACATAAGTGGTAAAGAGGGATGACTTCAGGGGTTCTTTACAAATGTCTCCTAGCTTTAGTCACTGTTAAGAGAAGTGCAATTGAGACTGCTGCCGTAACTTCCTGATAGGGTTTCTAGTTTGAAGGGAAAGAGATGTCATAGTGTTATATCTTGAAGTCATGGCTCACCCTGACACACATTTATAGGACAACAAAAGTCCAAGTTGCCAGTTAAACCTGGGATATTGGAAAGAAGCTTAAGGATAAAATATTAAGGCTGGTTTCATACATGAGTAACCAATACATTTCTGTACAGGTATGCACATTTTTACCTATAAAAATTTTCACCCAGAGTTTTGGATGAGAGTGTTTTTTCCTCCTAGCAAAAGAAAATGTTGACATTTTCAGGAGTTTTTAGAAATTTTCTATTTATTTATTTATTTATTTTCATTCTTCTACAGAAGGGCCAGCTTGAGCAGCAGCTAGCTCTGTGAATGCGTGTTTTCACTTGGCTGAAAGAGCGGTAAAAGAAAACAGCACTGTCTGAGTCCAGAAACTGAAGGCCATTCACCTCCCTAAGATGTGGGGCAGTGTAGAGTAGCTACTGTGCACGCCGCGCTCTTGTGGTGTCATGCACAATCCCACGCATGAGACTCTGTTTCCCTTGTGGTGGGGCTGGAGGAAAAGTGCAGGAAGTGTCCCAGTAGAAGCTGTGATGGACCCCGCTGTACTACCTGCCCTCAGCTTTGAACTGGAGCTGTGAAGAGCAAAACGTGACATTTCTGTGTACCTTTCTTATAAGGAAAAGAAGGACAATGTCTTGGTAGTGCCATCTGTCTCAGCATTCTACATTCTATAGCTTCACTCTTTAGGAGCTAATTTTTCCTTTGACCCAGGATGGGTACTTAAAGTTTGATTTATTTCTTGGCAATAGGTGTAATGTTAGGTCAAAAAGGACAGGGCTCAGGTAAATATCCCTAGTTGGAAGTGAACTTTCTCATCAGAGATTAAGCCTTAGAAGTCATATTCCCAAGCCTGTGATTGGTCATTATAGACATAAAAGAAAATGTGAATCTGAAAAGAATCTCAAAACAAGATAAATAGTCCAATATTAAATATATACCTACTTTCCCACCACAGTTCACTGTGTGATGAACACAGCAGCATGGAGGCCCGTCCTTCCAAATCAGCAGAAGGCCAGTGTGTAAAGCATGGGATCTTTGAATTTTAAACTCGTTAGATCATCTCTCTGTTTTCTGAGATGGTTGTCCAAGGCTATGTGTGCTGTGATGTGGGTGAATTTCCGGTAGATTCTCCAAAATTTGAGAGTGACAGAAATAGCCCAAAATGGAAAATGTTGAGCTTACTAGTGATTAGTCAGATTGTTAGCCCAAATGAACTAGAATAAAGGTTTTCATAAGACAAACAAACACATAAATAAAATCTTTTTTATTTATTGCTGACATACAGAAATAAAATTGACTTGTAGTTTCTCACAAGGTTCTCCTCATCCTCAATTCACCTTATTAAATCTAATATTTGTTGAATAGTTAAGTCTTTAAAGATACCTACATGAAACAATGTTTTTAGTTTCATTTCCTCTTGTTCTTTTTTATTAAGTTTGATATAATTTCAATATACACAATGATTATATTCATCATAGAAATTTGCATCTGTGTACATCTTGATTCTTCTTTTCTTTCCCAAATCCCCTTCCTTCCCCACAACCCCTCTTCCTTTCTTATTTACAAAGCTGTTTCTGTCTTTTCCTTTTTATCTTTTTCTTTCCTTCCTTTTCCCCTTTTCCCTCCCTAGATCTTCTTTAATTTTCAATAATTTCTTCCTGTTTTGAAATATCTACTGTACATTTTAGTCCTTATTTACTTTCTCAGTTTCTTACACCATGGAGACAATGCAATGGTTACAAGTGTGCCTGATTTATTTCACTTAAGAGTGTGGTCTTAACGGGATGGGGAGTTAGCTCAGTGGCATTAGTGTCTACCTGGAAAGTGCAAGGTCCTGTTCAATCCCTGGTAGTGGGGGAAAAATAGTATGGTCTTCAGGTACATACATTTACCCAGAAATGTCTCAAGTTATCTTTCTTTATAGCTGAGTAGTACTCCATCAGATAGGAAAAAAAAAAAAAAAAAAAAAAAACACTTTTTTTTTTATCCATTCCTTGGTTGATAGGCATTTAGGTTGTTTCCAAGATTTAGTTATTATAAACTGTTGCTGCAAGCATGTGTGCACATATATCTTGGTAGTATGAAATTTTTAACTTCTTCTGAGAAGATACTCACAAGGGTAATAGCTGGATCTATTTCCTCTTATCAGTACTTGAACATTTTGAGTTTTCGCCTTGAACTTCAGTATAATGTTAAGCATAAATGATAATGATGAACGTTCTTGTTCCTTTCTGTAGCATTATTTTCCTTAATATTATTTCCCTGGTTAGTACCATTATCTAATAATAGAGTTCCAGAATAGTAGAGCTGGACTGTGCCTAGATCATTAGTGGGGACACCAAGAGGTCGACTGAATTGCTTAATGTCACACAATGAGAGTGAAAATAGGAATTAAGACATAGACTCTGACAAGGAACTTAGTGCCCTTTTCCACATCATAGAGTCTTTCCAAAGAAGGAAGACAACTAAAATGATTAATTCCTGAAGTTAACAGTATTTAAAGTTCAAAGCTGCTTGAGTCAAGTAACTTTCTGACTGCTCCATTAACGAGGCTACCACAGCCAGATCAAAACCAAGGATCCATCTCTGATGATGGAACATGGGTGAGCCCTACCTGTCCCACCTACACGTCCAGACACACTGCCTCCAGGGAGCACCCTGCAGAGGTGCTGGCTCTGTTCAATCTGAGAATCCTAGCAATTTCCAAGCTTTCTACACAATCTTATGAGAACCTATCCTGGTACCATAGAAACAATTATTTGACAATTAGGATGGGAGAAAAGAGAAAAGAAGGAAAGGATATGTGTGTGTGTGTGTGTGTGTGTAGACATATATGCATATAAAAGCTAGTTAATTGTAATACTAATTTCTACTAGTTCATTGAATGAATAGTACTTATATAGTTTGATCAGTTTTACATGCCTATATCTGAAAATCTGAGCAACTACTTTGAAGATAACACTATGTACTATAATAATCATTGTTAATCTCATACCATCTTGTTTTGAGATTCTGTATCATTTTTATTCTTTTTAAAATTAAAAAATAAGTTGTTGTTAACAAAACTATTTTCAGATATCTCCTGTGAGATCAAAGGAAAAGATTTTTTTTTCTTTCCCATTTTCTCTTTGGAGCTAACCTTCTAGCTATAGAACACGATCAATGACACTTTAGTCTGTCCTTCTGTCCCTATCAGCACTTTCAATTCCTCTCTTAGTTCTGTCATTGGCCCCCACCTGGTGAACTTCAATCCAGTCTTACAATCTGACTTTATATCTCCTTAGAGAGGGCAGTTGAGCCTGCTCGGACCTAGTAGACATAATAGAGAGTAATCAATTATCAATAGACCTTCTTCTTCTTCTTCTTCTTCTTCATTGATTTTATTGAAAAACAAATAGCAATGAGACACTTTCAAAACATCAGTAGGACAGTTATGACAATTAATACATTGCATATTATTGTCTTCGTAGTGGTTATTCATAGCACAAGATGCAGACATGATATCATGTCCAAAAACTATTAGTACAAATCTTTCTTCTCATTGAATTAAGAGAAATTAGCTATATATCTATCCTAACTATCAGCGTATTATATGGCTTCACTTTTTATACTTTGTTTTTATACTTTTCTGCTGGATGATTAAGACCAAGATGAAGCAAGACCTATATAACAAGAAATGTAACTTTGTATCTTCCAAGATCAGTCAAATACCCTTAGTGTTTACCTTGAAACCCTGTACTGCAGTTTGTAGATCCTTTGTCAGTGTCAGCCATGTGGATGAGCCATGGCCATTGCTTGAATAATTTGCTCTCTGGGAAATCCTGAGACAATGTGTTTTCTCTCCATGTGACTCTCCTTAGGCACACTCTACATCATCAATCACTTTCCTCTATGGCCCATAATCTCCTTGATCAGTAAAGTTGGGACACAGCTGAGTTACAGGATGTTATAGTACAGGTTCTCCAACATCCTGAGTGCTCACTGACCTTGAAAGGCTAGGGCCAAAATGTTGGCTGTCTTTGCAGCCCTTCTTTTTCTCTACTTTTTGGTCTGAAAATTCAGGTTGTTAACCCTCTAGAAGTGAAGTTTAATGATATTACTACCCTATAACAGGCAGTTGAGCTTAACCTCATTATCTCTTCTTCTCCTTCTCCTCCTTCTCCTCCTTCTTCCTCTTCTTCCACTTCCTCTTCTCTTCCTCCTACTCCTCGTATTCTTCTTCCTCTTCCTCTTCTTTCTTTCCTTCTCCTCTTCCTGTTCCTTCTCCTTCTCTTTTTTCTTCTTTTGTACAAGAAATTGAACTCATGACCTCAGCCTTGTCAAGCAGGTGTTATGGCACTCAGCTCTACCTCCAGCCTAATAAATAGGTTTTCAAGATGTCGCTTTGACACACTGTAGAGCTAGTATACATAGTGCAAGACATTAAGGATTTATCATCTAATTGAGAAGACAAAATTAAAACACATGAATTAGATACTACTAAGTGAAAATGTTTACATCTGTGAGGAAATAATTAGCCTACAATAAATACAGCCATTGAGCTAACAAGACCAAGAATACTTAATTCTGATCCCATAGTCCAGACTTCTACTTTGTAATTGCACCTTCTCTATCACAAATTGTGCTCACTCTGTCTTCTTAGTTCTATCTGCTTGCTCATTCTGTTCCCTCCCCCATTTGATCATTGAGGAGAAGCTTTGCTTTGGGTACTCTGTCACTTGCCATACATTTTCCTCTAGGACACAGTGGTTAGCAATGATGTAAGTACTTCCATCACATTACAGGTTAAATGGACTTTTGTGCAGTGACTGGTTCTTTGGAAAAGCTATTCTGAATACAGAATGACCTGCTTTCAAGTGAAATTTCAGAACAGAGACCCTTCTTTTAGCTCCAGATACACAAGCCTAAGCACTCCAGAAGCCTGTCCTGCAGCACCATGATATTTTCCTTCATCATACATACTGTAGAAGAGAACGTATGGAAGGGCATATTGAGCAATAAAGCACAATGGGCCACATGTTCTTTGTTTTCATGAAGTACATCACTTTTCTTCTTCTCGTGGTCTGTTGTACAAAACGTTTCTAGGAAATTAAGAACAGACAGGGCACATTTGTGTACCATCACAGCACTCAAGTCTAAATCCAACAGTGGTATCATGGTTTGCACTCTTGGCTTAACCCAGAAGAAATAGCTCACAAATACATATATTTATAATACAGAGGCTGCTCAATAATAGATGTAGAGCCAGATTTAAGGAGGACAGATCTCTGGTGAGTTTTATGCCAGTGCTACTCAGTATCTGGTCTGTGGACATGGAGCCCTGAGAGGTGACTGGATGTGCAGATTTTTGGGCCCACCCAAAATGAGGTCTTTAGTAAGATATGCAAATGAGTTTCCCATGAACCTGAAACAGTAGGAGCTAGGCCTGTGAAACCAGCCTGGGTGGCAGTCTTCTGGGACTTGTGAAAGTTGCAGAGGCCCCAGAGATGCCCTGCTTGGCTGTGATGTGGGAGAGCAGTGGCTAAGGTTAAGGGCTGGAAATCAGCAGGAACGCGGAGACTGAGGAATGACTGATCTGCTTTCTGTTTCTCTTTCACCCTATCTTATGGGCTGAATTGTAGCCTCTCAAAATTTGCCTATGTAGGTCCCAACTTCTAGTTTCTAAGAGTAGGGCCATGTTTGGAGAGAGATTCTTTAAGGCCATAAGTTCAAATGAGATCATTAATGTGGACCCTAATCCAATATGAATAGGGCCTTTTATAAAAAGAGATTATCACATAGACACACATACAGGAAAGGCCTTGTGAAGACAGGAGGAGACAGCCATCTACAGCCCAAGGGAGAGATCGTAAGGGAAGCCAGTGCTGCCAGGGCACTGATCTTGGACTTCCAACTCCCAGAACTGTCAGGAAATGAGTTACCAGGAGGTGACACCACGGTATGGCAGCACTCCCGAGCTGATACGCTGCCCCATCTGTGCGTTCCTCATACCTGAGGGCTTTACACCAACTTCTGTCCAGAAAGTCTGCTAGTTCCTAGAGCAACACGTCGCTGGCCTTGAGTAGGGATGGCAAATGGAATGGTCTGTGATGGGCCACTGTGCAGAGCTCCTGAGCCCAGTCCTGACTCCGGAGAGAATGTGATATTTTCACCCTCACCCTGCTTGGGATAGGTCAGCAGCTCTGGCCCATTGCCTCACTGCAAGGTCCACATTTCCCACATTGCCACTGACAAATGTACATCTGCAAGAAAGATGCCCTTCCTGTGGGCTTGTGTCATCATTTGTTACATAAGGACAATAATGGCCTCCATAGAGACAGCTGTTGGAAAGGTCACATGAGGTAGCCTGTGTAGGAGCATTCCGTGCTCGGTAAGTGGGCAGAGGGGTTGTGGAATACTTTCATTTTACAAGTAGGGCCGCTGTTAACAAACCTTCTGGAATCATGCAACTTGGGTAGAAGAGCAGCTGGGAGCCATGAAAGCATCTTCTTCACCAAACCAGTCAGTCACTTCAGAGCTCCCTGTCTCAATGTGGCAGTCACCCCTTCGAAGCTTGTCAAAAGGTCATGGAAACATGTCTGCATTTTTGTTAGCTATTTGTCACTATCTATTTCACCCAAACTTCAGTGTGTATGAGAGTGAGAAGGGGGGTAGGTTTTGCAGGAAGATGCTGAGTGTGGGCATTTGCAGTCCACAGTGCTATCATGATGAACAGAGCTGTCTCATGGACAGCTGGCAGGCAGACGGGCTGGTGCCCAAACTGCACCGAGTTCCATTGAATAGGCCATAGAAGAAAGCGGATTAGTAGTGAGATGATGACTTGGATGGAACTTCCAAGTAAAGGGAGGTCTTGGAAAAATACAGGGAGGAGGAGGACAGGAGACAGACACTTGAGGGTCCTCACAGAGAAGGGAAATGGTGACACCAGACCCAGCAGAAGGCCTGAGACCACAGCTATGATTTTAAACTTCTTTAAAATGACATAATTTCACAAAGGACTGAGTAGTCAGCAAAGTCCTCGAGACCAGAGAAAGATGGAGAAGAATGAAATATGAACCAACCAAGTGAATTTGAATTTGGGAGTGAGGAGTAATGGGCAAGGAGAAAAATGCAGTGCAAAGCAGAAGAGGAATAGAGGGCCTGTGCCCAACTCCAAGGGAAACCAGTTGCCAACTGTGCCCTGTACTCTGTCTTGCCTGTCTCCATAGTTTAAGCCACCACAGTCCCTCCTCCTCTCACTATATAATACTTATTTTAGGTCATATGGGCACAATTAGATTGGGGATAGAGGCCCCCCTATTTCTAAGGTTAAGACATCAGAACAAAGAAATCATATCAAAGGCTCTGTTTAGCCAGTAGATGCAGCAGATCCAGTGCTAAATGACAGCAGACAAAACAAGAGAATATTTTCTAGAGAACACTGGTAAAGTTTAGACTCAAAGGCTTCTATTTAATTCAAACCACATAACAAGTGGTGGTGATATCATTAAAATAAATGCCCTACATGGCCCATCTTTCCTTCCCATATCACAGCACTGACATCATTTTTGCATATTATATCAATGGGATTTTCCATATTCTGCTGAAAGGTCACAGTTCTGTCAGTAATGAGATTCAGCCCCAGCTCAAGCTGTCCAAGACACCACCGCCCATTTCCAAACAGTTTTGAGGGTGGCTTTCCTAGCAGTAGGAATTCCAGAAAGCAGATGTCTCCTGGGTGGGAGCCACAGCTGAGCTGTGGGGGTCCACTCCAGATTGTGGGGTCATGGGCCCTGGGGCGAGGCCGTGTAAGAGGACACACAGCAGCACACAATACCATGCCACAGCCTGGTAGAACAGAGCCAAAAGAGACCTGGGAGCACCTCGTAGGGAGATTTTAACATTTTTTTTTTTCAATCCTGGAGATTGAACTCAAGACTCTGTGCTTGCCAGGCAAGCACTTGTTCTACTGAGCTGTCTCTCCATTCCAGTGATTTTAGAAGTCCTATGAGCACAGCTATGATTATCAAATAACAAATCCTTGAATCAAGAGTAGGATGCATCATTTGCCTAAATATTAAAAGCTATAGAGGTAAGCAGACCACAAGCAGCCCTTGTTCTGTTCCCTGCATTGCCATGTTCATTTAAGCAAATCGCCTGGTCTCTCAGAGACTCAGCTTCCCCAGCTATAAGTAAGGACATGGATGGTCCTGCCCTGCTAGGGCTGTGGTGAGCATCCTGAGATAATGCACAGTAGCCAGCACACTATAAGTGTTACATAAATTCTAACTGTTGTTTTCCCACCAATGGGAATCTTAGGCTTGGTGTGAACTTGAATGTCTGCCTCAGTAATACTGCCTGTCCCCTTGCCTGCTGGGACTAAGGAGAGGGATGTAAGTTACACCAGGTACTTGTAGGGTTTGGTGTTTCTCAGAACAGAAGGGGAACGAAGGATCATCTCTATGAATGTGTGTGTTTGCTTCTCGATGTAAAATGTACATATATGTGTGGGTCCACTTCTAGGTGCATCTGCCAAGACTGTAAAACATATTTTCATTCTCCACAGCTGTGGCCGTACCCTTTTCACACCTGTACTAATACCCTTCCTTCACTCTTCCTAAGATCTGCCAATGCTCCCACACCCCTGAATCCAGCAGAAAAGGGTCTGTTAGGCCACAGACAGTCCAGAGTAAATGCAACGCATCTGTCCTCCCAGGAGGGCTTACCTCCTGGAAGATAATGCATGGGAGATAATATCATAGAGACTCATCAGGGAATGCTATAGATATGGGCTATCTGGATTTCACTATGACAACTGATAAAAGCTTTCAAAATATCCTTCTGCAAGAGATGGAGAAATATAGACCAGAAAGAGTACAGATCTATTTATAACCAGTCCAAGTCTCCTCACCCAAAATAATACTAATTAACAAAACAAGGGTATGAGAAGGCGGCATCTTAGGGCATGTCCCAGTCAATATTTTTGTCAATAGCCTTGATAAAAACATGTACGACATGCTGTGTGAGCTCACAGATGGGTGGATTTGTAGCTGATATGTCTCAAGGATCAAGATTATCCTGTGTGCTTCTCTGACCTACAGCATGGCGTAATGAGTGAAACCGCTCAGTGATGGAGTTCTTGCTCAGCTAAAGTGATACTCCAGGGAATCTGCACACACGATCTCCATTCCTGCAGGAGATGGATTATTGACTCTGTATCATAACCAGAGAAATTAATGTTCACCTCTGTTAAGAAGACTGAAAAGATCCCACAGCACAGATCAACAGATGAACTCCCACGTCGGTCCTCTTTCACGACCTCACAGTCAGTGTGTACATTCTGCTTTTCCCTTTGATACACAAGTGCTCCAATTGTATATGAGGAAAAAAAAAAAAAAAGGATGTCTAACACAGTTTCTGGCACATAGATGCAGAAATATTTTGGGGAGGGAAGAAAAGGAGCGAGTGGGAGGAAGAGAAAGAGGGAGGAATCGTATCTCTTTAATCTTCCCTGGTGATCATGACCAATGAGAAACATCTGAAGATATTTAGCTTGGCAAATGGAGACACACTAGCTCTCTCCAAATATTTAAAGGACTCTGTGGAAGAAGTATTAAATGCAGTCTAGGGAGGTGGATTGTAATTCACTGTGAGTTGGAACTTTCTAAACTGATGGGGGGGGGGGTGTTTGTGTCCGTGGCAACCGGCCTCTTGGTCACATCTCAGCCTGGAGTTCTTCAGAGCTTATCCGGTCACAGTACACTGGAAGAGACCAAGAAGGGGCAGAGAGTAGGGGGAAGGAGGAAGTATCAGCCTGCTGAAATCCCAGCAGGATTTCAGTGACTCTAACCCTTGGGATTTGGAGCTGAAGGGCGCTCTCTATCCTTAGATCAGAACACACGTAGGTATCTATATTTCTCTACCACATAGGCAAACATTTTAAGTAATCAAATAGAGATGAGGGAGGAACAGATTCGCTCCCACATCTGTCCTCTTTCTTGACCCACACAGTCAGTGTGTATATTGAGATGGCCCCTCACTCTATGAAATGCCACAAAACAGTGGCTATTTCTTCATTTTCTTAAAGGAAAGGGCTAAGAATTCCTACAGCAGGCTTCTAGGGAAAAGAAAACCCTTGAAAGCGCAGCGGGGCTGCTTTGGGAAGCACAGAACAGGCTTTGTCGTTGGGAGCCTGCACCAGCAGAGCAGCCTGCAAATGGGAATCGTCCACACACACCATGCTTATCAGCCCTGCCATCCTGCACTGCTCACAGATCGGTACACAGACCGTCTTGTTGGAGTGCTCATGCTGATAAATTTGAGCTCCACAAGTGTTGTATGATTTTTTTTCTTTTTAATTTCCAAGGCAATAAACCAGGAAGTGCTTTAGACATCCTCCCAGTAACTGGAATACTAACAATGAAACCCATCAAGACCACAGCCTGCTTGATTATTTCCTAATATTCTCTTTATGCTGCTTCCAGCCCAGAGACTCTGCCAGATGCAGAAAGCTTCCTCCATGGCAGCACAAATAGTTTCCATTTCCCAGCTGAGAGCCAGCATCCAAGAGGATCTTCTCACTGGAAACTGAATGAAACAAAAGATGACCCAGAACCCAACCATAGCCAGGAAACAGAGCTTCACAAGCCAGAAATCAGCCAGTCCCAGAAATCCTGGGGGGGTCAGTGGAAGGCACACTGGCTACTTGGTGTGACAACCTTCCTATTTTTCTATCAAAGATGTCTTCAAATTCTTGATGGAATTTTTTTTCAGTTTATTTTTTTAAATAATTTTATTGAGAAACAAATAGCAATGAGACAGCTTCAAGGCCAATTTGTAGGACAATAATTAATACATTGCATATTGTTTTCCTATTGGTTATTCATAGTACAAGATGCAGACATGGTATCTTGCCCACAAACACTATTAGTACAAGCCTTTCTATTCACTGAATTAACAGAAAGTAGCTTTATATCTATTCTAATTATTTTGAATATACATATACAAAATGGTTGTTCATTTATATTCCCCTTCTTGTTTAATTTTGAAGGGTATTCCATTGTCATTTAAATATTGTAGGTGCATGAATTCAGCAAGTAGTCCACAATAGTAGTGGGTTTTCCATAGGACTAGCAAAGTCAGAATTTGTTGACTCGAGTCTTTTACAGCTCAGCATATTAATATGGCTTTACTTTTTATACTTCATTTTTATATTTTTCTGCTGGACGGTTAAGACCAAGATAAAGCAAGACCTATGTAACAAGAAATGTAGCTTTTGTATCTGATGAGGTCAGTCAAATTCCCTCAAGATTTATCCTGAAACCCTGTACTGCACTTTGTAGATCCTTTGTCTGTGTCAGCCATGTGGATGAGTCATGGCCATTGCTTGGCCAATTTGCTCTCTGTGAAAGCCTGAGAATGTTTTCTCTCCACGTGACTCTCCCTACAGAATTTCTCCATACAGAAATTCCCTATGAATTTCCTTATGAGTTAAGTGTGTCTTGTATTCAGCATGTTATTGGATTTTGTTTCCTAATCCACTGTGCCAGTCTATTTCTTTTAATTAGTGAATCGAGTCCATTTACGTTGCTGGTTATAATTGAGATATATTGACTTACATTCAACATTTTATTTACCTGCTGTTGTTTACTCCTTTTTGTCCTGTGTTTAATTGTTTGCCCTGTTTAGTGGGTTCCTTCCATTCTCATTCATGGAGTTCTGTCATCGTGGTCCCTCTCTAGAACATCTTTCAGTAACCTGTGTAGGGATGGCTTTGTCATCATGAGATTCTTTAGTTGTTCTTTGTCATGGAAGTATTTCACTTCTCCATCAAACTTGAAAGAGAGTTTTGCAGGGTATAGTAGTTTTGCATGGGCTGGAATTTGTTTTCCTGGAGGACTTGAAGTACTCTGCTCCATGTTCTTCTTGCTTTCATGGTTTGTGAAGAGAAGTCTACCATTGTTCTGATGGGTTTCCTTTAAATGTGATGTTTCTTTTCCCTAGCGGCTTTCTGGGATTTTGACTATTATATGTCTTGGTGTGTTTTTAATTGGGTTGATGTTCTTTGAAGTTCTATATGCTTCAGTTACCTGAATGTCAGATTGTTACCTCATATTTGGGAAGTTTTCTGCTATTACTTCTTCCCATTTTCTTTTTATATCCTTTGTATGGACTCCTTCTTTCTCACTGATGCCTATTAGTCTCACATTGTTCATCTTTGCATCATCTTGCAGGTGATGGATTATTTTTTCCTTCATCCTAGTTGTTTTTAAGAGATCTTTTCTTACCTTTTCACTAGCTGTGATGGTGTCTTCCACATCTGAAACTCTAACTTCACTTTCATTCAAATGGTTTTACAATCTTATGATCTCTTTGACTTTGCTTCATACAATCTGTTTCTTTCCTGTATTGCTCATTCAAGGAATCCGTCATTTTTCTAATCTCCTCTGGTTTTTATCAGTGTCTTCTTGATAAGCAATTATTCATTCTTTACTACAGAGATTATTTCTGATCTGATTTCCTCTATATGTTTCTGCATTTGATTCTTTACTTCAGATGCTATTAATTCAGAGATGTCTTTTTTTACTTCAGAGGTTAATCCTGATCAGAATTCCTCTACACCTTTCTGCAATTGTTTCTTTACTTCAGATGCTATTGATTCAGAAATTTCAGCTGTGTGATTCCCTATTTCTTCTCTGCTAGTGTTGTCTGCACTTGTTCTGGGTGGGCTCAGGGCCTGAAATAGCATTTTGCTCCTTCTCTTTGTCATTTTGTATAGCACTGTCCTCTGACCTTTGGTGTAGAGCTTTGATGCAATTATAACCTAACATCTACTAAAATTCAGGTGCAGATCTACTAAGTTTGAATTCATCCAGTTGTGCCTGGCTTGGGACTGGTTGCTGTGCTCAGCTCCTTTCTGCTGCAGCCTTTGGAAATGAACCATTGTGCCCCTCTGGCAAGATGTTCTGCTCCTGGATTAGCTTGGTGATTCTGCTCCTGGATTAGCAAGGTGGCTCTGGCCCTTAGTCTCTCTGCAGGAACTTCAGCTGCAGAGTTTCACCCCAGGACTGTATGCCAGGCCTGGGCTGGGTCTAGAGGTGGTCCAGCTGGCTCAGGGGAGCACAGAAGCTCTCCTATATATTCACAGGGCCTGGGTTTTGGCAGGTCTTAGAGGGATCCCGAGAGCAGGGCAGAAGTTCTCACTCATGCAGCGAGCCTGGGTTGGGTCCAGAGGGGTGGAAGGGTCCCAAGAGCCTTGATGGACGTTTGTAGAAATATGTTAATGCTCCCAGTGGCATCCTCTCATCTTTATGCTCTTTTCACTCACCTGCAAAGAATTTCACAAATTTCTCAACATCTTCATTTTTTAAAAAAAATTCTTTTTTTCATTAATTAAGCAACATATGTTGAGTATTTTAGTCCATTTTGTGTGGCTATATTACAATGTGTGAGGCTGGGTAATTTATAAAGAAAAGCTATTTATTGGGCTCATGATTCTGGGGCTGGAGAGTCAAAGAAAAAAACAAAAAAACAGCCTCGCAGGAGCTCCCTGGCTACATCACAAGATAGTGGAGGAGAGAAAGGCCACATGCAAAAGAGGCGTGACTTCTTAGTGAGCTCAGTTTCTTTCTTTTTTTCTTTCTATATTTTAGGGAAGGGTCTACAGGGTGTTCAGGTTCTCACTACTAGATCAGATTCATCGTGATTCTCCTGTTTATGGCCTCCCAAATGCTGGGATTATAGGTGTGCACCACCATGCCCAGTCTCAATCACCACCTCAGTATGCCCCACGAGCTGGGCCAGCATGGCAGGCCTGGGGATCAAACCCCTACCCCCTGCTCCTGCTTGCAGGCAAATTAATCCACTGAGCTATTTGGCTGGCCCTGGGCTCAGTTTCTAGCCACCTATCTTAATTATTTTTCTATCTTTGCTGAGACAAAATACCGGTTGCCCAAGGTCAAAAGAAGAAAGGTTTGGCTCCAAGGCAGAATGGTAGCAGAGGGGAAACTGTTCAGGGTGGAAGAAGACATCAAAAGCTCCATACCCTTGCACTTGATGGTGAATCAATCACCAACTGAATTTAGTCACCTCTGAAATGCCTGCCTCCTGTGACTGCATGAGGCACTGGGGGGACATCCAGACACAAACCATAGCATAACCCCTCTCATGGGAATTAATCTCCTCCTTCCATACCTGACTTTGCCCCATAAGACAGCATTACACATTCAAGAGTATAGCATCCCCAAGTCCCAAGTACTTTCCGTTGGGCCTGGACTGAAAGGTTCTGCCACTCCAACATGGCCATACTAGGGAATAAGCCTGTAGCATAAGAACCACATCCAAACCACAGCACTGAACAGCTCATCATTCATTCATTGTCTTACTATTTTTGAATACCTACCACAAGCCAAAATAGAATTTGGTCAAAGGAATTCTTTTAAAAAAAAAATAATTGTATTGAGAAACAAATAGCAATGATACAGCTTCAAAACTGATTAGTTTCAATAATTAATACATTGTATATTATCTTCTTAATGGTTATTCATAGTATAAGATGCAGAAGTAGCTGTATATCTATTTTGAATATACAGATACAAAATGTTCCTTCATTTGTATCCCCTTTTTGTTTAGTTTTGTAAGAGATGGGTATTCCACTGTCATTTAAATATTGTAGGTGCATGAATTCAGCAAAATATTCCAATATAGTCCAGTAGTCCGTAATAGTAGTGGGTTATCCATAGGGCTGGCAATGTCAGAAGTTGTTGACATGAGCCTTTTACAGCTCAGCATATTAATATGGCTTTGCTTTTTACATCTCATTTTTATACTTTTCTGCTGAATGATTAAGACCAAGGTAAAGCAAGACCTATATAACAAGAAATGTAACTTTGGTATCTGAAACCCTGTACTGCAGTTTGTAGATCCTTTGCCAGTGTCAGCCATGTAGGTTAAAGGAATTCTATGACATTGTTCATGACCAATTTCATTGCCCTCACTCACTGAGTGAGCTCCATGCTTTTAAAAGCTTCACCTACACACAAAACTCTCCCAGTTGTATATTTCCAGCTGTGGCTTCTAGAGCCACATGCCGGATTCCAACATGCCTTCTGGATCTGGTCTCTCCAATAATGTCTCACTGACACCAAAACATCAACGTATTTGGAAATAAACCCATGAACTGCTTGCTGCTCTGTATTCATTCTCTTTCCATTACTGGAACAAAAACCTGCTACCCACAACCTAAGGGAGAAAAGGTTCACTTTGCCTCACAGTTTCAGAGGTTTCACCTATCATCAGCTAGTGCTACTGCGTTTAGGCTGTGTAGGGCAGAGGCAGCATGGTTGGAGGGTTGGAGGAGGGGGGAAGCTGCTTGCTTCATGACAGCCGTGAAGCAGAGCACGCGGGAAAGAGCCAGAGAGAAGCAAAAGAGGCCCGGGACAGAAGCACGCTCTTCCTAGTCACTTCCCGTGATTTCTTCCAACCAGACCCCATCTCCTGAGCACACTGAGCTAAAAACTCATGAATGGATCAATCATCTATGAAGTGAGAAATGTCCTAATCTGACCATCTACCAAAAGCTCCTCACTAAGCACATGTTCCTTTTAGGCAGTTTGTTTGCTAATCGCATCATCCAAATCCACTCTTCTTTGTGGCTTCCCTTTTCTGTTAAAGATATCATTTTTTTAATTACTGAAGTTCAGGTCTAAATATACACTTGATGATCCCCTCTTCTTTACCAAAAATACTAATGATCTTCACCTCCCCAATGTCTCATAAACACTTACTTGTTCCATATTTATTGCTAGTGTTCAAGACCAGGGAACCCAGGAGCCCTGCAGGAGCCCAGCAGTTCTTAGCCACACCTTTGCTGCAGCCTCTTACTTGGCCTGCCTGCCTTCCTGTAGCCACGGTGCAGCGCATCCTGAGCTGTACCCCAGGACAGTCTCTTTCTCACATTTTCACAAGACTCATTCCTGTCCCTTACTTTCAACATATCCTCAGATGGCTTTCTCCACAACCTTCTCTTCCTCTACTCTGCAAGTGTTTTATGTATCTACTCCAACAGGCCAGTACTCTTCCAAACACCCTAGGCTTCCTTTCCTCTGTGTCCTTTCTGATCGTGCTCCCTGAGCCTAGTGTGCATTTCCCACTCCTGCCTGCAAACATTCTCCCAGATTTATCCTTTCCCTCCAGTGAGAAATGCCTGTTGTTTCCCTGAACTCTTTGTGCTGGTTACATCTACTAGATTCCAATCTCATGTCCCTCATCAGTATCTGTGCTTTGTGAAATCAGCTGTCTCCCTGTCTGTTGCTGCTCAGCTCCAGCACAGAGGTATTTCTGTTCATGACCTTATTCCTTCCATGATTCTGGTCACTAACCAAATTGGATGAGAACTGAATCAAATTCAGTGGTTAGGTTCAATGTTGACCTCGTGGGGAAGTTTGATCTGATTTTTCAATTCACTGGGCAACCAGAATCATGTGAAGAACAAGTGTCACTATTATTTTGCACAAGGAGTAAACAGACAAAATCTTTTCCATTAAAAGAAAAGAGCAGAGAATGAAAGATTAAAAATACAGAAAAAGGAAAAGGAGGAAGAATCTGACAAAATTGATGGAATCAATGCAAAGGGTATAGGTTTGCTTTAAATCAAAGGAGAAATGTATCCTACCCTTGACTTCTCAGGGAAGGATGAGTTGTTCAGGAGAGGTTAAAGTGATTTTACAGGCAGTGGAGAGCTAAGAACCCAGAGAAAAGCAGCCCTTCTGCCATCATGGAGCGCATGACAGGGATGCCTCACTCTAGGGCTTGGGAAAGTCATAGCCCAAGCCTCTTCCCTTGTTCATAAAACTTGGAAAAATATAGTACCTTTCACTCATTTATTGTAAAAATCATATGAACTACACAAGCAAAGGGCTTGACACAGTGTCTGGCCCTTGTCATACTGATTGGTGTGGGTGTGGAGGAGTGGAGATTAGAGTCCTGGAATCTGAAAGCAGCAGGAAGCATGAGAGAGGTCCAAGCAACAAGCTTTTGAAGATGTTGAAATTGAGATTAAATAAGATAGAACACATATGGAAGGTTTGACTAAGAGGCAGTTAGTAATTAAGAGCTGACCCCTACATTTATTAAGGATGGTACAGTTTGGGATCCTGGCCACAGTTAGAACCTGCTGGAGAGACGATGCTAACGCAAGTGGAAAGCTGGATCCCTTCTGAAGGCAACACCCTTTCCTGCTGCAAACCTTATGGCTCAGTTCTTTCCCTCCCAGGACTCTTCAGCCTCTAGTACTGTCACGGGACCTTCAGAGCAGGGATATGAGGCACAGGCTTCCACAGCCAGGGTTCTCCAGCCCCTTCTTCAACTCACCTGGGTACAGTGGTGACTGTGGGTATTAAACTGCTTTGTGGCAAGCTATCTGGGAGGTGAGAAGAGGAATTAAGTACAATTCCCACAAAGGGGGAGAAAGTCAACTAGCTATGAAACAGAAACAAGAACTTTAGTTCATCTAAAGTTATTTATATGGCTTCTGGAGAAAACTTCTCTGTCCATTTACATGGCCCTGATCTCCTTGTTGAAAGAATTCCAGAGGCTGGGCCTGGAAGCTGAAAAGAAGAGGATCACTAGGAGTCCAATCTGTGTAGTGAGACCCTGTAGACCCTGTGCCAAGTACATAAAATAAAGAAATAATAAAGTGGAAAAATAAAACAGTACTTAAAAATGCAAAAAGGAAACAAATATAAAATGCTCCTGTGTTTTTAATAAAATGCACAAGTGAGCAGGTGGTGGTCTCCTTCATGTGTGGTGGAGACCTTGGCAAAGCAAAGTGGACTCACTTCAAAAAAAATTTCATTATCTGGGGTAGAGGGCCCAAGAGGTGGCTTTCCCACCTGTCTCAGTATAACTGTGACTGCAGATGAGGCTCTAAACCTGGGACTAATGCAGACACCTGATTGGCTGGCCAGGTCGGGTTGCTAGATCGGCAGTGACCTAAGAAGCCAGCCTTCTGAGATGACACCCTGGCACCATGGATGTATCAGTGCAGGACTCACTTCCTCACACTGCCCTCCATAGCAGTGTAGAAAGTAGAAAGTTCAGGAAGGGACTGTAGGTTGAGGGAAGAGCACTTGCCTAGCACAGGCAGAGCTTTGGATTCCATCCCAGGACCACAGAAATCAACAAGCAGAAGCATAAAATCAACTACAAGCAGGCATCTCTCCATGTGCATTTTGACTTTTTGACATCTAGGGGTAGACAGATGCCTAAGTAGACTTGGAAAAGCCAAGAGCAGGACCTCTCGAACTAAAGCAGGAGGCTGGGTTAAGACTGTGGGCTACTGAACAGAAACCCCAGGCGTATTGTGTTTCTATTTCCTGGATATGGAAGGAATAGTAAGTGAACTTCTATGCACTTTAACCCCAAACTCCTAGAACTTTTTGAAAAACACATTTTCCCCTCCTGGTTTTTTTTTTACCCCTTTTAGTAAGTGCCTAACTCTTTTGACAAAAGATGAAAGTGAAATTCAATAATCAGGACCTGATATTATTTTTCTCTTCTACTTCCTTGTCTATTGTTAAGCATATATATTAGTCTGCTTGTTCTTCATTACAACACACCACAGAGTG
Source organism: Ctenomys sociabilis (assembly GCA_004027165.1). NCBI lineage: Eukaryota > Metazoa > Chordata > Mammalia > Rodentia > Ctenomyidae > Ctenomys > Ctenomys sociabilis. The sequence goes on from PVKA01000406.1 coordinate 47,506, forward strand.
GATGGCTTCGGTACTAGACATTTGTTTTCTCACAACTCTGGAGGCTGAAAGCCCATAATCTAGGTGTCCACAGAGTCATATTCCCATGAGAGCTTCCTTTCTGGCCCACAGGTGACTGCCCTCTGATTGTCCACACAGGGTGGAAAGATAGCTGGGCCTCTGGTGTGTCTTCTGAGGACACTCACCCTGTCCAAGCAGGGTTCTCCCTTGCAACTGTATTTAACCTTAATTTCTTTTGTCAAGTCTCTGTCACTAAATATAGTTACATAGGGATCAGTATGTTGATACATAAATTTCAGAGGGATACAGACATCCAACTCATAGCTGATGGGGCATGATAGAAAATACAGTGATTGCTTAAATGTATTTTAAAAATGTATTACATTAAAAGACACGCTGCCATTAATCTCCATGAAAATACTGCCCCTCCAAATACTCTTGTCCCTCGCTCTTGCCACTTTCTGGAGCAGTTCTGGAAGTTCCCTTTCATGAATGTCTTTATGCACTGTGATAAAAATTACAGGGAAGGTTGCTGCCAAGTACCATCCAATACAAAGGCAAAAGCTCATAAAAACACTGCAGTGTTCCTTCATCCACTTGTTCACTAGATCTAGAATTGTAATTTTTGGCTCTTCCCTAAAATCAAAATGATCAGGAAAGGTAAATGTTTTGAATCAATTCAGGATACTGAGGCAGCCACAGCTGCAACTAGAGACATTCATGAGAGAGGACTCCCAGGGGCTGGGGAGATAGCGCAGTAGTCTAGGTGCCTGCCTGGCAAGCACAAAGACCCAAGCACTAAGACAGGAGTTCTACCCCAGTACCACATGCTGTGCCGGCCACTGAAACTAGTTGTGATGGCACAGCCTATAATCCCAGTGCTGGGGAGGCTGAGACAGAAGGATCACTACAAGTCTGAGTTGAGTACCAAGATCCTGTACCAGATAAATAAGTGAATAAATAAAAATATTTTTATTAAAAAGGGGATTTCCAGAGCTGCTTCAAATCAAAGTGGGATACAGCATGTTCAAGTAGGGCAGGTATGTTTAAAGAAAGTGGGAGTATTCTGAGGGGAATTCACAGCAATGCATCCTTTACTCTAATAAAGTTTTTTAAATGTAAACATACACTGTGGAGGACCACCTGGATGACTCTCTTTGAAAGAAGGGCAGTTATCTCCATTTGGGCTAAATCTAGTCCTTCTTCCATGTATCAATACATACAGAGCTGGATAGGACTTTTCCTTATCCTCTAATTAAGCAATGCAAAAGTCAAGGCGCTGAAGCATGGTGACAGGTCAATGTTGCCCTGCCTCATAGGGCCCAAACGTGGGAGCTGGGAGAAAGGGAGAGCTAGGCTCCATGCTGTGGGCTGGGATTGGGCCTCACGATGAGATGCTACGACTTCCCAGGACACATTACACAGCAGAGCTGAAGCACCCCAAAACATTAGATATTACCTTGAACTGTGTCGTGCAGATTACCCTTTCTGCATCTCCCTCCCTCTGCGTATCACAGAGGGGATCTCAGGCCTCCTGCCTCGTCCCGCTCTCAGCACTCACCAGCTTCCCACCATTCTCATAGTCACTCGTCCTCAAGCCACTCTCCTCTTCATAAATTAATAAAACTCAGGGTTAGTCCAAGGTCATTCACTAAGTTTGTTCTCGTTATCCATCACAATAGCTGGACTGAGGACCACAACTACAAATATGCCTTGGTGTCTCTAGTTTTTCCATGCATTGGACTGGTAGTAGTAGGTGGGAATTAACTGGCAAGGACTCCAATAGCTTTTCCATGGGATTATAGACCTGAACTTCCAAGGCCATGATGAGGACTGGGAAGGGATCCCTATAAATTATCATATATTTTGATCATATCCAATAAGTATGAACTGAAAATGCTCCAAAATACCAACTTGGATAAAGAGTAGCCTCATTGCTTGGACTCCTCATATACTTGATAGTTTTATCTCTAGTCCCCAGTTGATAAAAATGAATATGTTAAAAGAATATAGATCATATATACAAATAGGATAGAATACAGCTACTTTCTCTTAGTTCAATGAGAAGATATATCTGCATCTTCTACACTGAATAACTACTACAAATGTGCAGTGTACTAATTATTATAACTGTCCTACAAACCTGTTTTGAAGCTGTTTCATTGCTATTACTTTCTCATTAAAATTAATTTAAAAAAGAAAGAAGAATATAAATCCTACTCTCCCAAGTATTTTCTCCTTGGTTTTAATGTCATTTCTTACTCTTTTACAATAATAAGTAGAGCTCATTTTAAGTAATATCTGCCTATAAACAACATAAATATTACTTTTGTTTATTTACTGCCAACAAAAGTATTTGAGGTGGGGTTAGTAGTGGTTGTGCATATCTGTAATTCCACCTATTTAAGATTCTGAGCCAGGAAGATGGCAAATACAATGCTATTTGGAGCAACTGATTAAGACTCTGCCTGAAAATAAAATAAAATAAAATAAAATAAGGGGAAGCATTGCTCAGTGATAGAGCACTTGCTTAGCAGAAGGTCTACTTCTTGAGTACAGTCTCTGCCTCACACCCTGTATCTCATCCCCCAAAGCAACAGCTTCACTTGTAGACTTGTGAGAAATGCAAACCATAGATTCCCCCCCAACCGATGAACTGAGTCAGGTGCTCTAGGAGTAACATACCCCCCCAGGTGAGTTGGTGCACTGAAATTTGGGGATGTAGAGTTAATACATAAAGTATCTCCCTACCCTCTCAGACTGGGAGAATAAAAATGAATTAATGTAAGCAACTACTTGGATGACACAAACAGTGGTAGTCAATAGTATCATCTGTGGCAATTGGAGAAACACAACTTTAGACAGAAATACCACTTATCAATCATTACATTGGTAAAAACACTTAAGACTTTGATAGCAAAGATTAAGAGAAAGGGGAAAATAATACCTGTTATACAAAACTGCTGTGACATTCAATGAAACAGTCCTTTCAGAAAGCAGTGAGGAAGTATCTGGTAAAACTGAAAATGTAGTAAAGTTGGAAATGAACAATTCCATTTCTGAGTGTAGAACCCCAGGCAGCACTTTCCAACCCCCCTTGACTCTAAGAGTCCCTAGAATGTGCTTAAGCACTTGGAGGCCTGGAGCACACGGCTATGGTTTGGATTTAGTTTGTCTCTCGAAGGTTCATGTGCTGGAGTGGGTATGGTCCCTGTACAACAGATGAAGGGTGTCCGGCGCCGCTCCCGACCCGCGGAAGAAGACACTCGGACACTCAGCAACGGGTTCAGCAAGCCTTTATCGAGTGGGATGCAAGCCTCTACATGTGTCCGCTATCCGCGGCTCCTACCATGCAAGCATGTGCAACTTCCTTATGCAACAGGTTATATAGTACACACAATCCAATCAGGGGGAGCCACGCAGCGCCCGCGGATAGGCCCTCGGCGACAGGGTGATTTATCATAACTAAATAAGGCGATGAGTTGTACAAAAACAAGAATCAGGAAACAGGATATGGGCGCCATCTTTACAGACACGATGGGCGGGGGAGTGAGGAGCGGGCGCCATCTTGGCTCGGCTCCCAACAGAAGGGGCTGTGGAACTTTTAGGTGGTGGGGCCTAGTGGGAGGTGGCTAGGTCATGGGGGAGGGAGCCCACCCTGGGAAGGGATCGATGCCTATCTCACAGGTGTGGGCCAGATCTCTCAGGAGGAGTGGGAGAGCAGGTGATCACCTGTTGACCATGTTACTTCTGCCATGTGATGCTGCCATGAGGCCTCACCAGCAGCCAGCACACTGGCCCCATTCTGCTAGGTCTTCAGAGCTGTGGGCTAGCGAAACTCGTGTCCTTATAAAGTACCCAGCATTAGTTACTGTATTTTGTTATAGCAAACACCCCTGACCTACTGACTCCAAATCATCCTGGAGAAACTGGGAATTTGGATATTTCACAAGCAACTTATGTTTAATAAGATAGGCACATTAGGAAAATGCTGATGTAAAGAATGGCCTTTGAACTTGCAGCATGAAGCTAAATGTGACATTCTCCGGAAAATAATAAAATGGTAGAAGGAAACTAATATACAATAATGGGTAAGTTAATAAAATGTGATATTTATACATAATATGATAGTCATAGTAGTTAACCATTATAAAAGCATATGTCAGTATGAATGAGTCATTAAAAATGGGAAAGAACTATATAGGATGCTATTTCATATTCTAGCTACTGTATAATATACTAGTAAACTTTTTTATGTATTTAGTACAGGGCCTACAGGGGTCTCACTATATAGATCCAACTTGTAGTCATCTTCTTGTTTTCAGCCCCCAAGGCTGTGATTACAGGTGTGCACCACCAGGCCCAGTCTCAATCATGGTCTCAGCGTGCCCCAAGGGCGGGCCAGCAGGGCATGCTGGGGATTGAACCGTGGCCACTGCACTCTGCCGAAGCAGGAGCTTTAGTCCACTGAGCTATCTGGACAGCCCTTATTCTATTAAATGCTAAAAACAGTACCTATTCACAGAAATGTAGATTGGCATTAGTATTTCGTAAATAGTTCAGCAGTGATTACTAAGACTTGTAAACATATCATGTGGAACAGCAGCTCTAATCTTTAGTAGATACTAGGTAGAAATGCCTGGATGTACACCAAAAGCTGTGTCCAGGAATGTTCCTAGCTGACTGTTCATTAGTGCCCACTGGATAAATAAATTAGAGTATATTCATAGGTCTGAATACACAGCAAGGAAAATGAATAAACTACAGGTAGACGCAAAGGCAAATATTAATTTTACCTGTGCTGAGTAAAAGAAGACAGATGCAAAATATTTCATTATATAAAATTCAAAACCAATGAAGATTAATGTCAGAATGTTACAATATGAAGGTGAAGTGTTGGTAATATTGATTTTTTTAAATCTTATGATAGGTGCATTGATATGTTTACTGTACAGAAGTTTACTGAGCCATCACAACTTTTGATGTGTATACTTTATACACACATTCTTTATTCAATAAAAACAAAATATGTGTAAGTGTACTCTATATCTCATGAACATATTTTACATGTAAAATATAAAAGTGCACTTAAATTATATACCCTAGGCCCATCAGACTCAATGGTTGGTGGAACCCAGGATGACAGTGGAGCAATGTATGCTACGACTGTGATGCTTTACTTAAAAAGTGAAAAAGAAAGAGAAAAGACTAGCATATACTAGAAATCATTTAATAATTCTAGATGATGAAAATATGGGCACTAATACATTGTTTATTCATTTTTATAACTTTAAAATTGTTGAATGATGTGCAAGATCACATTCTAAGGGGCAAAATTTTTCATGTAAGAGCTGCTGTATTTGAGGGAAAATAATCATATTTTACAGACAAGCCAAATAAGAAATGAAAGCATCTTTCTGAGCTATTTTAGTAAGAGTGAAATCTGGTAACTGAATCTACAAAATGAAGTGAAATGGCCATGTTAGTTATACCCGTGACCCATCCACCCGCTGTATAAGGGCCACAGAGATCCCCCAGACACTCACTAGGTTGCCTGTTCTATTGTTAGTAACAAAACAATAGATCTTGTTTGCTTAAAGGACATAAATATTAGAGTGCACCCACTTCTGGCTAATGCAGCTACAGAAACAGAGACTGAAGATAGATTAGAGGATACAGAGCAAGAGGAAGGTCAATCTTCTCCTCTGAAGAAGACACATTATATTTCACAAACATGGTGGGAAGCTTGTGAGCATCAGGGACTCCCAAGGGTGGGCTTTGGGCAAAGCCTGTGCTGGCCTTGGGCAAACAGACCAGAAAGAGCTGAGCTCCAGCTGAGCTGTCTGCAGCGCTGGCCAAGCCTGGTCTAGGAGGACGTTCCAGCCTCGACTTCCTGGCTTCTGCCCTGAGATAAAGCCATCCTCGCGGAAGGATGCCAACAATAGGAAATCTTAAAATACAAAGGAAACAAACTGTTTTTTCCTGCCATTGATCCTCTCCACATGAGCCGCCAGAAGATAAGTTATGCTCTTAGGAGAACAGCCCCCCAAACAAAGAGGGAAATGCAGCTACACCTGCGAGTCATCCAAAGCCACGTGAGGCATTTCTGAGCCCCAGAGGCAGCTCTCTAACATGTCAGAAGCCACCAAACAGCTGGACATTGAGCATGAACATTTCTCCTGTGTCTCCAAACACCTCCATGGCAACTTTACGTGTCAGGAGCTCATGACCAGTCATCAGGCTTCCCACAGCTGTCATTTTTCCTATCGGTGTTCAGAAGCTAAGACCATGCTGCCAAGAGTTTACTTTACCTGATCAGCCTAGAAAGGGAGAGAGCCAGAAGTGAGCGAGTCGATTCCGCCAGTGGGGTGGGGGATGTCTGTGAGCAGCTCGTGCTGCAGATGGAGCCTCTGCACCGTGAAGGGATGCTTCGCGCTGGCTGGTTGTGGTTCCTGCCTTAGGTTCCCTGCACACATCTCTTCTGCCCATCAAGTGTGGAGGTTGTTCTGTGTGTCATCTTGGGAGTAGAGCGAATATGTTCCAGAGGATCTCTCTGGATTTCCTAAGGATCTGATGACTTGCTCTCAACCAACCACTCTCCTACACATGCAGTTCACAAGAAAACAGATGCATTATTTTGCTTCCAGATGTGCCGCCCTTGGCAGGGGCCAGGTCCAGCCCGCAGTCCTTCACCACAGCACCTGCCCAGTTCACTTCTACAAACCCTGTTTTCTTTCCAGGAGACAGAAAGGGAGGAAGAAAAGGATAAGGGAGAGAGACAGAAGAGGCTGGATGGGCTACGGAGCATAGAATCCTTAGAGGAGAGGGAGACAAAGCCACAAGGAGAACGTCTCTATGACCATACCATGAGGAGCTGATGTCCACAGTGGCTAGAAACCAGCTTTGCAGGAAGTCCTTGGAAGAGTTTGGGAAGTTAACCTTTGGCACCCCATTTTGGTAGGGGGAAGGAACCCACCTACATGGCTGTAGAAACCCTTAGACGAAGGCCTCCTTCCCAATCCTTACATGCACCCAACAAGAAGAAAAGGTAGCAGGAACTCTGGCAAAGGCTGACAGCCTAGGCTTTGGGCAACAGTGGTGGCCAGAAGGAAGAGAATTTATTTAATGCCTTCAAGTTCCTGCTTCATACCATGTGCCTTTGAGTTTAGTTGTGATTGGAGTAGAGATGGAAAGCTTCTTGGAAAGGAGATACCGCAATCGGGGCAATATCAAAAGTGGAACAGTTTGGTGTTTGACAAGAGGAAATAACCCATAGAGAGACTCTGTCTTTGTAGCTGAGAGCACATTTACAAGGAGAATTGAAAGGCAGGAAGCACAGATATGACTGAATACCTCAAAGATGCCAGTCAAAGTCAGCAGTAAGCAGCCTTCCTGAATTTCCCCCATCAGTCCTGTAACATACATATATGTATTTAGACACATGACTGGCTATTGTGTAGCATTTCAAAGTCCCATGGTCTTTAGTAACCTCCTTGGAAATGGAGAAAGTGAATCTGGGGCCTACAGCTACATGGAGGCTACAGTCAGCCCTCCCTGACTTCCCAGTCCTGACAATGTCTCCTGCTACCCAAGTCCTGTAGGCTTTGGCCACCGCAGGCACCTATGGCACTGTTCACAGGTCAGCTTCAGAGCACAGAGCTGTGAACAGTTCTGAAAAAGAAAAAGGCAAAGGTCCACACACTGCCCAGCTCCCAGTCTCAGGGTAGCCCCCACTAATGGCCCTGGAAGCTGAGGGGATTGCTGTCCTCTGCCACAGAGCAGGAGCAGATGACATTTAGGCTCTGCCCAGGGCAGGAGCGGTCTGCAGAATGAGCCTCGCAGCACTCCTCTGCCCCAGTCTGCACTGACGTTACAGGCATGAGAGATGTCCCCAGTGATTATCATAGGAGGATAGGGGCCTCAGGGGTGTCTGACAGGTCCACGGCCTGGAGCCCTGAGGAAGACTGGGGTAGGCAGGCACAGAAAACATCCAGGTATTGTGACAGTGCCTCTTGAAGTCCTGGCTAAAAACTTACCCCCAAAAGCCTCCAGATGACTTATAAATTCTTGCCGTTGGCTTCAAAACCACCTCAACCAAGTATCATTCTTTAAAACCGACAGTCCTCTCAGATCTTTGCCTTATAGGACCATCTCGCACTTATGATGTATTGGTGTGTGTTCAGTCACAATCAAATCTTGGCCAGACAAGATTTGGGGATATGGTTCTCTGGACCCATCTCAGCACACAGGCTGCTATAGAACAACTCAGTCCTAGATGGCCTGCTGGCCTGGTCTTCCCTCTTGGCTGTGTTCTTTCCATCCTATGTTATGGAATTCAGAGCTGGAAAGGACCATTCAAGCCTCCTCCTCAAGCATCTCCTTTTTCTAGAGCATTTGAGGTACAGAGGTGCACAGGTTCACACAGCCAGTCAAGCTGAGCTGAGCTGTACTGTGGGCACCATGAGCAGCTGCGTGAGCTTTCTGCTCAGCTTTGTTCCCCATCACTTTTCCGAGAAAGTGCCCCACAATGAGTGGTTTGGAGGATGCATCACAGGGACGGCCATATTGTAACACCCTCCCTATGCTTCTTCTCTCTCCCCATTCTCCTAGTCCTGCTTCTTGCTGGCTTCTTTTACCCCTCCTTCTACCATGTTTTTTTTTTCCTCCCTGCTTCTGCTTTTCCTCAGCTTCTCTTCTTCCAATTGGTTGCAAGACATTTTTAAGTGATGAGGAGTAGATGAGGAGGGAAGTACCTAGGAGTCCTGCTAAGCTGCCACTGTGTTCTTGTGCTTTAAATAAGGTAGTTTGCTGTCCAGTCAAGTTCTCCACATCCCAGTGACAGAAAGCCCCACACTGGGGCCCTCTTCAGTGAAGTCTTCATACTTCAATGCCTTGAAAAGTGTTTCAAGAGTCACCAGGTGTTTTTTCTGGACAAGTATGGAGGAGTGGAACTGGAATGAGAACTGGAAAGAAAAGAACAGCCAGGCTGGTGACCGCTGATGTCACAGCCCTGGGCACAGGCCCTGAAATGTGGTTGTTGCTCCCTGGTTTCCTCTATGAAATTGCATTTTCTAGACCATTCCCTCTGGTGAGTATGGCCTGTTCCCAGAAGACCTTTGACTTCTGATCTGCCCAGGAATGACTGATTTTATCAATCTCCAAATTCTTTCTGGATCTAACATTTTCTAAGTTAAAAGCTAATCAATAAAGGGCACGAATTATAGGTATGTACACACACACACACACACACACACACACACACACACACGGCCTGTCTGATCAAATGTGCATTTGGCATTACAAGTGTCAAATGGATATTGTGTTGTTTAAAAAAAAACTGATTCCAATAGTACTTGCTTCCAAATGGGCAGTAACTCAGATGACTGATAAAAGTCCCTTTGAGCAGGTAAAGCATTTTGATAGGATGTCCCTGTGTACCACAATCTGTAGCCGCCACACCTTTCCAAGGCGGGCTTAGAGATCCCTTCTGGAGCCTAATTGGTAAGGATGACAGCTTTTGACTGGTCAGCCACAGGGCCCTCCAATGGCTTTAAGGCAAAAAGCAGATCATCTTGTTTTCCTAGCGAGCTGAGTGCCCCCGAGAGAGCAAACCTTAAGATTTTTCTGAAACCAGTTTGTTCCCTTAGAAACTACAAACAGATTCTGTTTTCATAAAAAGACTTGATTTTATATCAGAGTAGAATGCTCCTTTCATGGAAAAAGTTGCATGATTGGGCCATTTTAGCTTGTTAATCCAATTATTCAACAATTACTACACACTAACTAAGGGCCAAATCTATCCACATTTCTAAGCTTACAGTGAACAAAGCAGAGTCCCTGACATTTCAAAGCTTGCAGTATAGAAACCCAAGCAACAAGTAACCAAGAACATTTTTAATTGCTCTGAAGAAAACAAATTGGGTCAGGGATGAATAACGACAGAGGAGAGTTGATGCGGGGAGGGTGTTCATTGTTCATGGAAACACTGAAAGAATAGTAGAATGTCAGGCCAGGAGGACAGAGGAGGGCAGGACTCACTCCAGGCAAAAGAAGCCACTTAAAAACTGGGCTAAGAGTTAATTTTAGGAAATGAATGAAATGTGTTTGAGTTCTGCATCTGGACTCATCTGGTGCCTACTGGGGGTTCTTCGGACTCCAACAGGCTGTTCTGAAGATGACAGGTCTGGGCAAGAGGAATGTGGGACAGCCAGCCAAGAGCCTCAGCGGGCTTGGTGTCAAGACGCCCCACTGTCATTTGCAGTTTCACACCAGATGCTAAATATGAAATTTGTGAAATGTATAGGCCCCGAGTACCTCATTAGGGGTGGTGGTTTTGAGTCATCTTCTGTGTTGTTTGCCTCTTGTCCTTTTCAAGCCTTCCAGAAAATCTTATAAAATTCACAGCCAAATCATAACTGTTTCAAAGGAATTAAGGCAGAGCACATGCTGGAGTTGAACATCCTCCCAGAAACCTAAGTGGGGGTCACTCATTGAAGACAAGAAGCCCAGGGGCTGCAGTGACTGGTCAGAGCCATCAGTATGGGGTACCAACAGGGCCAAGAAAGAAGAAAAAGTGGAGAATCCCCAGAAGAGTTCATGGAGAGGTCAAAGAGCTGGTGTGGAAGATAATACGCCATGTATGTGCTGGGACTCAGACCCTTGATCTGTGTAAAAGCGGGGAGACAACCTATAGGGCCAGCAGAATTTTATTTTATTCAGTGTATTATGACAAATGTGTGCTCTTCCACTTTCAGGGAGCTTCAGGATTGACAGCCATCTGATGTTAGATTGACAACCCCTTTCTGGTCATTTTCAGGCCTGGAGATGAGTTGTATAAGCATTAGAAATAACAAGGAGCTTTTGGGCATGGTTTAGGGTCTTCCAGATAGCTCCAAAATCTAATCCTGTGTTAATTTTTAAAAGAGATCTTTTAAGAACAGTTTCAGGTTCACAGCAAAATACATTGAAATGCACACAATTTCCAACATGCCCTGTCTAACATACACGCACACACACACACACACACACACACACACACACATGCACACACATTTAACTCCCCCATTATCAACACCCCATCCCCCCAACACACATACCACAGTAATATAATACGCAATTATACCAGAATTCCATTGTATATATTACGGCTCATCCTTCACTGTGTGTTTCTGTCAATGTCAGACAGATGTGTAAACGTCAGATAGATGTATAATGACATTACCCACCGCTGTAGTTGAATTCAAAATAGTTCACTGCCCTAAAACATCCCCTGTGCTTCTCCTATTCTTCCCTCCCTCCCCACAACTCTCTTTTTACTGACCACTGCTCTTTTTACTGACTCAATACTTTTGTCTTTTCTAGAATGTCATATAACTACAATCATTAAGCATGTAATCTTTTCAGAATAGCTTCTTTCTCATAGTAATATGCATTAAAAGTTCTTTTGTATCTCATTTCTTTTCAGTATTGAATAATGTTCTGTTTTCTGAACATACCATGGTTTATTCATTTTCTGGCCAAAGGACATCTCCATTGCATCTAAGGTTTTCCATTACTTAGTAAGGATCTTATAAAGATATATATATATATATATATATATATATATATATATATATATATATATATAACATCTTTTGATACATTTTCAGTTTCTTTGGTTAAATACTAAGGAGTATTTGGGGGTTTGGGGGTAGGCATAAATTTTCAGTTTCTCTGAGTAAATACCAAAGAATATTTATGGGTTTTTTGATAGACATAAGTTTTCAGCATCTTTGGGTAGATAAGAAGGAATATGATGTCTGAGTTATAAGGTAACAGACAGTTTTATAAGAAACTACCAATCTATCTTCCAAGTAAATACATAATTTTGCATTCCTGCCAGCAATGAATGAGAGTGTCTCTTGCTCCATGTTCCTGTCAGCATCCGATGTTGGTGGTATTTTGGGTTTTGACCATTTTGCAAAGTTTCTGGTAGTCTCTCACTGTTCCTTTAATTTTCTACTCCGCCGTGAGGCACAGCATGAGCCACCTGTTACATTCCTGCCCGCCATCTGTGCACCTTCTTTTGATGAGGTATTTTGCCATTTTAAAGTTGAGTTGTCAATTATTTTTGTTTCTTAGATAAGTTGGGTTTTTTTTTTTTTAGTAATTTGGATAACACTCATTTATCAGCTCTGATTCTTATAAGTACTTTTTCCTAATCTGACTATTTTGAGAATTTCTTTAACAAGTAGTTATTTCTACTTATAGAAGACAAAAGGGGCTTTCATTTTGTGTGTTATAGTTTAGTGAACAGTTGCATTATTTTTCATAAAAGAACTGAGGCAATGTGCAGTAAAAGTTAAGAAAACTGTGCTAAAGAGCAAACCCGTGCTAGACAAGTACTCTACCACCGAGCTACATTCTTAGCCGTACGTTCTATTTTTTGACACGAGCACAATATTATTATCAGAACCCCCAAGTCCGACAGTTGCTAGTATGATCAAATCCTAATATTATCAATTTATGTTGCATTACTTAAAACAAGAATAATTTGGGTCAGTTGTTTTATTTTGTTTGTGTTAAAATCTTACTGTATAATTCAGGTTGGTCTTGAACTTAATATATAGTCCAGACTGACATCTTGCAAGGATCCTCTTTCCTTAGCCTCCCAAGTGCTGGGATTACAGGTGTGGACCACCATGTTCAAGAAAGTTTTAGAGTCTATACCAGTTCCACTAAGATTTAATTTTTAGGCTATCTATATTCATTAAATACTTAACCTGCTTCTCTTTATGTTTCATTAACTATTGCATGTAAAAATTTTAGAAGTATGGTTACACATTTGGAAAAAATCTAGATCATAATTAAAAGTACTTCTCAATCTAAACATTCACCTGACATCTGAACCAAATAATAATTTTCAGCTCAATTATTGAAACTGCTAATGGGCAATGAGTTACATAAATGATTCTAAAGCATCATTTGTAGGTAATAAAAAGTTTTGCTATTATCATAGTGTAATGTATAAGTAAATAAATAAATAAATAAATAAATATATATATATATATATATATATATATATATATATAGAGAGAGAGAGAGAGAGAGAGAGAGAGAGAGTTTATGTGAAACCAACTCAAGGACTTTGATTTTAAAAATCAGATCTTCACGAGGTGATCCCACTGTACAAATACCACCTTGAATTAGTAAGGAGTTGAAAATGCAAAGGCTTTATAAAAGATCTAATCTCTTGCAGTCCCTAACTCTAAGCAAATGTTTGATTATTTTAGCTACACTGTAAGCAAACATCCCACAGAAGTCCTTAGTGAATAAACATTACATACAAGACAGCAAGAAGGGTGTGGGCTGGTTTCTCATCACTAACAATGAAAGGCAAAAAACAATAGCGTGTCTTTATAATACCCAAAAGAGGCATCTTACTTTCCTATTGCTGGGGACGAAACACCCAACTTCTGCAAAAAGAGAGGCTAAGTTTGGCTGTGGTCTTAGTCCGTGGTGACATCAGCATGTCAGGAAGGCAAGACTTGGGAGAGAGGGCTCAGCCCACAGCAGCAGAGAGAAAACAGAGGAGCCAGGGTGGCAGCGTGTGTGCCCTTCAGGGTCGTGCCCCCAACCTGCCTCTTCCAAGTGGGCTCCTCCTCCAACAGGACGCTCAGCTCTGGGCTAGCCAGGTGAACATGATGTCCCCATGATCCGCTCACTTTCCAGGAGCCCCACTTCTTAATGAGTGAGCCTTGGGGGACATTCTAGATTCAAAGCATAGCCAAAAAAGAAAGCCTATTTCCTTAGCACAATACAATATATCAAAGAAAATATGCAGAAAAATATCCACCAAGACATTTTCAGAAAACAAACTGAAGTTGTTTCTACCATAAACTCACTGTAAACATATTAAGGAAGCACTTCTAAGAAAAAGGAGTCCCCTTGCAATACCATGTAGATACACAAGGAAAATACAAGCACTAGAAACAGTAACTTTGGCCCACAGTGTGATCACAATATATGGGAAATATTTAACTTGAAAACAATTACAGTAAAAGACTCATTGCTGTTATTCTTCCTCAAAATACCGCTTCTTACTTTCCCATTGTTTTTGCCACTTTTTGAAGCAGTATAAGGCTGTCTTTTCTCCAATCTTTAGTTTCAGTCATGGCTGCTTCAGTGGCCTGAAAGTATTTACCTTTCTCCGTGGTTTTTCCTTTGGGAAGAGCCTGAAGTCACACAGTGTCAGGCCAAGTGAACAAGATGAATAAGGCTACATCTCAATGTCTTTAGTTGACAGAAACTGCCATCAATATTTTTGATCAATTCAGGACATTGAGCAAGCCAGGAAAATACACATAGGGAAGAGGATTTCCAGGACTGCTTCAGACCATAGCAAAAATGATTATTTAAAGGTGTTCAGCCAAGCACGGTGGCCCACTCCTATAACCCCAGCACTCAGGAGGCAGAGGCAGAAGGATAGCTGTGAGTTCGAGGTTAGCCTGGATTACGTGGAGAAATTCAAGGACAGCCCGCACTACAGCCTATCTTTTGACATTGAGAGAAAAAAGAAGTTACTTGATCAAAAAAGATTGTAAAATTTCAAATTAAGTAAAATATGTTCATTGTAATGAAAGATACACGTCCCTCTTTGAACTTTATTTTCTTTTCTCAATGTCAAAAGATAAATTCTAAAAATATTGTACATTTTATTAAGGAGAATGTAAGACCACAGTAGAATAAAGGATAGAGACACATAAAAATTTGATGTCGTAAGCTGCATATGGCTGAGGCAACACAGTAATGCAAGGCAGAATGTATTGTGAGGGAAGTTTATTGAAATCATCAGATCAACAATAAAAACAAAATTATATTGAAAAAGAAGAGTAGATGATATGCCAGTAAACGAGAAAAAAATCAAATGTAGATTATATAGTTCTGCAAGCAGGCACAGGGGCCGAGCGTTTGATTTCTTGGTCCTGCCGTGCTGGCCCTGCCCCCAGGGTGCTCTGAGATGTTGAGACTGGGCGTGGTGGCGCGCACCAGTAATCCCAACGCTTGGGGGGCTGTAAACAGGAGCATCACTATGAGTCCGGTCTAGTAGTGAGGCCTTGAACACCCTGTAGACCTTTCCCTGAAATACAAATAATAATAACAATAATAATAATAATATAATATTTAGAATATATAATTGATCCAAAAGAAAGGAAGAAAATAAGAAATAAAATGGAAAGTGTTGCGGTTTTGGTGAAGAATGACCCCCCCCCCCCCGAACTCCTACGTGTCCTGAGCTGAGGCTTTGGGGAGCTGATTGGATCACAGACACACAACACTTAGCGCTGGATTTATTCAAGAGTGTAATGTTAGGACTTGGGACCTCCTTAGGGCTGGTCACTGGGGCATGAGCAAACCGGATAGCTCTCTCCCGGCCTCCCTTCGTTCTGCTCCTGCCCACCTGCCAGCCCCTGAGCGGAGTTCCCTGCTACCTCGCCCGGCCATGCTGCTCAACCTTGGAATGATCAGACCTTAGAGCGTAACTGTGAGCCAAGCAAGCCGCCCCTGGAAGTTGTGGATGCTGAGCGTTTTATCCCAAAGACAAGAAAGTGATTAAAAGAAAAAGTGATAAATAGAAAATAAACAGCCGCATGAAAGTCTCAAGCCTGATATTCAGTAAGGACAAAATAATGAATTCACTGAGATGGCATGAAACTTCTTAGTTATATATGTTCCTGGTGACAAAGCTTTAAAACTATAGAAGCAAAGACTGACAGTAGCAAAATGAAAAATAGGTAAACCCAATCTGGAGTTCGAGATTTTAATATTTCTCCCTCAACAGTCGACAGACATGGGCAATATAATCAGTTGGCTTGATCTAACTGATGTTTATAGAATATGCCAAAAAAATTCACATTTTTGCAAATGCATGTAGAACACTGCAAGATAGGTCATGCACTGGGCCCTTAAAACTTCCATAAATTTATTTATTTATTTATTTATTTATTTATTTATCTGTTGTAGTACTGAGGATTGAACTCAGGACCCTGCACTTGCCAGAAAGTGAGCTATCTCCATGGCAAAACTTCTATAAATTTAAAATACTTAAATTACATAAAATATATTCTTTGATCATAATACGATGAAGTAAAATAAGTAATAATAAGTAATAAAAAGCACCAAATTAGAAATAAGGAAATTACAGAGAATTTTTTTTATTGAAGAACAAGTAGAAATGAGAGCTTTAAATCAAATTAATAGGACAGATTCAACTATTTACACATTGCACATTGTTTTCGTAGTGGCTTTTTGTTGTACAAGGTGCATATATGATACTCTATGTACAAACACTATTAGAGCACATGGCTCTGATCAATTAATTAAGAGAATATAGCTGTATACCTATCTTTTTTTTAAAAGCTGAATTATAGTAGTTTCAATAATTAATAGTTTTTACATTGTTATCTTCCTAGTGGTTATCCATAGTACAAGGAACAGACAGGATATCCTGTCCAAACACTATTAGTGCAAATCTTTCTTCTCATAGAATTACGTGAAAGTACTGCATATTTATCCTAAGTGTACTGTTTATACAAACACAGAATGATTCTTCCTTTGTATCCCCTTTTTTGTTTAGTCTTATCAAAGATGGGTGTTCTATTGTCATTCAATTATTATAGGTGTTTGAATTCAACAAAACATTCCAACACAGTCCAGCAGTCCACAATAACAGTGGGTTATCTAAAGAAGTTGGTGACTAGAGCCATTTACAGCTCAGCTTATTATTACGGCCTTATTTGATATACCTCATTTTTACACTTTTCTGCTGGATGGTTAAGACAGAGCTAAAGCAAGACCTATATAACAAAAAATGTAATATTTTATCTTATGAGGTCAGTCAACTCCCCTCAGGGTTTATTCTGTAATCCTCTATCTCTTCTGGAGATCCTTCATCAGTGTCAGCCATGTGGATGAGTCATGGCCATTGCTTGACCAGTTTGCTCTCTGTGAAAGCCTGAGGGAAAGTTTTCTCTCCACGTGACTCTCTGTAGGCACAATATGGATCATCAGTCACCTTCCTCTGCGGTTCCATAATCTCCTTGATCAGAAAATTTGGGGTACAACTGAGTTCCATGATGTTACAGTACAGGTTCTCCTATGTCCTAAGTCTTCACTGACCTCGAAAGGCTAGGGCCAAAATGTTGGCTGACCTTGAAGCCCTTCCACTTCTCCAATTTTTGACCTGCAAATGTAGGTTGTTAACCATCCAGAAGAGAAGCTGATTATTACCCTTCAACATATGCAGTACAGTTTACCCTAACTATCTGACTAAATTCTTTTTAGTTGTAGTTTTACCTTTCTATTTGTATTTCTTCTTTTGATTTCTTATATTAGGGAAGACTATATGATATTGGTACATGTATGTCTGGTTTATTTTACTTATGAGTATATGATCAAGTGGCATTCACTTAAATAAATGCTTCAAGTTTATCATTTTTTATAGCTGAGTAATACTCCATTGTATAGAAATACCACATCTTTTTCAACCATTCCTCATGTGATGGGCATCTTGATTGTTTCCAAGATTTGGCTATCACAAATTGTACTGCTATAAACATAGGCACACATATATCATTATGATATGATGTTTTCAGTTCCTCTGGGAAAATTCCCAGTAGGGGGATAGCCAGCTTGAATGGGATTTCCAGTCCTAGTTTTGTGATGAGTCTCCACACTGATCTCCACAATGGTTGCACCAGTGTAAATTCCCACCAGCAGTGGAGAAGTGTTCCCTTTTCCCCACAACCTCTCCAACATTTGCTGTTGGTTGATTTCTTTATGATAGCCATTCTTTCTGGAGTGAGATGGTATCTCAGTGTTGTTTTAATTTGCATTTCATGGATGGCTAGTGATATGGAGTATTTTTTCATATATTTTTTTATTTGCTTCTTCAATTTTGTCGTCTGAGAAGTGTGTATTCATCTCAGATGCCCATTTCTGGATTGGATCTTTAAATTTGAGGCTAATGTATCTCAGTACTTTATAAATTCTAGAGAGTAGACCTTTGCCTGAGGCTTATTAAGATTTTATTCGAAATTTGTGGGTTGTCTTTTCACTTCATTGACAATTTATTTTGATGTGCAGAAACTTCTCAAGAAGAGTTGATCCCAGTTGTTAGTCTTTCAAATGTTTCCTGTGCAAATACGTGTTTGTTCACAAACTCTTTTCCTACCCCTTGTCTTCAAGAGTTCCTCCTACTTTCTCTTCCAGGAGATTGAGAGTTTCTGTTTCAATGTTTAGATCTTTAATCCATTTTGATTTTAGCTTAGTGCATAGTGATAGAGCTGGGTCAAGTTTTAGTTTTGGGCATGCAGAAAGCCACTTTTTCTAGCACCATTTGTTAAAGAGGCTATATTTCTTCCAGTAAGCTTGTTTGGCCCTTTTGTTGAAGATCAGATGGCTGAGTGTGTTTGTAGAGGCTCTGCATCTTCTAATCTATTCCAGTGATCCTCAGGTCAATTTTGTTGTTGATTTTATCAACAGTGGCTTTGTAGTAAAATTTCAAGTCTGGAATTGTGATGCCTCCTGCCTTGTCTTTGTTGGCCAGGATTGCCTTGGCTATTCTAGGTCTTTTCTGGTTCCAAATAAGTTTTAAGAATGAGTTCTCTAGGCCTGGGAGGTATGTTGGTGGCAGTTTGATAGGGATTGCATTATATCTGTACAACAATTTTGGGAGTATGGCCATCTAGACAATGTTGGTTCTTCCTATCCAGGAGCAGGGAATATCTTTCCATTTTCTGAAATCCTCTACGATCTCATTTCTTAGGGTACTGTACTTTTCCATGAAAAGATCTTTGACTTCCTTGGTTAAGTGAGTTCCAGGTATTTCATTTTCTGTGGTGTTATTGAAAAGATATTGTTTCTATAGTGTCCCTCTCAGTATGTTTATTATCTGTGTAGAGGAATGCTATTGACTTTTGAGTATTGACTCTGTATGCTCCTATGCTACTGAATTTGTGTATCAATTCTAATAGCTTCTTGGTGGAGTTTTTTGGGTCTTTCAAGTAAAGTATCATGTCATTCCCAAATAGTGATAATTTAACTTCTTCTTTACCTATTCTTATTCCTTTTGTTTCTCCCTCTTGTCTAATGGCTCTAGCAAATGATTCCAAAACTATACTGAATGCGAGGGGTGATAGAGGACATCCTTGTCTTGCACCAAATCTAAGAGTAAAAGATTTCAGTTTTTCCCCATTTAGAATTATATTAACCATTGAGTTTTCACAGATGGCTTTTATCAAATTGAGGTAGAGGCCTTCTATTCCAATTTTCTGTAGGACTTTGAATATGAATGAGTGTTGGACTTTGTCAAAAGTTTTTTCTGCATCAATTCAGATGATCATGTGGTTTATATATTTCAGTCTATTAATATAGTATATTATGTTCATAGATTTTCAAATATTGAACCATCCTTGCATCCCTGAGATGACTTCTACCTGGTCATGATGTATGATCCTCTTGATGATTTGCTGTATTCTATTTGCTAAGATTTTACTGAGGGTTTTTTCATCTATGTTCATGAGGGAGATTGGCCTGTAGTTCTCTTTTTTAGTTGTGCCTTTCCCTGGTTTTGTAATCAGTATCATACTTGCCTCCAGGAATGATTTTGGAAGTACTGCTTCCTTTTCAATTTCATTGAAGAGTTTGAGGAGTGTAGGGATTATATCTTCTATAAATTTCTCGTATAATTCAGCTGTGAATCCATCAGAACCTGGGCTTTTCTTTGTCAGCAGGCTTTTTATTACATTTTGTATTTCCTTAGCTGTTATTAGGTTATTGAGAGTTGTTCTATCTTCTTGATTCAGTTTTGGTCATTTGTACCTTTCGAGGAATCTTTCCATTTCTTCTGTGTCTTCTATTCTCTGAGTGTAAAGATTCTTGAAGTACCTATTGATAATCTTCTCAATTTCCACTGGGTCTGTGGTAAGTTTATCCTTTTCATTCCTGATTGCTTGTATTTGAATTTTTTCTTTCCTCTTTTTGATGAGGTTAGCTAGGGGCTTATCAATTTTATTTAGTCTTTCAAAAAACCAGTTTTTTGATTCGTTGATTCTTTGAACTGTTTTCTTCATCTCCATTGAATTAATTCTGCTCTAATCTTTATGATTTCTTCCCATCTTCGGGCTCTGGGCTTGGTTTGCTCTTCCTTTTCTAGATGTCAGAGGTGCAACATAAGGGTGTTTATTTGTTCCCATTCTGTTTTCCCAAAGTGTGAGTTCATAGCTATGATTTTCCCTCTGAGAACTGCTTTCATTGCATCCCATAAATTCTGATAAGTTTTAATTGAATTTTCATTCAATTGTAGATATTGTTAAATTTCGTGTGTAATTTCATCTGTGACCCATTGATTGCTGAGTAGGGTGTTGTTTAATTTCCATGTATTTAGTGGGTTTTTCTGGTTTCTTTTGTCATTTATTTCCAGTTTCATTGCACTGTGGTCAGATAAAATGCATGGGATAATTTCTGTTTTCTTACATATACTTAAGCATGACCTATGGACTAATATGTGGTCTATTTTATAAAATGACCCATGTGCAGCTGAAAAAAAATGTGTATTCAGCTGTGGTTGGGTGGAGTACTCTGTATATGTCCACCAGGTCCATTTGTTCCATGCTCTTCTTCAGTTCTGCTACTTCTTTGCTAATTTTTTGAGATAAGGGGGTGTTAAGGTCTTCTGTTAAGATTGTGGTCTTGAATATTAGATTTTTCATGACCATTAAAATTTGTCTTATATAGTTATGTGCTTCTATGTTTGGTACATAGATATTTATGAATGTTACCCCTTCTTCTTGAATTTTTCCCCTGACCAATATATAGTGGGCTTCTTTATTTTAATCATTCTTGATTTGAAGTTGAGACTGTTTGAGAACAGTATTGCTACTCCTGCTTTTTTCTGAGGTGCTGGGGCATGTAGTATTATTTTTCATCCTTTGACTTTAAGCTTATGAATGTCTTTTTGAGTTAAGTATGTCTCTTGTATACAGCATATTTTTGGATTTTGTTTTCTAATCACTTGTGCCAGTCTATTTCTCTTAATTGGTGAATTGAGTCCATTTATATTGATGGTTATAATTGAAATATGTTGACTTACGATTGCCATGATATTTACCTGCTGTTGTTTACTCCTTTTTGTCCTGTGTTTGTTTGACCTGTTTAGTGGGTTCCTTCCATTCTCATTTGTGGAGTTCTGGTCATTGTGGTCCCTCTCTAGAACATCTTTCAGTAACCTGTGTAGGGATGGCTTTGTCATCATGAAATTCTTTAGTTGTTCTTTGTCATGGAAGTATTTCACTTCTCCATCAAACTTGAAAGAGAGTTTTGCAGAGTACAGTAGTTTTGCATGGGCTGGAATTTGTTTTCATACAGGACTTGAAGAACTCTGCTCCATGCTCTCCTTGCCTTCATGGCTTGTGTAGAGAAGTCGGCTATAATTCTGATGGGTTTTCCTTTGAATGTGATCTGCTTCTTTTCTCTAGCAGCTTTCAGTATTTTATTCTTGTGTTGGATTTCTGGGGTCTTGAATATTATATGTCTTGTGTTTTTACTAGGGTTGAAGTTATTTGGTGTTCTGTATGCTTCTGTTACCTGAATGTTGGGTTGTTTCCTCATATTTGGGAAGTTTTCTGCTATTACTTCTGCCCATATTCTTTTCATATCATTTGTATTGACTCCTTCATGCTCATTCATGCACTTAATCTCACATTGTTCATCTTGACATTATCTTGCAGGTGATGGATTATTTTTTCCTTCATCCTCGTTGTTAAGAGATCCTTTATCCCCTTCTCACTAGCCGCCCAGTGTCTTCAAGATCTGAAACTTTGTCTTCACTTTCACTCAAACAGTTTTATAGACTCATGAATGAGATTTTAAGTTCTTCTGTATCTCCTTGATTCTGCTTCATGCAATCTATTTCTTTCCTGTATTGCTCATTCTAGGAATCTGTCATATTTCTGATCTCCTCTATTTTTTTAATCAATGTCTTCTTTAGAGGTAGCTATTAATTCTTTTACTGCAGGGTTTTTTCCAAATTGGGTTTCCTCTATATATTTCCGGAATTGATTCTCTACTTCAGATGCTATGATTTCAAAGATTTCTTTTTTTATTTCAGAAATTATTTCTGCTCTGAGTTCCTCTTTACCTTTCTTGCTGTTGTTTCTTTGCTTGTAATGCTGTTAATTCATATGTTTCAGCTGGAATAGTGTTCTCTGCATTTGTTCTGGATGGGCATTGGGTTTCCCCCATACATTTCTGGATTTGATTCATTACTTCAGATGCTATGTATTCAAAAATTTCTTTTTTATTTCAGGCATTAATTCTGGTCTGAGTTCCTCTATACCTTTCTGCTGTTGTTTCTTTGCTTCTGCCTCTGTTAATTCATTCATTTCAGCTGAGCTAGTGTCCTCTGCACTTATTGGTGGGCTCAAGGCCTGAGATTGCAGTTTCCTCCTTGTCTTTGTCATTTTGCATAGCACTGACCTTTGAATTTGGTGCAGAGCTTTGGTGCAGTTATAACCTTACCACCTAATGAGATTTGGGTGCCAATCTATTAAATTTGAGGCTATCCAGTTATGCCCAGCCTGGATCTAGCTGTTGTGTTCAGTTCCTTTTTGTTGCAGCTCTTCTGGTACAAATATGAGCCTGTGGTTCCCCTCTGTTGTTTCCCTGTCCCAGGGAGCACTGGGGAGCACAGACCCTCTCCCATACACTCACTGGGCTGTGCTAGGTTTGATCAGGGGAGGAAGAGTCACAAAACTTCTCACTTGCTCAGCCAACTTGGGGGCAGGGACTCCAGGAAGTTGCATTGCGGGACAGGCTGGGGTGGATTCCAGAGAAATTTCATGAAACTACAATTGATCTTTTGAAAAGATCAATAAAATTGATGTACTCAAGCTAGACTGATGAGGAGAGAAAGAAGACAAACCCTACAGATCTGCAATTAAAAGGAAATAAAATAATGTGAACATATTTAATCCATAAAATTTTGTAAGGTAGATAAGATGGACAAATTCCTGGAGATGCACACATTAATGATACTGACTCACAAGCAAGTGGAAAATTTGAAAGTTTCTGTATCAATAGAATGAATTGATTTTATATTTAACCTTCCCACAAAGAAAACACCAAGCTGGGTATGGTGCTGCCTACCTATAATCCCAGGCTCTGGGAGGCTGATGCAGAGGCCTGAAAGTTCCAACCCAACCTGGGAGATTTATCAATTGAGCAAGACCCTACCTCAAAATAAAAAAATAAAGTAGATCAGGGGATAAAATTCAGAGTGAAACACTGAGTTTAATCCCCATAATGGGGAAGGGGGAAGGAAGGAGGAAAAGGAGAGAGGACAAGAAAAGAAATCCCTAGATCTAGAGCCTATGAAACATAAGGAACATATAAGGAAGAAAGTATATGTATCTCACAAATCTCTTTCAAAGCCAAATATATATATATATATATATATATATATATATATATATATATATATATATTGAACTTTTGCTGTGGTTTGTGCTGTGCCACTACCACTGAAATACCTGAGACTCGTAGCAGCTGGCCATCCATAAAGAAGAGAGATTTATTTCTGTAGGCAGAGAAGCCCAATGTCAAAGCACCTGCAGCGTGGCTGTCTGGCACAGATCTGCCTTTGCTGCTAGAAGGGCACCTTCAGGGATGCAGCCCTGGAGGAGGGCTGCTGCTTCCCCGCATGCAGGAGGCAGAGCAGAGGCCAAGTCCTCCTGCCCAGCCCTCTGGAAAGAGCTCCCAATCCTAGGACCCGATCATCTCTTGAAAGCCACACTTTTCAATATTGTTGCACTGGGCACACATGTCAACCTGCATGTTGGAGAGGGCAAAAATATCAAGCAACAACTTGCAGACTAATTCTGGGGCCAGCCTCATTGTAACTTGAAAAATAGACCAAAATTTAACAATGAAAGATAACAGCAATCACTGTCTTTCATGAACATTGTAGAGGATTCTGATCATTTTATGTTGCCTCAGGATCCATTTGGATTATAGGTTTAATTCTCCCATACCAGAAGCAGGGTTTTCCACTTCCAGTCCTCTACTCCTTTCCAGTTCCCCAAGGTGTTGACCCCAGTCAGCTGCCTTACACAACTACCTTGTGGTGACTGTCTCCCACTGGCACCCACCACACACAGGCACCAACCTTCTGGCCTGCTGCACTGACCCACTCCCAGCACAGACTGCAGGCTATGCCACAGGACCACCTCTCTACTGCAGCAGGTACATCTGCTGGTTCTGGCCCACTCCTCAGAACTCCCTGTGGGGAGTGAAATCAAGGGTTCTGTCCATAGGCCCATACATCACTTTGTAAAGTCCATGTCAACATCTTGGTTCGGCAACCCACTTTTAGCATAGCCTGGGATCTTTGAGTATTGGTCCTTCTTACTCTTAGAACTGTGTCCTCTTGAGGAAGAACATTCAGTCTCCAGCAGGAGCCACACAGATCCACCCTGATGCCCCAAACCTGTGACTCAACTGCATGCTAATGTTTCTGTCCCTCCTGAAGAAGTGGTCCTCTGACAAATCATTTCCAATTTATTTTTGTTTCACTGAAAAAAATGTAGTATAATAGATAAATATTCAGCAGTAATAATTCAAGATGATGGGAGAGAAAATAGGCTTGCTAACACCAAGAATAGATTCATCATTAAAACAATATTAACTTCTTTCTTTATATATAATTAATTTTATTTTGAAGAGTAAAAACAAATAGAAAAAAGGGTAAAATACAACAAGACATATGTTATAGATTTTCAAAACAGGAATAGGGCTGTGGAGATGGCTCAGTGGAATAAATGCTTCCCTAGCAAGCACAAGGGCATGAGTTCAATCCCCAGTTCTAAAAAAAAGAAAAAAAAAAAAAATGGGAATAGCTAATTAATGATGGCTGTTATGTTATCTATTTTTATCATCAAATCTGTTGCTCAGATTAACAAGATTAATAATTATACAAGATTAGGTAAATAATTGAATACTGGCTCTTGCTTTCAAGAAAACTTAATTATTTTCCCTTTTCTTTTTTGTTTTATTTTAAAGAGAGTATAATAATGGATAAGACATTAGGAATGATACCCATTTAGCAGATCAAGATGAGAGGCATTCAGCTATGGATTTTGTATTATACGTTGCTGACTTTGATGTAGCTGCTCAGATCGCAGACATCAGTATACAGAGTTAGTCAAGGTGAAAATTCTAAACATTAACTGCTATTTAAAAAAATTGATAGCAATTATGAGTACAATCATCTCAGCCATCCTGTACATATACTTGCATGTTTTTCCCTCCTTCCTTTTTTCATACCTTTTCTACTTTCTTTCATCTGTTATTTAGCCCTTAAGTTCAGTTTCTTAAAAGAAGGGGATACAAATGAAGGACTGTTTTGTACCTGTGTATTCAAAATAGTTAGGATAGTTGTACAATTACTTTCTCTTAATTCAGTGAGAAGAAAGATTTGCACTAATAGTCTTTGGACAGGATATCAGGTCTGCATCTGGTACTATGAATAGCTATTATGAAGACAACAACATGCAATGTATTAATTATTGAAACTGCCCTACTAATCTATTTTGAAACTGTCTCATTGCTATTTGCTTCTCAACAAAATTAATTTTTTAAAGTTCAATTTCTTTCCATTTTAACATTTTATGGTACCTACTATTCCTTTCAGGTTTTATTTATTCTTTCAGGTCCTTACACTAGGGAGACAATACAATATTTACACATGTGGGTCTGATTTATTTCACCTTGAGGACAGCCTCTAGTTGCATCCACTTACCCATAAAAGATTTGAGTTTGTCTTTATAGCTGAGTAGTACTCCATTGTATAGAAATACCACATGCTCTATAGTTCTAATTTCAACACAAAGCTATCTTTAGGTATTTCACTAATAACTTATCCTTCTGTTCCACTGCACTGATTCTCACTTGCAAAAAGAATGTGTCTTGTACCTTTTCCCCTTCTCTTCTTAAGTTATCATGGGAGGAAAGAAATCTTCAAAGGAAGTTTGGCTCTGCCCTATTTTTTCTATAACATTCCAAGACTTCTGCAAAACAAATTAGAAGTGACAACATCCTTTTCTACCCTATACTGAGATTTCAGCTTAGACCTAATCTGTACCAGTTGGGTATTTATTTTGCCACACATCAGAGTTCTTACACAGTCAGGGATCTGCACTAATATCCTTCACACTCAAATCCTGAGTCTTTGAAAGTTAGGTAACATACTTAATGCACTTCTTTCTTCCCTCAGGACACAGCTTAAAGGCTTGTGAATAGTGTGAACCCTTAACCTTTCCACGCTTCCATGTGGAAATGCTCTCATAAAATGTAGTACATGAGCCCTAGAAAGAATTTCTCTCTGACTGCTGCTGTGACATGGAAATGGACTGAAAACAATGGCTCTGGCCCTGGTCCAGAGTTTCTGGACACTGCTTCTTAACATAAAGCAAATTCATGAAGCCAAGTTGCACTTTGGAAGATATTGGATACTTTCAATGCTGTGCTCTTTTATGTCTACACATACCAAGTAAAGCAGCAAACTGGGGCAATTATCCTTGTAACCCAAGTGTGCCCTCTCCTCCCCACATCCATATTTGGGCTTCAATTATTGGAGTGTTTTACACAAAAAGCGCTCTCCCCCTCCTTGGATAGTTGCTTCATTTCTCCACTAAATTTTCTGCAGTTTATGCATATTCGAAATATCCCTTAGTCTATACATCGGGGTGACTGAAAAATATGGCTAATGATGAATGGGAGTCCTTATTACGAAGTGTGATAAAAAAAAATACAGCAAAGGTTGTATCCAGTGTCATCTGATAGAAAGGCAGGTTTGTAAAAACACTATAGGCTGTCCTCTCCCACCATATTCACTGGACCTCACACTATGACTTCTGGCTTGTCCCCAGAGCTAAAATGACAATTCAAGGTGTTTTGAGTGATTCAGGATAGCAAGGCTACCATAAAAATGCAAGTTGGAGCCCTCTGAAAAAGGACTTCAGAAAGTGGCAAGAGCAAAGAAATGAGTGTTTCTCTTTCTGAAAATTGTGCCATAGAGCATGTCCTCTATGTTTCTGTAGGTAACACGCAGCTTGCCTGGGAGATCAGAGTTGCACCTAGACAGGGACATCCTGTCTCAGTACATCCAAGGCCCTGTGGAACAGGGATGTTGGCAGGGGCCCAGCCCCCCAGGGAACTGACAGAAGCTGTCATCCTAAAGGCAGGAAGGCAATTCACCTGTGGCCCACTCCTTGTCAGGGAAGTGTTGACAGACAGGGGCTGTGAGGAGGAGGGCAGCAGTGTGTTCTGCCAGTGCTGAAAGGATGGAAGGCTCTGCTGTCCTACAAAAGAGACAAGGTATGCTGTCAGTGTCACAGATGAGCATGAACTCCTAAGTCAGGCACAGAAGTTTCCTCCGCATTGTGAGTCCTTCAGAGGGCATCAGTGTAGAGCACACAGAGCCTGTGACTAGCTTGCGATCCAAGGGCTCTGAGGAATCACCACCCTTAACAAGCCCACAACAGTTTAAGGCAAAAGGGGTTCTGCTTGGCAGGTGAGCCAAGCCCTTTGGTTATTGTTCATCCTTTGCATGAAGCTATGAAAGGAATGTGTTGCCTTCTTTTAAACCTCTGAAGACACTGACATGGACTTTCTCACAGGAACCCTGGACCAGCTATAGATAAGTGAAAAGAACATATGCTAAGACACACAAAAGGTCATTTTCAAGATGCTATGGATGCATGGTGATAGACACCTGCAATCCCAGATCACAGGGGCTGAGGCAAGAGGATCACCATGAGTTTGAGGCCAACATGGGCTACATAGTGAGTTCTATGCCAGCCTGAACTACAATGAGAGCCTGTCTTTAAAAACCCCAAACCCGAGCAATAAATAAGTAAATAATGCTCATAAATGTGTCCAAGTCTTGGAAAATGATTGTGGAATAGGTCAGGGTATGTCATAACTGAAGTGGAAAACTGCAGTTTTATTGTTCATGGCTGTCATTCCAAATTTTCAGACTACCAGAGTCTCCAAAATGTTCTCACACTCCTTGATACTGAGCTGGAGATCCTGTTGCTCCCAAATAAATGTAGAGTGAGTGGGTCCGGGTGTTCTCTGCTCTCAAGTCAGCTCCTAAATAAGACCTGGCTCAAGCCTCAGCACCACCACTAAAAATGTTTTCTAAGAAGCCAATTCCTTCACGGCAGTGGCGAGCTGATAATGAAAACAGTGTGTCTCCTTGCAGGAGGGGAGGGGTGGTGAAGCAGCATGACCGAGAGATGTCAAGAGGACCGGTTCATTAAGGTCCCTAAAAAGTAGGGTGGCTGACTGGGGCAGTTTAAGATTAGTGCCCTGGATAAAAAGTCCATCATAAAGCCCTGGGAAATGTCACAACTGATGTGGCCCTGGGAATGAAACGAAGATTATTTCATGAAGCCATGGTTCTCATTTTCTGCTCATAAATCAACACATGTTTATGTCCATTCATCTTAAAAGGACCATTTCGTCACAGGAGATAGTTCATCATAATTTATTATTGCTTCAGGTTCGAAGCAGCTGGGAAGCTGGGAGTGTAAGACCTTGCCAGGGTAACTCCCTGTTTACTGTACTGGTGGCTCAATGTGAGGGACACCTCCCTCCCCAGCCCTTTCAGTTCTTCCTTTCCTGGCTATGGCAGGATGTCCTGGCAACTCAGAAACCTGTGCCTTGTTTCAGCTTGCATCCTTAGCTTCCTCTCTGCTGTTCAGCTGCTGTCACTTTCCTGCTGAAGTCTTGCAGCCCTTGTCCCAGAGCACGGTTTCATCCCCCATGCAAGCCTCTCTGACCTCTCCTGTCTTGCTTCTGGCCCTCATCTTCTTCCTCCTCTCCTTGATATCTTGGTCCCTGTCTCTGTCTCTGTCCTCCTTTCTGCACCATCCCCCCCCTCCCTCTCCCCCAAATTCCCATTCAGTGGGTTATGATTGGAGCCTCTTCCCTCTTAACATTTCTTTGGTTCTGAACCAAATTTTTTATTAATTTTATCGAGAAACAAATAGCAATGAGACAGTTTCAAAACCAATTAGGACAGTTTTAATAATTAATACACTGTATATTGTTGTCTTCGTAGTGGTTATTCAGAGCACAAGATGCAGACATGAACAATTTTTTTAACCACTACCTCATTTTTAAAATCCAAGCCTTCCTTAGTTTGCGCCCTCAGCCCGTCTCTGTCTGGCCCTGGGACATGTTTGCCCTTCCTTTCTGACCTGTCCCCTATGTGTGTACCCATGATGTCTACCTTGTGCCCCTGTTGTCTCCTTCTCAAGGCCCTCACCTACTCGACAGCGCCATCTAGAATGTCATCGCCACAGTTAACCTTCATGGACCCACTGTTGATTCACTGAGCTCAGCCCTGACAGGGCCCTATCTGTACCTCACTGCTGTCCCCACAGTGACATGGGCTGAAAATGGCCACCCTTAGCATCCTCCTCCGAAGTCCACCTCCCCGTGGCTCCAGGTTACTTTCCTAAGTATATTTCTTCGGGGGTGGGGGAACCCAATTTCCTCATGGGCAGCATCTCCACCATGCTCTAGGAAAGACACCACACTCAGCTCCTAGCTTTTCCCTCATTTTCTATTGTGTTCTTAAGGTGGTCAGAGTGGCCTTTTAAAATTGTGAATGAACATTTCTAATCCAAAATTCAGGACCACTCCCAAATTCAAAAGTATCTGGACATCATCATGCAAACACAAGTGCAAAATTCCATGCTATGAGACTTTATTTCATGCCCAAAATTATTTTAAATATTGCATTAAAAACTTCAGGCTAGGTCTATAAAGTATATAAAGTGTGCATGAAACCAAAATGGATTTCATGTTTCAATCATGGGTCCCATGCCTAGGATATCTCAGTACATGTCTGTATGTATGACTGTGTATGTATAATAATGTAAAAAATTGAGGAAACAAACCCCTGAAATCTTCACGGTCTCAAGTATTTCACATGAAGGCTATCAGCAGTGTGCATGCAAGGACTGTAGGTGAATGATTGTGTGTGTGTATGTGTGAGTGAGTGTGAGTGTGTGTGTATGTGTGTGAGTGTGAGTGCGTGTGTAGGACTCATTTAAAGCAACTATAAATGAAAGAGGAGAGGGGCATGAGCCTAAGTAATGAAGATAAGAATAGCACAGAGACTTGTATCTGTCCCCCAACACACAGCCTACTTCAGTTTAAGCTCTGCCCTTGAGAAAAGGGCCTGAGCATGTGGCCTGTTCATTTTGCATGACCTCCACTTCTGCTTGCTCCTCCAGAGTCATGGGGGCTGCCTAGGAACCACGAGGGCCCAGTGAAGGACCATCAGTCTTCCTGCGGGAGGAGACTGCTTTGCCAGCCCACAATTGTCAGCACTTTCCTGAGGCCTCGGTGACATTGCTCTGACAACCTGTGAGCCACCAGCAAGTTCGCTGACCCTGAACAGGCAGGGGTCAGAGGCCTACTTCCTAACATCACTGGGGATCATGCCAGGCCGTGTGCTGAATCCAGCTCAGAAGCCAGTGGTTAGCCAGGGTCGCTGGCAGGCAGGGGCCCCAGACAGGGACAGCCCCACCTTAGAACAAACCAAGACCTTTACTCCAATGTTCTGCCTGGAGTACTTGCAAAGCCAAAAGCACAGAAAGGGAACCGCCGTGCCTTGGGCACTGGTTGTCTCAATAACGCAACAGAGGTTTTCCTGATGATCCATGCAGTTCACCTCCCGCAGGATGGACCTGTCCAAGGAGGGCAGCTGGAAGCAACCAGAGGACGCAGGCTGCCCCTGGAAGAGCGGTGCTGTTAGCGGCTGTTCTGGACTTGGCCTTTGTACCCAGAGCCAGCTGCATTCACCCCAAGTTCTCCTGCACCCCTTCTTGCCCCACTTTCCCCTCCCTCTCTCAAATATGTAAGTACTAAGAATAGCATCTGTGAAGACTAGAGACCTCAAGAACAGGAGCCAGATATCCATTGCACCCCAACTTCCCATCTGTAAAATGGGTAGAATACTTATCTGTTTCATGCCACAAGTGAAATCCTTATACAAACTGCTGGAAATTGTACCTGTTGCTGTCAACCTCTCCATTATTCATTCCTACGATTAATCTCACCATCCTTATATGCCCCTTTATAAGCCCACTGTACTACAAGCAAATCCCATTTGTAGAAAAACAGTAAGGTCAAGGGCTGAGGAGATGGCTCAGGGGAATAAGTGCTTCCCTGGCAAGGAAGCCTGAGTTCAATACCCGGTTCCACAAAAAAAAAAAAAAAAAAAAAACAGTTAAGTCAAATAAATGAAGTTAAACCAAGTAACAAGGCACCAACACACTGAGAGTGGGCTCAGTGCTAATGGATGTATAACAAAGCCCAAACTGTATTTTTGTCCAAAATGCCAGGATATTACAGATACTCTGCTGCAGGATGCAAAAATAGTTGTTACTTATAATTGGTTGAAACAGGTCGCACTAAGCGTGTTTCAGATTCAGATCACCTTTGTGGGGTGATCGCGGGATTTGAAGTGTGCCCTGTGGGACTCGGCCCTCGGGTTGGCTTTTACAAAAATGGGATCCCTGGTTGCTGTCTGCAGGAGAACTCAGGGCCAACACACATAGCTCACACCTGCTACCCCAAGATTCTCTCTCTAGCCAACTTGGGACACCCAAAGCATCACCAGCACCGAAACAAAGCGAGAGGCCCAGGCCTCACTGGCTTGTGGAGCTCTCGCTCATTTCAACCAAGAACAACTTTCTGGAGAATGTACAAAAGGTGGACGGTTGTGTGTGCGTGTGATATACAAAAGGGAATTATTAGGACACAGAAGGAAAAGTTCCAGAATGAACTCATAGGAGGAAAATGCCCCTCCTGCCAAGGTGGGAGGTCTTAGTGCTCTCATTGCCTGTGTCTGAGCTATATGCTCACCCAACAGACAAGGAGGGAGAGCTAAGATCTCATGCTTATTCCATGCTACTCTAATAAAAAGTTACTTCTCGTAAAAAGGCTGAGGCAGGAGGATCTCAAGTTGGAGCCTAGTCTTCAGAATTTAGTAAGACCTTGTCTCAAAGCGAAAAGTTAAACAAGGAATGTGGATACATGGAGGCGGCCTTGTCATGAATGCTTGCAGTGTGCCAATGTGAAAAGCTCTCTGTCTAAGCCTGAGCACTGGGGCCAGAGCAGGGGCCAGCACAGGTGTCCCACAGCACAGGCTGGGTGATGAGCAGGACGGCCAGGCTCTCCCATCTCCCCCTGCCTCCTCTTTATTCTTCATCTGGCTCAAGAACCGGCTCCTGGTGGGCAGGGGATGAGGGACCTTCCTGGCCTCCTGTGCTGCCTGGCAGCTAGACTCCGTGGAGCCTGCGACCATGGCTTCCCATGGGGAGCCAGCCTCTCTTTGGAGGCTTCTCCATAGGGGAGGAGGACAGCGCATTGTTATCCAGGGCTGGCGGAAAGACTGGACACCGAGCGTGAGGATTCTAATTATATCCAGCTCAGCCGCAGCGCCCTTTTGTTACAGACATAATACTTCTCGGAAAGCACATACCCAAAGCCCCCAGTCTGAGCTATTCAATTCTGCACTTCAGAGGGGGAATGCCCAAGTGTGAGAATAATTGGCAAGCCTGTGGAGGTTCCTAGAAATAATGCCAAAGAAGCAAAAGCCAGGCTTCAAGTAAAGTGAAAAAATTACAAGTAAGACTGAGGCCCCCTGCCCCCTATTGGTCCTCTGTCCACCCTCCCACGTCCTCTTTCCTGAGTTAAGCATTGTTCAGTCCACTGTATGCATGTCTAGGATTTTTTTTAAAGCTATGTATTTACATAGCTGGAAAACATATACCCATGCTTTATGTCCATTTACCTAAATGCATTACGTATGTGGTTTAGAATTAAAAGCCTGATGGTGGAAAGTGAGCAGCACATAGAGCACGTGCCAAAGTGGAAAGAGGATGTGATCTGTATTCTATAAATAAAAATGTATGTCCACTTAGGTTTAATTTTCCTGCCATAGGGAAAGACAAGGTTGTCTCTCTTTTCCTGCTTACATTCCTTAGCCCTTTCTGGAAACCTCAGCTAGATTATCCTCCCCACAGAACCATTACGACACTGCCTGTTGTACGAGGGCAGAGACGCCAAGGACTGACACACTGGCACCCCTCGGCTCACAGCAAGGGCTGGGGAATCCCGTCCCTCACGGACTACTGCTGGGAGGACCCAGGCACTCAGGGGTTCCTGACACTGGCCCTTTCCACTCTGAAGGAGGAAAACTGGCTCCCTAAGGCTAAGACCATGGGAGTCCAGCCCACACCTTGCTTAGGTCCCTAGTTGGATATATACTGCGCAGACCCCTTCTTTTTCACTTACTGGAGGCACAGTGCCTTGAAGACAGAGGCTTTCTGTGGAAAAGGACAAGCAGGCTGCTAGGTTGACCCATGTACCACGAAAGCTGAGGTGAGCTACTGCTAAGCTCAACAAGTCGGATTTCTACCCTGAGATGACAAAATTCATCTTCAAATTTCTCCTTTACTTGTACTTTTTTGTGACTCCTAGCAGTTTCCTGTAGTGTAGAACACGGAAAGTTAAACCCCACTTTCCTGTTTCCTTTTGACAAGAATTGGCCCTCTGGATGAGTCAGCTCCTGATTCTTACTCTGCTTCCTAAAGTGACATCACTAATGAACACATGGTAGTTTCAGGAGAAGGCAGGTCAAGGCACACTGTCCTTTTCTGACAATGCCTTCTTATCTCTTTCTACACGCTACCTCAGAGGCTGTGCTGGCTGCTGCTATTATAAAAATGCATCCTTCTTACTTTGTGAAAATTAAAGATAAATTGCTTTGGGGTTAAATTTTATGGCGATGTTCAGATCCTCTAATGGGATCCAGGTGCCTCATTTGCACTGGCTGGGAGGCCATTTGGGAAGGCACCACGAGGATTTTATCCAAGCTCACGAATATTGACAGGACAGATGCACCTGATTTTTCTTCTCCTATCTCTTTTAAAAGTTTTCCACTAGAATCTGTAGCTCTTAGGTGCTGAGATTTGCCTGATGAAGAGAATATGGTTTCACTGTCCAACCTTCCTCAAAGATCCTATTTCTGACGGGACTTTATAATCTCAACATCAGTTTTCTCCACTCTCTCACGAGGACAATGCAGTGACATATCTGACTGTCATGGTTCCTCATATATACACAGATTATGCTTGGTGACAATTCTCCAGTGACCTGCCAAGGATACCCTCAGCCGGGTGCCAGGGGGTCCTTGGACCCCAGGACCAAATGAGTGACTGGTGAGGAACCCCTTTTCAGGATTCTGGGGTGCAATGTGACAAGGCACATGCAGGACATAGAACTTTAAAGAGTGAACGTAGTGCTGTGCTGCATAGCATTCTCTACCATTCAATCTTGCAGGTGACAATGTACCAAATACACTGCAGTGTAACAGTTGCTAAAAAGCAGTTCTAGGGGGAACAGACACGGTATTGCCTTCATCCTACCTCGGAAGGGCAAGTGCACTCCTCAGAGCCCCTGAGCACCTCTGAGGGCGCCTCAGAGGGCTATTGATATGCGAATAATGCCTCTGTGATTCCCAGGACACCAAGATGGGCCAGGCGTTCCCTTTCAGGCAGAGGAGCCAAGCCTCCCATCCACCCACCTTCTGCCTGGCTGAAGGGAAGAATGTGGACTCTGTTCCCACTCGCTCCTTCTAAGTGGCTGCCCACAGTTCCTGTGTGGTGGCCGCAGCTGGTGGTGACAGGGATGTGGAGGCACAGCCATCAGGAGCTGGGCCTCGACCAAAGGGGCTCTGTGCACCCCTTGTTCGTGTGGGGGGGGTTCATCCTGCAAAGAAAAGGCCTTTCAGCTGGTCACTTCAGCTCCCTTTAAAGCAACGCCTCCCTTCAGCAGGGAGGCCACTGTGGGCCGTTCTATGGCCAGCCGTCAGGCTGCTGTGCCCGTGAGGGGCAGCGCTGTGCTCAGGCCTGTCCCTGCCACCCCAGCTGGGGCCTGGGCAAGGTATCAGCCCGCTAGTCCTGCCTTTTTTGGCATAAAATAGAGGGGACAGTGACAATGATATCGTTTTCAGAGGATTTTTTTTACTGCACTAAATGAAAAAATACAGACAAACCATTTATGTATGTGAGTGTGCATGCGTGTACACCATGTGTGTTTTTCTTAACCTTTGAAATATGCATAATCTTGCTTCTTTTTTCCCTCCTCCCCTCCCTTCAACACTTCTCTCCCTCCTTATTTACAAAAGCTCTGTTTCCGTCTTTTCCTTCTCCTTTCTTCTTGTCCCTTTCCTTGTTCCCCTTCCCATTTGAACATTCTCTTCCCATTTCGCATTATCTATTATATATTTTGATCCTTATTCACACTATTGGTTTCTCACACCAAAAAAAACAATGCAGTATTTAAATGCAAACCAGTTAGTAATATCCAGAAATACAAAAATCTCCAAATAAATAGTAGCTTCTCGTAAGTCTTCCTTTCCACTTACTTTACCCTGTACGCAAAGTATACGACCGTGTGTTAGACCTCACCTGCCACCCAGATACTAAACAGAACTCAGTGAAATAGATCAACCATATCCCTTGCACTAGGAGAAGCAGCAAGCTAGATGAAAACAGCTCATCAGAGTGTGTGCCGGGATGGGCACTCAGGTTCTGTGCCTGTTTCTGGGGCTGGGGATTAAACCCAGGGCCTTGCACTGAACTACATGACCAGCCCTTTAAAGAAACTTGTATTTTATTTTGAAACAAGATCCTAGTAAGCTGCTAGGTTGCCTGGCTGGGCTAGAACTTGCAATGCTCCTGCCTCAGCAGCTTCCTACATGTGTGTCAACAGCCAGCATGACCTCCGAGAGTCCCACTGAAGACCCTCACATCTACATGCTCAGTCCCTAAAGTGAAGTTGCCCGGGTCAGTCACCTGCAGAAAGTGGCCATGCCTGACAGTGAGGTAACCCGAGAGCGTGTGTGTGCTCTGGCCTTCACGGGACACAGGACAATGGATAAGACAAAAGTAAGTGCTGACCTCAGCAGCATCAGAGAACAAGGGCCCACAGAACAAGGCAGGGAGGTGGGCCAATTCTGCACGCCCTTTGTCCAGTGAGGCGCTTCCTTATATGGGACCCAGTGGAGGGAAGCAGCTCATTTAAAGGAACAATTGGACCAGTGACCCCACATTTACAAACCTGTCCACTGGAACAGGTACAGGTACAAAATGGCACTTGTAGAAGGCTGAAAACAGTCAAAACACCCAGCAGTCAGAGATTGGTCGAATAAACTATGATACCATCAGTTTATGGGGTATCATGCAGCTGTGAAAAACACCAACAAGAAAGATCTCAGGTACTAATACAGAAAGATTGCCAGAATCCAGGCAGCACAATAGTGCTACTGTGAGCAAAGGGAGGGCTAAGTCTGTGGACCTGTGCTTAGAGCTGTCCCAGTAACTCCTGGGAGGATTAGCAGGACCCTTTGCTCGTGAGACAATTACCCAGAAGGGGGCTGGGAGCAAGGGTGCTACTTCAATCTAGTTTTGACCAATATGTATCTATACCAAACATTCAAAAGAAAACTGGATTATTGGGAGGAAAAGTTCTTAAATTTTGCGGGCTAACTCAGTAAACACAAATCACCCTGGCCTCTCTACTCCTGTGTCCATGGAAGCAATCCCTGCTGTCTGCTCCCTCCTGTTGTCCACTCAGCATGAGCACCTACTGTGCAAAACACCCACAAGTTTTCTCAAGGCTTCTGCCTCGCTGGGCTCACAGAGGAGAGGGGCTGCATGTCGGGCACACAGAACAGCAACTAGCCAGCCTGAGGGGGGCGGAAAGAGACCTCCATGGAGAAGGAAGCCAGTGGGTCTAGAAGGAGGAGTAAAGCCAGTGATGAGGGACAGTCAGAAGAGTGCTTTGTGACAGGTGAAGATTATAGGGAATTAAATTCAGTGCCCACAGACAAAGTTGTGCTAGAGTAGCTCTGGGTATTAGGATATGTGCTTGTGGTCCTGACTTGGGCCCAGGGTCTGGGGGCCAGCTTGGAGGACAGTGAGGCCCATCTCAAAGAAGCAGCATAGGGATGGGTGTGGGGGCGCATGCCTGTAATCCCAGCACTCAGGAGGCTGAGGCAGGAGGAGAGCTGAGAGTTTGAGACCAGCCTGGGCTGAAAAGTGAGCTAAAGGCCAACTTGAACTGCATAGGGAGACCCTGTCTCAAGAAGACAAACAAAACAAAAAAGCACAAACACCAACATCTCCACCAAAATAGCTGTGTTGGAATGTGACTACATTCAGTTGTGTGTGCTGTGTGGCTTGCTGCATTGGAGAATATAGAGCCTGCAAAATGTATCATATTTATGTCTCCTCACAGACAAGTGTGCTCACCAGTGCTCCAGAGCTCTGTCATTCCCATTTACCAGATATAGAAATCAAGGTTCACCTGACTACAGGGCTGGGAGAGGCTGAAGTGGTGAGTAGGATAAGAACAATCTCACTCTGGCTCTGGCTCTCGCTCTGGCTCTCATCCTCTCTCTCTCTCTCCCACTTCCTTCCCCCAGTCCATACTGCAGCAGTCATTGTAAGTTGCCTTACATATGGCTGATCATCTCACTTTAATGCTTTAAACTTTTCCCTGGCTGTCCACTGACGAAGGAGAAAGGCCATCCTCCTTGATGTAACATAAAGGTGTGGCATACTCTGGCCTCTAACCACCTCTCTGAGCCCATCTGCCAGCATCACACTGGCACTGGATATATTCAGTTTTGCAGCGTGGGGATCACACGCCAGGCCATGTGCTTGCAAGGCAAACACTCTACTACTCAGGTTGACACGTTGATTCTCAATCACATAGCACCCTTGTGTATACTCTTTGTAAGAAATTAAAGCAGTGGGAAGACCAAAGTCATATTTGACTTTGAATGGAGCACACAGAACTCTCTCACAAGCTGTTTCATTTGTTCAAAATACTGTTCTCCATCTTTGCCAGCCAACCCCTACGTTTTTTGCTGTTGTTAAGACAGCCTCAGTCTGTAGCCAGGCTGGCCTCAAACTCATGACCTGTCTGCCTCAGCCTCCTGGGTACTGGGATTGCACATGTGCACCACCGCTTCAGACCTTCCACTTATTTTTTACTCCGAGTTTAAGTGTCTTCTTCTCCAGGAAGTCTTCCCTGACCCCCCAGGGTCTGTTTGACTGCCATTGATAGCTCCCATGCATTATGTATTGGACCCTCAATTGACAATCGATCTGACAGATGAACAACTTGGATTTTGACTGGAATTTTCATTTTGACTGATGACCAAAGCCTCCTTGATTTATGATTCGAATGCTGGCTTCCTGTGCTTCCAGATGGTCTCAAATAGATTTAACTCTTAAAGCACTATGGAAGGAACATTGCCACATTCTTTCCTGTATAGGGTTCACAGAGAAATCCTGGACCAGTGTCTCTCTAAGACCAGAGATCTGTGTGTGCGTAGTCTCTGAAGGCTGTGTATGGGAGCTGAGGCTTCTTTAGTTGACAATTCAAGTTACAGCCAGCCCTCAAGAACAGTCAAGTTCTTAAGTCATGGGTGCATGGTGCTCAGGCCTGGTGACAGCGTGCCTGCAACTGCCTGAGATGGGAACTGTCTGCTGCTCTTCACCTGGAAACCTGGTACCAGCAGCATCCACACCTGGCCCAGAATGACACTCCTTCAGCAACTGTGTGTAAGACTGGACAGCACTCCCCATGAGGTACCCAATGTCTACCTCTGTTCTATCACTTTTCACTGTCTTACAAATCCAGTGCATCCCTCAAATCAGGCTCCAGAGTCCCTCCACCACAAAGTCTTCATGACCTCCAGATCCCTAGAAAATCACTCTGGACTCACCATCAAAGAGCATCCAACCAGCCCTCATAGACAGACAAAGAGCCCAAAAGAAAAGTACCTAATCCCATCCCCATCAGAGCCCATGGAGACAGAGGCTGAGCTTGTATCCCACCTGCCCGGAGAAAGAATTGCTGTGGACAACGACGGTGATGGCATTGCTCTCAGCATCAAGGCCGGCAGCAGGTAAAGGGCCAGATGTCATCCCATGTATTGGATGGACATGTGAATGATCTCTTGCTTGTCCCAAGCATCTTGGGAGAAGGCAGAGACCTTTGTCAGGCAGGTTTGACCACAGGTGGCATCTTCCTGGACATTTGTTCCCAGTGAATAGTGGGAAAAGGGTATCCCAAAAGTCTGTTCTAGAGGGGAAGTGGTTGGAGGTCGTGGGGTGCAGGTAGGATCTAGAGGGTCGTTGCTGGCATCACAGCACACTCACACCCACATCCACACCCACAATTTTGCTAATGGTGTCCTTGATCCTGCGGCCGGCTGAAGGCCTGGTGCATGGCCCTCTGCAGCAGAGACAAGCAGTCCTTGGTGCACCTGCTGCCCCTGGCCACCCTCGGGTGCCAGCTCACCCTAGTGGGCAGCCAGGCAGGGGCCTCTTGCAGAGATGCTCAGCTGGTTTCCCTTGTCTGCATCTGTCTCTGCTGCCACCAGGACAATCACACTTTCTCTTCTCCAAAAGAAACTTTGCACAGACAGCCTCAGTCCTACTCAGAGAGATCACAAAGGCTGCCAGCCTTCTACACTGGGCCCAGGCATTCTGGCCTGAGGAGCTTGAAAGGAGAGGGATGAAACAGCTAGAACTTCTTTCTAGTCCCTCAATCACCTGTGCAAATGGCACCCTCAGAAGACAATAATTTATGCTTTGGAAATTTACCTGAAAGTATCATACAGTCTTTGGTTGACTCTTCTGGTCATATA
Source organism: Ctenomys sociabilis (assembly GCA_004027165.1). Taxonomy (NCBI): domain Eukaryota; kingdom Metazoa; phylum Chordata; class Mammalia; order Rodentia; family Ctenomyidae; genus Ctenomys; species Ctenomys sociabilis. The sequence continues at coordinate 87,353 of PVKA01000406.1, forward strand.
AGCATAGTCTATTCCAGTTGGACTGCGGTGGAATGCTCCTGAAATGCTCCTAATTTTCTATAACTATGAATGTGCAGTAAAATCCATTAGCTATAGATTAAATATTAAGTGCCTGAAATTTGAACCATCAGACTCAATAGCTCTCTGTTGACAGATGAATGAACTGTAGAAACTGACTTTGTAGAAGATAGCAAATATCAAGGCAAAGGACTCTACAATGATGTTTTAGCCCCACTGTTCCCTTCACCTGTGCCTGGGTAGCATAATCCTCCAGATATCTTAGAATATTCAATAAAATCTGTGTTCAAGTACTCAGTGGAAAATTAAAATAAGCAGACCTAGTCTACAAGTCTGGGATCATAGCTTACGAATCTTTTGGATTGAAATACCTCCTATTGACTCTGTTACCTTAAAGCCAGGATTTTAAGATCTTTAATGACCTAGCTTCTCTCACAGTTTTCTGTGGTGTGCTCTAGGTTTTACTGTTTTAGGGTTGATTGAACATTTTGGAGAAAAGTCAAAACCCAAGATTCTAAAGCAAATGTTTAATAATCTCATGAAAGCCAGTGTAAAAAATTATTAAACATTCATTTCTGATTTAAATATAAAAAAGTCATTTTTCAAAAACAAAATTACTCTACTGAGTATGCTAAGAAAAATGTACTCTAAATCATTTCAAGATTGCAAAATTATATCGGAATTTTACTCCTTATACTTAATGAGTGTGTTCTGCAACAGTAAAATGTTTCTTACCCAAGCTATCATGAAATCCTGTGGACATTTCCAGGAATAAATTTTCTGTGATGGTGATAATTCTATTTTTTCTTCAAGGTCTTCAAATATGTTACAGAAAACTAGATTGAACTTTTTGTCCCCTATTTATTGAAATAAACTAAGTTAATCCTACTAAAAACAAGTGAGCAGATTTGATCAACAAGCATTTAGAAAGCAACTTACATGTTTTTCTTTGAAATTATTTCATGGAGGACTTAGAGGGTATTGAATTTAAAAGCTGTACAGAGATGGCATGGGGCCTCCAAACCCTGAAGTGACCCAGAGTGCAGCCCTGGGATGTGAGTGAGACCACCCAGGCCACTGGACCCTGAAGTGACCCAGAGTGCAGGCCCAGTGTGGAACCACTCAGCAAAACTCCCAGCAAAGAGGCTAGAGACAAGATCCACCTAGCTGATTGAGGAGCAGAACATCTTGCAGTGTGGCACAAAGGGTTCACCTGCAAGGCTGCAGCAGGAAAAAGTGGAGCACAGCAGCCAGACCCAAGCCACATCTGCCTGGAGGAGTCTGAACTTCGTAGATCCAGACCTCATGGTAAGGTAATAACTCTATCTAAGCTCTATACCTAAGGTCAAAAGTCAGTGGCATACAAAATGACAAAGAGAAGGAACAAAAAGCAGCCTCAGGCCCCAAGTCCACCCAGTACAAATGCAGAAGCCACTGGCATAGAGGAAATTGGAAATCACACACCTGAAATCTCTGAAATAATAGCACTGGAAGTAAAGAAACAACTCAGAAAGGTATAGAAGAGATCAGATCAGAAATAATTTCTGAAGTAAAAAATGTAGTGATAATTGTAATCAAAGAAGTACTAAGTGCTTCTAAAGAATACACTGATAAAAAAAAATAGAGCAAAATATAGAAATGATGGAACCCCTGAATAAGCAATATAGCAAAGAAATAGAATGTATGAAACTGATCCAGTGATACACAAGAAATTAAAACCTCAATCACAAGCTGGCAAATCTGTTTGAGTGAAAGTGAAAATAGACTTTCTGACCTTAAAGACAACATTGTAGCTAGTGAAAAAGTAAACAAAGATCTCTTAAAAACAACTAGGATGCAGGAAAAAATAATTCAGCACCTGCAAGATGATACAAAGATGAACAATGTGAGACTAATAGGCATCAATGAGAAGGAAGGAGTCAATACAAATGATAACAAATGAATATGGATGGAAGTAATAGAAGAAAACTTCCCAAATAAGGGGCAACAATCTGACATTCAGGTAAGCAAAGCATATAGAACTCCAGATGACATCAACTCAATTAAACCACTCCCAGACATATAATAATCAAGATCCCAGAAATTCAGCATAGGAACAGTATACTAAAAGCCACTAAAGAAAAGAAACAGATCACGTTTAAAGGAAAACCCATCAGAATAACGGCAGATTTCTCTTCACAAACAATCAAGGCAAGAAAAGCATGGAGCAAAGTACTTCAAGTCTTGCAAGAAAACCAATCCCAACCCAGACTGATATACCCTGCAAAACTCTTTCAAGAATAATGGAGAAGTAAAATACTTCCATGACAAAGAACAACTAAAGAATTTCATAATCTCCTTGTTCAGAAAATTTGGGGCTCCACTGAGTTTCATGATGTTACAGTACAGGTTCTCCTGTGTCCTGAGTCCTTGCTGACCTTGAAAGGCTAGGGCCAAAATGTTGGCTGGCCTTGAGGCTCTTCTATTTCTCCTATTTTGATCTATGAACTTAGGTTGTTAACCATCCAGAAGAAAAGCTGATTAGTATCTTGCAGCATATGCCATTCATTTTGCCTTATTGGACTCAATTGATTTTAGTAGTTGTACATTTCTATTTGTATATCTTCTTTTCACTTCTTATACTAGGGAGACTATACAATATTTACACATGTGTGTCTGGTTTATTTCACTTATGAGTATATGTTCAAGTGGCATCCACTTCAATATTAAATGCTTCAAGCTTATCATTCTTAATAGCTGAGTAATACTTCATTATATAGAAATACCACATCTTTTTCAACCATTCCTCATGTGGTGGACATCTTGGTTGTTTCCAAGATTTTGCTATCACACATTGTGCTGCTATAAACATAGGTACACATATATCACTATGATACAATGTTTTCAGTTCCTCTGGGAAAATTCCCAGGAGGGGGATAGCCGGCTTGAATGGGATTTCCAGTCCTACGTTTTTGAGGAGTCTCCACACTGACCTCCACAATGGTTGTACCAGTCTACATTCCCACCAGCAGTGGAGAAGTGTTCCCTTTTCCCCACAACCTCTCCAACATTTGTTGTTGGTTGATTTCCTTATGATAGCCATTCTTTCTGGAGTGAGATGGTACCTCAGTGGAGCCACAGAGGAAAGAGATCAAAGTTCTATAGTGTGCCTGGGGAGAGTCACATGGAGAGAAGACTTTCTCTCAGGCTCTCACAGAGAGCAAACTGGTCAAGCATTGGCCATGACTCATCCACGTGGATGACACAGACAAAGGATCTACAGAGTAAGGTACAGGATTACAAGATAAACCCTGAGGGGACTTCACTGACCTCATCAGAAACAAAAACTACATGTTTTGGTATATAGGTCTTGCTCTTTCTTGGTCTTAACCATCCAGCAGAAAAGTATAAAAATGAGGTATATAATGTGGAGCCATAATAATAAGTTGAGCTGTAAATGGCTATGGTCGACAGCTTATTTGGATAACTCACTATTGTTGTGGAATGCTGGACTGTATTGGATTGTGTTGTCGAGTTCAGGCACCTAAACTGGTTGAAGGACAATGGAGTGCCCATCTTTGACAGGTGTAGACAAAGGAAGGGGTATAGAAAGGAGGAATCATGATGTGTGTGTATGGACAGTACAGTTGGGATAGATATGCTGTGCTTCTACATAATTCTATGAGAGCCAAGATTTGCACTGATGGTGGTTGGACAGGATATTATGTCAGCTTCTAGTGCTATGGACAACCACTAGGAAAATAGCAAGGTAGAAAGTATTCATTATTGAATCTTTGATATAATTCAGGTATAAAAAATAAGATACGTAAGCAGCTACACTCTCTTAATTTACTGATAAGAGACATCTGCCATAATAATGTCTGTAAATGTAATATCATGTATGCACCTTGTACGATACCAAAATATTATTAAAACAGTTTGCAATGTATTAATTTATCAAATCCGTCCTGTTAAGGTGTCTTAAAACTGCCTCATTGATATTTGTACTTCAATAAAAAAAAAAAAAAAGAATTTCATGATGACAAAGCCAAGCCTACACAGACTACTGCATGATGTTCTAGCAAGGAAGCAAAATGATCACAACCCCATGAATGAGAATGGAAAGAACCAACCAAATAGGGCAAACAAACACAGGAAAATAAGAGGTATACAATAATAGTTTTTCAGTTATTCTTTTATTTCCATCAGCACACTCTACAAATGGACTTCTCTTGCACCCTATGGGTCAAGATTCCATGTGAGACTACAGGGTGGATTTCAAAGAAATAGCTGTAGCTCAGTCCCACAAGTGACACCTGGCCTGCAATAAGTGTCATATAGTCATTATCCATGTCCACAACACACTAGAACTTCGTGTGATATCCTATCCCCAAACTGTCAGAAATGATGGTCATTTATTTGTCATTTCAGCATTTATCTTATGTTTTATTCTTAGTATTTCTTTACTATCATGAAAACTTTTTCTTAGTTCAATTGTTTCATGTCAGGTTTTTTTTTTGGTGGAACCAGGGTTTGAACTCAGGCCTCTGTGCTTACCAGGGAAGCGCTTATTCCATTGAGCCATCTCCCCAGCCCTGTTAGTTCAATTGTTTTGAAACATTTAATTTTAAATTAATTAATGTTTAATTTTCTGAATATTGCTCAATCTTAATTTTTGTTTTAAGATTTATACTATATCTTTGAATTACAATTTATCTAAAAGATATCTCATATCTTCTCCTAGTATTAGAAACTTTATTTTTTTAGAAACTTTAAAAAAGTATATTTCTATTTTCTGTTGACTTTTTATTACTTCTTCCCTGTTCTTTATATACACATACACACACACATATGGAAAAAAAAATACGTGTATAACCAGACATAAGATTGGTACTGTTTCATAGAAATCTCCAATGACCTTTTAAATAATATACTTTATATAGCCCAGCATAACTATCACTTTGAGAGCTCTTTATTGTTCATCCAGGTGCATACTGAAAATTCTCTTGCCTTTTGAGTTATGCTCTCTGTTATTTCCTATATGCTACGTCTGGAGGTATTAAAATATTTCAAGTTTGTATAACTAGAAAATATTTTACTTTTAGTTTTCAAAGGTATGTTTGCTAAGTATAAAATTCAAAAAGGGTAGATTTTTTTTTCTTTCAGTCCTTTACTCTAGTTTCTCACACACTTGGTCCTTTTTTTTTTCTTTCTACTGTGGAATAAGATTCTATTTAATTTAGTTCTTCCATAGCTAATATTTTTTATGTATATGCTTTAATGATTTTTTCTTCATAGTAAGTTTTGGACAATTTCATTTTTGTGTACCTTGGTATGATTTTACTTAAATTTCTTGTGCAAAAGGTTCATTTTTCTTAGAAATGTGGTATTATAAGTTGAACTAAATTCAGAAATTTTAAACCTTTAAATATTTATTGCCTACTCCTTTCTACTTTGAGAATTCTAGTTATATGAATATACAAAAAAGAAAAGAGCAGTTAATGGTTACAATTTTTGTTTTTACTCTGATTTTTTTCTCTCTTGAATTTCTTATAACTTCTTATTGCTTTTTAAAATAAAAATTATATGTTTATATCTGTTAATCTGAAAAACTAATTTGCACATAGCACCACATAATACAGCACCCATTGCCGGGCGTGGTGGCGCATGCCTGTAATCCCAGCACTAGGGAGGCTGAGGCAGGAGGGTTGTTGTGAGTTCAAGACCAGCCTGAGCTACAAAGTGAGCTTAAGGCCAGCCTGAACTGCACAGTGAGACCCTGTCTCAAAAAAGACAAAAAAAAAAAAAAAAATACAGCACCCATTGTTGGATTCCTATTACTTTGTTTAGTGAAATCTTGTACCATGTATAATGCTGTTTTCTTCTATCACTATTTTGTATTCTTTAAAAATAATAATAAAAAGTACAAAAAAAAAAAAGGGTTGCCCATACCCTTTATAGATCTTTGGTCACTGAATAACATTTTGGTTGCAGAAAAGGCAACCCAAAAAAGCATGAGCTGCTTTGGGATGTAAATTAGATGGAGGGGGAAAACTGTTTCAGAGGGTTCACTGAAAAAATTGAAAATAGCTTGGTTTTACCTGAGTAGAGGAGATTGAAAATTATTTACTTAATCTTCATTTGTTGGAATCATACATAGGGTTACATATAAATGCAACTTGAAACTTTGACTTAATTTTCATTTATTAATTTTTAAAATTAATGTTGCCCTTTCAAGGTCATTATTAGTTAGATCATGTGCAGTTGTAGGAAACAGTGGTGTTCCTAGGTTCACTTAATCTGGCTTCTCCACTGCAAACATCTTGCAAAACTCCTATGCAGTGCCCCAGCTAGGGCACTGAGCTGGACACCATCAGCACCCAGGGCTGCCTTGGCACAAGGGCCCTGCCCGCTGGCCCCCAGACACCCGCCCTAACATCTGACAGTCACTAATCTGTTCTCAAGTTCTACAAGTTTGTCTAGTAAAATTCCAGTAGTATTGCATCAAATCATATGGTATGACATCTTTTGAACTGCCTTTTTTTCTGTTTCATAAGAGAAATACTGAGCATAATTCCTAAGGATTCATGCCAATGGTTGCATGTATCTCTAATAAATACATATATATAAATTCACATATATATATATATATATATATATATATATATATATATATATATATATATCACCATTTGCCTATTGAAGGATATCTAAAAAATTCCTATGTTTAGGCTATTATCAGTAAAGCTGCTATGAACATTGTGTATAGGTTATGGATCTTTTTTTTGGCCAGCTTGGCCCTGGAGCTGGCATGTATATGATGCCAGAAATTGAACTGAAGTCCCCTGCACCAGCCTAAGCTTGCCTAAGCAGGAGCCTTAAACCACTGAGCTATCTTGCCAATCTTGCCAGCCCAGGTTATGGGTTTTTGTATGAACACCTGATTTCCTTAGGATAAACGTCTAAGAATAAAATTAAACCATGAAATTTTGAACCTCATTATGGGCCAATTAGTGAACCCTAGAGAAGGAATGATATATAAATCTCTACTCTCAAACAGTGGCAATCCAGCAAGTTAATGACTCATTGGGTCGGTACCATATAAGGGTTGGCAGAGCTCAGAACTATTGGGGGTGAGGGGAGCCTTACAAAAAGCCTAAAAAGTCTAGGTGCATCAATAAAGTGCTTGAGGCATGTAAACTGTCTCTAGGGGGAAGGGCCAACTAAATTTCACCTGAGTTAATAGAAGCAGAAAGAAATAAACACTGTTTTATGCTCTTCATAGTAATTACATCTTTTACCTGAAATCTGGTGTGGCCTGAGAAATAGGTAATATCTGAGGGTGGTAACTGGTCTCTAAACATTGTAAGTACATGTGCGCTTATCTGGAACATGTACTTTATTGTCACACTTAAGACACTGGAATAACCTGAGTGAGGACACATGCATTTTACCCTCTAGCCAAAGGCCCAAAGAATGTCTTTTGAAAAACTGACCAGGTTCCCGAGAGCTACTGCACACTCCTGCAGTTCCCTCACACTGTTGTTTTCCTTCTTTCTTATCAATATGAATTTAGTTATTTGCATAGTCCTTATCTGACAATTCCAAAATCTAAGTAAGTAACCTGTGGATCAGTTTCTATTATCTGATTTTTTTTTTTTTTTACTCTTGTTTTTACTCAATTGATTCTTTTCTCTTCCAGCCTGATATTTTTTTTGGTTCCAGGATGTACACCCAATATTGAAATATAGACTATGGATAGTGATTTATTCCTCCAGAGATGAAAATTTTATTTCCTTTTGGCTGGCAAAGTACAAAATTCACTTCACCTATTTAATCCTGGACCTTGAGGTTAGGTAGCACGGGGGTAACGTTGATTTTGCTTATACTCTATGCAGGATGCCAGCCTGCTCCCCGGTGCTAGCTGAAAGGCGTGACTGCTTATCACACCTTTACCTTTGTGCGCTCTAAATTCCCATCCCCTTTTACAGCACCATGCAATTTTCTTGGTTATTGGGCCTATAGACCTACTTTTTACTCATGTAGTGGGTGATACTTTCCACATCCAGATAGGAGTTAAGAAAATATCTTTTTAAAATAATTTTAAAAATGTATCAGCACATGTTTGTAATGCGTGCAGTTCACAACCACTGTCACAGTGCTTCCGTGTGCATCTCGAAGCTGTTCCTTTGTCTAATCACCTTTCCTCCTGCTTCCCCCTCCTCCTCCACTCCCCAGTCCCCTTTGTCATGCTTGATGATTTTATTTCTCTTAGCTCATGCTGCAGTATATAAGGGTGACCTTAATTGAGGCTATTAGCGTCCTCAACATGGTTATCTTTATTCTTTTCCCATTTCTCCTTCCCCTTCCCTCACCCTTGTTCCCTGGAACCACTCCCCTATGATAGGAGGTCCCTTCCCTTGTACCTTTCTGTCCACCCTTTATCATTTTCTTTTTTTATACTTTATCCCCCTCAAATGAGAGATGCTATAGTGTTTAATCTTATGTGTCTGGATTATTCACTCAACATTACATTTTCCAGGTGCCTCCATGTTCCTACAAATGTGCCACATTTATCATTCTTTGTAGCTGAGTAGTATTCCATTCTATATAGCACATTTTCTTCATCTAATCTTCTGTTGGTGGGTGTACAGGCTACTTTCAGGATTTAGCTTTTATGAAATGTGCTGCTATAAACATTGGTGTGCCTAGACTGCTATCGTATGATGACTTGGAGTTCTTTGGGGAACAGAGTAAGAAGGAGAAGTAGAAGAAAGAAAAGGAAAGAGGTACAGAGAACTGTAGTAGCATGCAGTGGGTCACAAGTTCACTTGCCCCACTAGGCCTGATTTTCAAGCACACTGAACTGGAATTCCTGCCACGCAAGCCATGTGACCCCAGCTTCTCTGCCTCCTGCAGCCAGTGATGCTGGTCAAGCACCCACAGCCTTCGCTGCAGCTGCAGCCTCTGACCTGTGTCCCTCTTCACACGTGCGCCTTTTCCCCCTTTTCCCCTGGGGGCTGCTCTCCTGCCTAGGGGCCTTTGCACTATGCACATGACCTCTGCCTTCTCTCCTTTCACTTTGCCCTGTTAACCATTCAGCTTCCCCAACTCAAAAGGTAGTTTTAAGTACAACTCCACTGAAACCCTAAAGTAAGTTTGTTCTTTTGCAGACGTTTGTGTAGCAGCCTTCAGCTTCTCCCATTCGCACATGCTAAGGGCTGGGACATCATGTCACTGCGGGCCGCTTCCCGCATCCCGCATCCCGCAGCAATTCCGAGAGGACTAGAACAGCCTCTTGTTTGTGCACAGCGTGCCACTTGCACCTTGCATGGTCCTGGCCCAGATGTCGGCTTCAGCAGATACTGAATGACAGCAAAAGCGGTTGTGCGTGCTTGCAGGAGAGAAACGGCAGGCAGTTCTTCCAGTGCACAGGCTACAGCATCTGCAGAGAGCCAGCCTTGTGCGGGCTCCTTTTCCTACACTAGCCCACACCCTTCTACTTCCCTCATTCCTATGCTAAGTCCAAGAAGTGAGCTTAGGAGGACTTTTTGGTAAAAATGTACACACACACACACACACACACACACCCTGAAGAAGCCTTCTGGAAAGCATTTCCCCCAGAGCACTTCCTCCTGTTCACGGGTGCAGACTTCAGCTGTCACCTCCCCACAGGAACAGCCCTAGCCGAATAGGGAGAAAGAGGTCCCCTACCTCACCCCAGCCACGCACCCCATGCAGTTGACACCAAGCCACCCACACACAGGAAACCACTGTGCGGACCTCTTGCTGTTCCCATGCCGGAACCTGGTTGCCTCTCACAGCAGGACACAACCATAAAAACTGCTGCACCTCTTGGTCACTCATGGGTAACTGGCATTTTTATTTTCATCTCTCCACAAGAGTTGCTTGGAACATTGTTTGAAAAATTATACTAGGTCACCTCTGAAGTTCCTTTCCAGTTCTAAAACCTGCTGTGAGATTTACTGAGTCTGAGATTTACTGGCTCTCTACTTCAGACATAGTAGCCATTGATTTACAGCCCCTTTTCTGTCACCAAGCTAAGCCAGACAGCACCAGACTGCAGAAAGCAAGCCCACAACCCAGAGAACATGCTCTTCTGTGCAAGAATTCCACAAACAATGCACCCAAGTCTCTTTTAATCTAGTTTAAATTTTTCCCTAAACTACTGCCAATTGGTGTCTATTAAAAATAGTTTATTAGAGAGGCTGCGACTTTACCAAAGTGGCCAATGAATCATCTTGTCGTATGAATAACTACCTTCAAACCACATCAGCTTTGTTTGCTGAGCCTTTTCAAAAACAAAAGATCATGTTCTTGCATGTCTAGCCATTATGAAACTAACTAAGCCTCACCTGTCTTATTTTCTCTCTGCCAATAATGGCACTCTGAGAACATATTCAGTGAGTATTTAGGTCCATGTGGCTGCTAGGGGAGAGGAGATGCGTGGACACTGGTCCAGACACTTTGAAAGAGTTGTAGAGAAAACTTGCTATTAATTAGTGAAACTAGAAGTTCTCTTTGGAGAAAAAGCACATCTCAAAGACAATGGGAAGCACATTCCAGCCATCAGTTCAGAAATTTCCATGACACTCTGGGACTGTCCCGATTGGTAGGCTGGGTGAAAAGTCTGTAATACAAATAATGATGTCGAGGATGGTGATGGAGACGATAACGGAAGCCAAGGTGGTAGGGCTGGATTAATAAATCTTGAATGTGAGGATAAGGCACTTAAACTTGGCTTACATCAAAGAAGCATGTAAGTGTGTTCAAAAGAAAGTGATATGTGGATTCGTGCCGTGCACCCAGGACCTGTACAAGGGCAGGCCTTACCTTTGCTGTATCATTTGGGGACCAAGTCCAGAGTAAGGTGCCCCAAATTCAAGCATCTTTTTTCTTTAACAATCTTAGTGGATTCTCTGAGAACATAGGGTATGAAGCTATCAAACAAGAAACTGAGAATTACTGCGTCTGCATTATAGGGTGACCCACAGACACTAAGTTAAAGCAATGAATGTAAGTCTGTAAACAATAGGCTGAAAATGGTATAGTGATACTTCGGTCTGCAAACTTAGTTTGTTCCATGATTTTGGAAAAGAAGGCCATGACTATGTTTGTGCAGGAAAGATGGCCATGGTCATCTTTGTCACCTTACATAGAACTGAAATTTTCCCAAATGCTTTTGTTTGTGAACCAAATTGTTCACAAACAAAAGTGTTCATGAACTGAGCAAGGTGTGAACCTTTCTTACTGAGAAATTTATGAACCAAATAAGACTCACTGGTGTGAGGATTCATATCTGGGACCTTTTTTAAGGTAAAGGACTTTGTCCCAAGCTTATCAAACTTTTATGTCATCATCCTAAACTTGAATAATTTGGCGATGCTTATAGCTGTCTAAATGGCCCACATTCCACATGAACACAGAGGGCTGATTGTTTCCTTGCACTAGAGATAAGACAGGATATAATTCAGAGAATCAATTCACAGTCAGGTTTGTAATTTTTCAAAGTTGAATAAGTGAAGACTACTTCTGCTGGGAAGTATGATCCTAAACTCTAGCTTTGTTTTTCGCTGAACTCCGGAGCAGCTCTGGCCAATGCTGGCGTTCCATTACCAGTGTTCTTTTCCAAGGTGCACCCCGCACCTTGCAAAGGCATCTGCTCCAGTTCCACGTGACTGCCTGGGACATGACATCCTTTCTGGGCAGGACACGGTGATAAGAAAGATTATACACCCCAATGCTTTGAAGGGCAGTGGTCAGGCAGGGCTTCCCATGGAGAGGGCTGCAACATGTGGGCCACTTGGCCAGGCTCCCCACAACTTGTAAGTCCTTGGTTCTTTGCTGACTGGGTCACACTTTGAAATTTCCCCCCAGCCACACAGCTTGGTTTTGCTTTTAGCCATTTGGGAGCTCTTTGCATGCTGCAAGCTACAAGGCAGCATTGAGTCAGGCTGGCGGCACTGCCATGGAGAATTGCACATAGGCGAGTCCTGGTCAGAGGATGAAATGATGTATACTTTTAATTGTAAAATCATAGAAAATGTTTTGTTTATTTCACCAGCCCATAGCAATGCTGTCTTTTCTCCGTTCTCCCTCTCTCTCCTCTCTCTCTCTCTCAAACTTGATGAATAGTTTCAAAAGACCTCTCTGTTCTCAAGAGTTGGAAGGATACATTTCCTAAAGGAAATAGGAGCTCAAAATATATTGCTAGGAATGCGGGAGGCAACTCAGGGTAGTACTTAGTTGCTGAAAAGTAACCATGGAGCCGAGCTCCTCACAATCAAAGTCTTTCTGTAATTATAGAAAAAGTTGCTTTGAAAGCAGTGAACTGAGTCCCAAGTCCATAGCAATACAAGGGATTCCAGGCTCCACAAATAACTAAGACCGTGGACTCTGTCGGATTCGACCCATTGGTCTGTCTACACCTTTGGGAAGAGGATTTTTGTCTATAGATAAGGCACTTGTTCAACTTATGAAAGAACAAAGAAATCAACTTTCTAAAGAATAACTTTTTTAAGGTAACAAATTAAGGGGAAAACTATTATATTCCTTTAATTTCTCGTTTAATTTATTCTACTACAAAATTCTAAGGAAAAGCAGAGCATCTCATTGTCCACACACAAGATACTGATTTTGTTAATGTATAGAAAGTATACTGGGGAGTGGCAGAATGCGGAGGTCCACACTTCAGGGACCTCCAAGGACAAAGGAGAAAGTTCCACTTCTCCCTTCACCCATCTCTGTCCCCTGTACTATCACACTGTACCAGGACAGATCTTTAAAGTCTGTTGATAATCACATCTTCATCATTAAGCCCTGCTTAAATTGCAAGTCTTCAAATTTTCAAAAATCAATATTTTTTCCTTCAAAATGAGTTTTCCACTTTTTTGAGAATTTCATTGTTTTGAAGTTTGTGTTTGTTTTACCCAATTGAATTGCATCAAACTATACTTTAAAGTCCATGTTTTAACACGTTCAACATGTAAGACACAAACCTAGCTGTGGATCATTTCTCACTCTGAACCTTGTAAACACTATTTAAACACTAGTTGATTCAAGAACAGCATTTGCAGTCTAGTTTCCCTGGAACATTTCTCTCTAGAGATTTTGCTTTGGAGTATTTTATTTTTTCATGAAAGATAGCCTTTCTCTATTTAACATGGAAATGGGTGGGGAGGGATGGTAGTGCATAGAATATCTGAAGTCTGCAAATTAGCCAGCTGCTTCTAAAGAGTTGTCCCTGAGACCCTAGTGATATCCCTAGACCCTCATTCCTGAGATGCTACTGAGCCTGAATGAGCACTACCAGTGTATGGTCATAAAGAGCTGTGGCCTGTATTAATGAACAAGGATGATTACATGGCCTTTCCTCTGCCTGTGGAGGGCATTCTCCCATGATGACTCGATCCCTTTTCTTTACTTTCTGCAATGTGTCTAGTTGGGTCTTGAATGTAAACTTCTTTCCTCATGGGTTGTAGGGTAAAGATACGGAGAAGACAGAATTAGAGAACTCAAAACTTCACCTGAAGGCAAGTGGGAAGGATCCTGGGAGCTGAAAACCTTCTCCCTCCCAGTGGGTAGTAGTGGGTGTACATATAAGCCCCTCCGCATGTGGCTTTCCCTCGACCTCTCCCAAACAACTGATGAATGAACCCAAGCATCTTGTTTGGGTTAAGGGAGAAAGATGGGGCGCCGAGGAATCCCTGTGGCTGGACCAGCATAGGGACAACAGTTGCTGGTTGTTTACTCTGCCTTTGGCCAACGTTCCAGAGAGGCTGGGCACCAGTTGCCTTTAGGGACTATCTTTGTACAGTCATATTTTAATCTCACTATTTTTCATATTTTTCAGAAGAGTTTTTTTCCGAAAAGAGGGAAGAGGAGAAGAAATTCACACTTCATCCCCATCCTAAGTAACTCTCATAAACTGGGATCATGGCCATCATGGCAGCAGCTATTTTATTTTATTTATTTTTGAAACATCTTGTTTGCAGGAGGAGTACTAGATGGGTAGATGACCACAACACCAGAGGATCTACTTTTATGGTCGCATCAGTAACATGTTCCTCAAATTGAAAGTGTCTTATTCTTTATACCTCCAAATGCTGACACTGCTCTGTATTGACTATAAAGCCTTGGTCACACTGCTTAAACTCTCTGAGACTTAGTTTCCTGCACCAAGAACTCTGTTTCCAAACATCCTAAACTTAGCCTCAAGACACAAGGCAAAAAGTGGTCTGTGGAGACTGGTTTGCTTGTCAGTGAAACCAAGGGACATTTTCTCTTTTCCTCTCCCTTAGTGAGAGCTGGCAAGTGACCCAACCCTCCCATCTTCTGGGAAGGGAGGGATGGCAAGAGCTCATAGTGTGGCTTTTTTCTCCTTTGTCACTACATCTCTCTTCCAATGATGCTCTAGTAAATATTTAGCAACCAGCTATGTTGGGCTAGGATGGAAGGCCCTGCCTTGGCGTCTCTGTCAACTTCTGGGGTGTAAAGAGTTGCACCACAGCTGAGTCCAAGCTACCAGTACGGTGTCAACTGGCCCACTGAATTTCTGAAATCTTAACCAGTTTGTGAAAATTGGTATAAACAAATACCAACACATCGCTCCTTCTGACCATTCACAAAATGTACTTTTATACATTCTGATCTATCGAATAAAAAGTGAGCCTTTTCAAACTTCAGATTCCTGGTCCAGATACAAGATATTTTCTGAAAGAGAACTTTAGAGAGGCAAGCACCATGTATACCATACATTACACAACTGTCCTTCAATATCCCTTGTACTTCTAAAGCAAACAGCTTCATATGTCTGCAGTTAAATGAATGAAAATTCTCACTACATAGTTTTCTGTTCTGTGGCCAGCTCAGCCCACCCTGGGTTGGGGCTGGTGCAGCATGTGGTCCCTGCACTTGCCTAAGCAGGTGCTTTAGACCACTGAGCTATATCACTGGCCCTACATAGGATTTGTATGAGAAACATTAAGTACTCTGTTAGAGAGACTAACTCATAGTTAGTCAGTACTATGAAAATACCTGAGATAATAGCCATATAAAGAGAAGTTTAGGGGCTGGGGAGATGGCTCAGTGGAATAGCGTTTCCCTGGCAAGCACAAGGGCCTGAGTTCAATCCCAACTTCCACCAAAAAAAAAAAAAAAGAAAAGAAAAAAACAGAGAGAGAGAAGTTTATTTTGTCCCATGGTTCCAGAGGTTTCAGTCCATGGCAGGATAACCCTGTATTTCAGGCCTGCAGCAGCTCATGGCAAAATACGTGATGAAACAATACCACTTCCCTCACAGCCTGAAAACAAGAGAGAGAGGACCTGGGGCAGCTGAGGATCCCCCAACTCCCTTTCTTAGAGGCATCCCCTGGTGATACAAAGGTCTCCATGTGCCCCCGCCTATCAAAGGTCCCAACTTCTCTCAGTCGCACCAAGGCCTGAGGTCCAGGACCTTTAGGGACATTCATCCAAATCATGGTTTTCTCCAACCACCGCAGAAGTTTTATTGACAAAAGATCTGAGCCAGGGGAAGTCTTTGCCACATGCTACTTTAAAAAAGAACTTTGCATTTTCAGGATCGTTGGATTTTAGAATTGAACATGAGAAATGATGGGTTGTAGCCACTTAGAGTGTCTTCTTAGCAGAGCCTACATACCCGTTTTCCTATGGCCTTGTAGCCCTAAGAGAAGGTGACCAAGACGGAGAGACAAAGAGGAAAGGTGTTGTTACTGAGAAACAAGATTAATGTCCAAATTTAAAAATTATCTATATCTGTATCTATATATGTAGTAAAAGTTGAAATGCCACTAATTCCCCTTAAAATATTTCCCTTTGCCTGGGACACACTTATCCTATCATTGTTGTAACTTTCTTTCTTTTTTAATGTATTTAGTACTGGGTCTCACTACACAGCTTGGACTGTAGTGATCCTCCTGTTTTCAGCCTCCCCTGCTGGGGTTACAGGTGTGCTCCACCATGCCCGGTCTTGGGGGCCAGCTCAGCACACCCAGGGAGGCAGGGCTGGCATGGCTCCCTGAACTTACCTAAGCAGGTATTTAGTTCGCTGAGCTATCTTGCGGTTTTTGTTGCAACTTTCTGAAGCGGTTTTGGAAGTTCTTCTTCCTGAGCGTCTCTCAAGGGTGGGATAAAAAGTGCGGCGAGTGCTGCTGCCAGGGGCCTCCAAGGCAGGCTTGTGAAGACTCTGCGGTGCGTACTCATCCACCTTACTGACCAGCTCAGGAGCCATGAAATCGCTAGCTTTTCCTCAAGGTTAAAATAACCATGAAGGATAGACATTTTGAATTGACTGAGGATATAATGGAGGGGCTATTTTGAGGAGGATTAATGACAATATACATTTTTACCATAATATATATTTTTTAAATATTTAATTATCATCATATTTTTCTCACAGCCTATAGAATGTCATTGTATACTCAGCATGGTGTGGGAGCAAATTCTTACAATCTCAGCAATTGAGAAGCTGAGGCAGGAGAACTGTCACAAGTTGAAGGGCAATCTGGGCAACGTAGTGAGACCCTGCCCCCAAAAAGCTAAAATGAATATATAAATAAATGAATAAATTTTAGGGAAGACCTTGACTACATTGCCTGATGCATCTCACTGATAAAACAGAAAATGCCCTCAGATGAGAGGATTGAATAAGATGAGATACACACAGCCCTTAATGCAGAGCTGGAGTGGAGCAAGCACAAAAGCAGCAGCCATCATTGTCCACCAGCTGCTCTCTAAGTATCTGTTTTCTACCATGAATAGTGGAAAAGGGTAGAGATATAGAAGGGAGAACAGGCTGCAGGCCTCAGAGTCATCAGCACCCTATTATTAAATAGCAGTGGACCCTCCAGGTCCATAGTGACAACCAAACATCCCCCAAACTAACTCTTCCAAGTGACTCTAAAGGATGGAGTATGGTCCATGTTGAGAATATCCAAATGCAGTTATTTTTGAGAAATAAAGTTGGGACTACTTCCTTTCTTCAACATAGCTGATGGAGGAAACACTCAAATATTCCTCCAAAATTTTAAAACTTTCATATGTATGTGTATATCATATTATCCATTCGAAGAAAAAATGTAATTGTGAAGCAAAAGTATAAAGAGTCAGGCTGGCAACTTAGCCCCATGGTAAAAAAAAATAATCATAATAAAATAAAATGATACAAATAAAAATAAAAAAATAAACTACCTAGCATTTCTTTACTTTAGTATAATTCAATTAAAGATATTTTCTATTACAGAGATAATCGGGCTATCTGCATAATACTGTATTTTGTTTCCTCTCCAAGATGACTTGATCCTAACCTTAAAAGTTTCAAGTGTTAGATTCTTTTCCCCACACACACATCTTATTTTACTATACTGGCCAAAATCAAGATTGTCAAGACAAGGCAAGTGGAGGAGTAGGTAGGACAATATGCTGACCACGAGCCATTTCAGCTCCTTGTTCCCTCACATGTATATGATCTAGGCATATTGCCACTGTCTTATTTTCACCTCTCGATGTCTGTTATGGTTTATGTATAAAATTTCTCCCAAAGATTCGTGTGCTGAAGGTTTGATTCCCCACCGCAGCAATGGCTACAGGCAGGGCCTACAGAGGTAAGCAGATCACAATGGCACTCTCTTCATTAACTGATTAAACAACTAATTACTGATAAACAAGTGTGAACAGGTGTGCCATGTCGGGGGAAGGCGCTTACTGGGATGTGTCTCTGAAGGCTGTTCTGTAACCAGCCCTTTCCTTTCTCTCGGCTCTCTTATACTGTCTCTACTGCTTGGCTGCTGTGGATGAGGAGACAGCATGTCCTTCTGCTGTGTTTCTGTCTTGATGCCAGCTGGACCATGGACTGACATGCCTATAACCATAAGCCAGGTTTTTTTATTGCTTTTGTTTTTTAATGTATTTGATGCAGGGTCTCACTAAGCAGCTCGGACTCATAGTAACTTCCTGTTTTCAGCCTCCCCAGCATTGGAATTAGAGGTGTACACCACCATGCCTGGTCTTGGTGGCCAACTCAGCATGCCCAGGAGCAGGGCTGGCACAGCATGTGGTGCCAGGGATCAAACCCTGATTCCTGTGCTTGCCTAAACAGTGCTTAGTCTGCCGAGCTGTCTCATTGACCCGAGCCAAATGTTTTCTTGTTTAAATTATCCTCAGCTATTTGGTTATCATGATGAAAAGTTTACCAATACAGAATATAATGCCTTTTTCCTTTTTCTTGTCCTGGCTAACATCTATTACTCTCGTGCTGTGCCATGGCCTCTTTTTCATCAGGGAATTGCACTTTTTAAAAAAATCTGGTAGACTCATTATTGATCTGGTGAGGTGCATGGTAATATTTTACCATATTATGCTTGATAGGTGATGCCCTTTCCCTCACCTCTGTAGCCCGGGCTCTCACCCACTGGCTTACGAGGGAAGGAAGGTTACGTACTCTTACTGCAGGCCAGCCAGGAAGATAATTCAGTCATGTCAGGATTTCCAGGTGGCCTCAAATTCCTCTATTCCCTTTTAGGTCCAATACATCTAAATATTAATAATTATGAACATCATTTCTTTTATCTTCACTCTTTGGGTTTAGTACAGCTTCTTAATTTCTAAATCTTCTAAGTCAAAGGCTTGAAAGAAAGGAGCCCCAGGGTGGACTCTGGTGCTCACCCCTGGGTGCACAGAACTTGGACACAGGCAACTTTTTGCGTGCTCTTGAGCATACCCTTGGCTGGCTGTCTTCCTTCCCTACATGAGACTCAAAGTCCCTTCTTTTACTGTGTTCTCTAACATGGCCAGGATAATCTGCAGGTGTTTGTGACAGCTCATAAGTCCAAATTTGAAATTAAAATGACTTTCTCAAAAAAAAAAAAAAAAACAGGCACATAAATAAATGCTAGCAGTTTTTTCTAAGGGGCTTCGATCATAGAGTAGACACCATTTTTCTGATCCTGTGTAGTCATAAATTCAGCGCAATCACTGACAATCATAAAAGTTATCACTGTAGGTCATAAAGTTAAAGGAGGGTGTGATAGAGCCATTAAACTGTAAGCTTTGCAAACATCAGTTCCTGTGTGTACAATGTTTGGTGTTGCAGAGATGGGACACGACAGGGGGGAAAAAATGAAAACAAAAAAAAACAGCTATTGTGTAGCAGCTTTTTATTAGGAATAGCTGAGTTAGTGAGAGGCTGTGAGGACTGGAATGCGGAGCGCTGCTTGTGCCCTGCTCTGCCCTCTGCTCCCGTGAAGCCTTGAGCCACACCTGAACTGTACCAAGTCTCTATGACCTTGGGGATTATAGTGTCTACCTTTCTGCATCCAACCAAGGAATAAATAAGATGCTACAGGAGACATTCAATAATCTCAAAGAAAAAAAAAACCTGAAATTCTTCTGCAGACATCTAATTGGTAGATTCACTCATCCTTGAGCAGGAAAAAGGTATGATTTGAGAAGTAATCCAGGCCTGGACCTGTCACCCTTAGGGCTTGCTTGCCTCTTTTCTGTTCAGTATCAGGACTAGAGAGACAGGGGAGGGTGGGATGGCTAAGTTGTCTTCTAAGTGTTTGTGCCAGCTTCATACAATGGAGGGCAGCACCTTTGAGAGCAGAGGGAAGGAGAAGTGAGGCTATTTCTCCTCCTCTCTCCCAGGGCTCCATCAGACAGCTCCCACCTTACACACACACACACACACACACACACCACTCCTGCTCCTCCTGTCTGTGGCTGTTGGGCTGTTGGTGGCTTCCTGCTGTTAGAATTTCTGCACTGACTCATTGTCTCACTGTGGTTTCTTGATTCCCCGATTATAGTTAGAATCAATTCTCTGTTGAAAATCCTTCTTTTATAAGCATTTCAAGTGGCTTTTCTTTTCCTTTCATGACCTGGACTGATAAACAAGAATGTTAGAAAGATTGCTCACCAAAAGAATTTTCCTAATTCTGGACATGCCCTTAGAATGCTTTTCCACTAGATTATTTTCCTTTCACTTTCTTACCTTAGGATGCCACATAATAACATGTCACAACCTTTACCTCATTCTCCCACCCACTCTTCCATCCACCTTCCCATCTACCTCTGTGTGTGGGATATGATAAAAGTATATGGTGAACAGTTACATTTTAACAGTTATTATAGTAAAAGCCACATTGCTATTATCCACTTCAAAATCTTTCCCTTGCTTCAAATAAATATCCCGGTGCTCTTGCCATTTTTGAAAGCAGTTCTGGACATCCTCGTTTGTGCCAGTCTTCATGAGGTGCTATCAAAAGTATGGTCAGTGCTGTTGCTAAGCGCCATCGGAAAGAAAGGCATGCGGCTAAAGGCACTGCACTGTCCTCATCCCCTTTCTGCACTGGATCTGACACTGCAGGATTTCTAGTGATTCCCCACACTCAAAATGACCAGGAAAGTCAGACATTTTTAATCAATGCTAGATACCAAGGCAGCTAGAACAGTGCAACTAGCCCCATAGGAAAGGGACTTCCAGAACTGCTTCAGACAGCAGCAGGAATGATGGAACAAGTTTGTTCAGGGCCAAGGAGGGCATTTGGGGGAGAATTAAAGCAATGTATCTTTTACTATAAGATTTTTTATTTTATTTTTTTCTGTATTTTTAGGGGAGGGTCTACAGGGTATTCAGGGTCTCACTAAGAGATCAGATTTGTAGTGATTCTCCTGTTTACAGCCTCCCAAGAGCTGAGATTACAGGCATGCACCACCATGCCCAGTCTCAATTGCCATCTCAGTGCACCCTAGGGGCAGGCCTGGCACAGCAGGCCTGGGGATCAAACCCCAGGCCTCTCTGCCTGCTTGCAGGCACTTTAATCCACTGAGCTATTTGGCCAGCCTTAAGGTTTTTTTTTAAATTTAAACATTCTTTCTATTTTTCCAATCATGCCTCACATAGGAACTGAGCTAAGTGCTATGCATGCAGAGAAACTCGGCCTTCCATGTCAGGCCAGGGGAGACCACAAAGACCACCTTAGTGATCTGAAGCAAAACACACATGAGTTTGGCAACCAGGAGTGACGCTATGTGCGTGTTCGGTATGTGTCTGGCACAGCAGCAACACAGGGCTTTCTGGTCTTGTTTCCACTTCCCACTGCATTCGTTACTAAACTGAGGTGGCATGAAGAGAAGTGGACTGGGAAGGAGCCATTACCACCATTCTCTAAATAAGGATCAACGCTTCACACTGACCTCTGCCTGAGGCAGCAGCCTGCAGGTGGCCACGTCTGCCTCAGCTCGGTTTTCTTTACCTTTTTTTAAATTTTTGTTTTGGCAGAACGGGGATTGAACTCAGGCCCTTGCTCTTGTCAGGCAAGCGCTTATTCCACTGAGCCATCTCCCCGGGCCCCATAGCTCAGTTTTCTCATGGGATCACTATGTCCCGCTGTGTCACTCTAAGCTAGCCTGCCTTAGAGACCAGGAAACCCCAAGTGTCCTCTCTTCCTTTCCAAGGTGCCTCAGCTCCTAGTCACAAATACACTCAACAAGTAACTTCTTTGAATCCTAGATCTTCTGAGTGACGAGTAGCTGCCAGCACCTATTTATGACAGATTCCATAAATGTGACAGTTGTCTGCCTTATCCTCAGAGAGATGTGTTCCAAAACCCCTGGAGGTGCCTGAAACTGTGGCTAGCACCAAGCTCTATGTACACTGTGATATTTTTCCTACCCATGTATAACTGGGATCATGTTTAATTTATAAACTAGGCACAGTACAGCAATAATAACTAAATATAAAGCAGAACAACTGTATCAGTGTACCACAATGAAGTTACCAGAATCACTCCCTTTGGTGTGTGGGGCCATTACTAAATAAACTGCAAGATACTTGAACACAAGCACTGCAATACTGCAATCTGAGACACAAGATGGTTCCTAATGACCAACAGGTGAGTAGTGTATACAGCCAGGATACAATGGACAAAAGAAAGCTTCACATCCCTTGGGGCAGGATAGCAAGGGATCTCATTGTGCTACTGAGAATGGCATGCAATTTAGAACTTAGGAACTGTTCATTTCTAAAAATTTCCATTTTATATTTTCAAACTGTTGTTGACCTCCAGGAACAGAAACCATGGAAACTGAAACTGTGGATGGAGTGTGGAATACTGTACTATTCCACAAAACATGCTGTTCAGGAGTAAGGTATTGCTGACCATTTCTATCTCAAATAACAGCATAGAGAGATGAGATAGCACAAGTGGTTTTACGTGGCCTCCAGAAACCCAGAAAGGTCATAGCTGAGGAAGCCAGCACCTGTCCTGTCACCTAACAGGGATATTGAAAAACCAACCATGGTGATGCTTTGAGGATGCCAAAGATCTGCTTTAGTCTCACCGCAAATCAACCATTGCAAATGCATTGCAGGCATAGCTTAGCCCCATAGCATCACATACTAACTCAGATACATTGTCAAACAGAACATGAACTTCATGTTGTAAAGGACAGAACTGTGACACTGGGTAGCCTTCCTGCATACAAAGCCTCATTTTGTTGCAAATCTTTGTTATAATTTCCACAACTATGTACATGCATGAAGTCAAATAAAAGGGGAAATTCCAAAACAATAATAGTTAACATTTATCCAGGCTTTATTAGGTGCTGGACAGCTTCCTAGTCTTTCATGCACTTTATCTTATTTCAATCATACGCAGGAACTCTCTAAGGTAGGCAATGCCATCCACAGCCCCATTTCACAGGTGAGAGGAATGAGGCAAAGAGCTTAATTTAGCTCACTTGGGTCACAGGTTAGGAACTGCTAAACTGAAGGTCTACAAACAGTAAGTGCATCGGATACGCGCCCAATCAGAAAGGAAACCATACACAAACCTGATAGCCAGCTTGGCAGCGTCAAGAAATGACTTCACCCCGGGCACCTTTTTGATTGAACTCATCCTTTTACTGCAGGCCCCGTGCCTTTAAACACCTCCCTTGCTATCGCCAAGATTGTTCTTTGCTGGCCTCCTTTTTCACTTTTACTTTCTCTGAGCAAAGGTCGTTCGGTACATCAACCGAGGTGATTAAGGTAACAAGGCCTGAAAATAAACCAGGAGCTGCGCCTCCTTTTACCAGTTATGACCTCATTCAAAGTAGAATGCTGATGCAGAGCGACTGTCTAAAATTTTTT
Source organism: Ctenomys sociabilis (assembly GCA_004027165.1). Taxonomy (NCBI): domain Eukaryota; kingdom Metazoa; phylum Chordata; class Mammalia; order Rodentia; family Ctenomyidae; genus Ctenomys; species Ctenomys sociabilis. The sequence continues at coordinate 110,520 of PVKA01000406.1, forward strand.
TAAAGAACTCATGTAGGAAATGATCAAGTCCAAGGGAAAGCTACATCTCCAAGATCCAAAAAAATAAAAACTGATGTGTTTGCGAAAACAGTAGCAGGGATTTTTTTTTTTTTTTAAGAAAAAAACTCCCCCCTCCCTAGGCTGTAATTTGACTGCTCTCTTTGGCACAGCTCCAGAGACACGGCCAAGGGCTTAATCTTTTCTTTCTTTCTCGAGGCTCCCTCCTCCTTCACCTGGTCGCCCGCAGCGCCCGAAGAGGCGGGACGACCCGCGGCGGGGAGCGGCGCTGGAGCGCGGGGAGGGGCGGCGGGCGCGGCCGAGGGGCTCGCGGGCCGGCGAGGAAGAGGAAGTCGGGGCTGAGCGCGCGGCGGGGCGCTCGAGCCGGCTAAGCGCACCTCCCGGCTGCGGGACCCGCCAGCCCTGGGAGCCGCCCCTCTCCGGTAAGCGCGGCCTGGGCTCCCTCAGGGATGGGACGGGGACACCCCGGAACCTCAGATCTGCAGGGGGGGCGACCCAGATCCGCAGGTGGGGCCGGGCGGAGCTTGGTGGCGACCCGGAGTGCCCCGCGCGCTCCTCCCGGTCGCAGGCAGAGGGTGCTGGGGAGCGCCGCGCCGCGGGGACCGGGGTCAGTGCGGGTGCTGTCCGCTGCTCCGGGAGCCCCAAGCCCGAACCCCTCCCGGCGCCCCCACTCCTCAGCACAGCGCTGCCGGGCTCGCGGCCGCTCCCAGCACTTTCTGTGCGCCCGCACCGGAATGTCACCCTCACCCCAACTCCAACGGAACGGTCCAACAAGGGGACCCCACGGCTGCCCTCCGTAGGCCAACCCCCCAGCGACCGTGCTTGCGCCGGGGCCCCTCCTGCCGGGTCACCCGCGGTGGAATCGGCGAGCAGGGCTTCCTTGCCTCGCGTTGGTGCGGCAGCTCCGCAGTTTTTAGGGGGTGAGTGGGGGAGAGAGCTGGCGTCAGACGGGTGCGTCCCAGAGTGAACTGCAGCTCCCGAGGGCGGCGGAGCGCGGGGATGCCCGAGGTCCCTTTGTGTCCGAGGCGGCGTCCTGATCCCAAGCCAGAAGCCCAGCACGCTTGCTCGGGTGAGGAAATTAAGCTGTTGTTTCACTTGGTTCGTGGAGAACGGTGGGGAACAATGAGCGAGATCATTTCTCGTGTGTTGGTGGCTTCTAGTGGCGGCCCGTGTTTCACGAACTTCTGGTTCTTGGCAGCGCTGCCTTTGTACCACTCAGGTGGCCCGGGCTACTGCGTGTTATTTTTGGAAGTCACTGAGGGTGAGTATCCTTGAAAGGCTACTCAGACATCCATCCCTCTTTAAAGACAAGGTCCATCTCTGGCTGAGTGGGAGGAGGCTTGGGGATTTGGGACAGACAGAACGTGGAACTATTTTGTGCTTGATACGTAAACTAGGAGATCAGGATTTTAACTTGTAACTTGAAGGGCTCCCAGGCCTAGATCACATAATGCTGGGAGTAATTATCAAGCGTGATAATCGGCGTGTTGTGGATCCCTGTTTCTGTAATTGGTGTGCTTTCAAAGAACTGATCCATTTGGGATTTTTATTAAAGTGCTGTGAAACCATTTCTGACTGGTTTTGCCAGGTGGGATCTGAACGAGCCCCGTTGGTGGCCTTGTTTCCTCGCTGTTGTGGGAGTGTGTGCAAACTAGACACTTTCTAGAGCTCCACACGCATCCCCCTTCCTAGTGGCATTTATTTGTTCTCCAATACTTATGACTTGCGAACAAAATGGATGGGTTGGCAGTTGACCTTTTAGATTCTGTGAGTCTAGCCTCTCCAGACTCTGACTTGACTTTTAGTCCTATCTGATTTCCAGTGTCCAAGCCACTAAACCTTAACAAGAACGTCTCGTCCCCAAGCCTTCTCCCACCTCCGTGGCTTCCTGCTTAAATGAGTCACAGGCAGCAACGACTGTATGACCTCCCTTCCCCTTGGTGTTGCAGCTCCCCAAAGCTTGATACTTAAAAGACACAGCAAAGTGAGCATGGAACAGCTGTCAGATCCATGCCCCGATTCTGCTCTTTCTTGGGAGAACTTTCTTGCACACCTTCATCTTTCCAAGAACACTACTTCTTTGAAGTGTCTTCATTCAGATGATCATTACTAGGTTTATGCATTTCCATGAATGACTTTGAGCTGTAGTTCAAAGAAGGTAAGTGATCAGTTTTTTTTTTTTCAACAGAAAAAGAAGCACATAAGTTTTTTTTTTAAAACCAAGAACAACTAGTACTATTTTTTTATGCACTCAGAATGTGATTTTTTTTTTCCCAGTGGTGTAATTCAGTGTTAATGATTTGGACTCTGATCCATAAGGATGAGAAATCTGAATAGCCTTAAACCTTTTGAGTTCGTGGTAAACTAAAAGCAATTTCTGAATCTACATTCTGATTTCTAATGCTTCTGCTGCCCACTTTTTGTGGTTCTCTCCCACTGTCATTGCTAGGAGTTCGTTTTTCAAAGGGTTGTCATCCTTCAGTCCTCCTGAAGGCAGGGACCATTACATCACTGGACTTTTAAAACTAATATGGCTCCAAGATGAGCTAGGGCAGCCCTTTACCTCTTAGAGATTTGTGAAGTACACATGTTAAGAGCAAGCACTCTGAGGTTGGCCCACCTGTGTCTAGAGCTTGCCTCTGCATCTCATTACTTTGAGACCTTGACCTTTTGAGAGAATTGTTCAGATGTGGATTATTTTATAAGTAAAAAAGAGAACTTTTGCAGTTGGTTACTCTGGGTTTTCTCACTTTTCCTTATTTTTTCTCTGAATTTCAGAAAGAATGACCCTTACCTTCAATGTTGTGCTGAGCATTAAATGAAATAATCCTTATGAAGTGCTGCATATGGTGTGCTTTGAAGATGATTGTTGTCAATAGACTGTGTCCCAGGAGGGAGAGATTTTTGTTGGAAGTTAAACATTCTCTGTTGGCAGAGCTGTAATTGAACTAAGGTTCACTTCTCTTTCTCCCAAACAGCATACTTCTAAGTGATGGTTGCATGGAAACATACTTTTTTTATCTTGCTTTGTTTGATTGTTTTGTCTTTGAGACAGGTCTTCCTATGGAGCCCAGGCTGGCCTGGAACTCTCAGTGATCCTCCTCTCCTGTCTCAGCTTCTTGAGTGCTAGAGTTGTAGGGGTGGGTGTTTCCACCACACCCAGCTGGAAACATTTTTAGTGAAATATAATAGTTTACTCTTTAAGAAAAAAATCACTTTCTCTTTTGCCTTAGGAAAGTATGATTTCTAATGCAAAATATTCATGTATTCAGGCAGAGATGGAAATGGAAACTCTTTGTGGACCAAGACTTTTTAATCTTATACCTTTGTGTCACAGATTCTCAGATATTAATGTCCCATGCCAGACCTGCATCAATCTTTGTGAAATGAAAAGCTGACCTGAGTCCACCTGGCTATTCAGAGCTGTGAGGACGAGTGCCAAGCAGAACTCCTGGCCAAAGTGCCAACTCTGTGCAACTAAAAGACCACCAAGTAGTCCTTTTTGTATCTCCCATACTGATACAAAGCAGCATATAGCTCAATAAGTATGCTCAAAATACATTTCTATGTCGAATACACAGCCCTGGCAGGGGGCATCAGGTTTATTGCAGACTTACTGGGCTGCGGGTTACCAAGTACCATGATGAAAATGTAGTGAACATTTAAATAATTTTATTGTAAAAACATACATGGATCTATTGCAAATCACCCTCCAGGTACTCCTCCTTACTTCAACATGTTTATCCCATCATTCTTGCCTCTTTCTGAAGCAGTTCCTCTTTTGTGAAGTGTGATAAAAAATGCAGTGAATGCTGCTCAAATGCCATTTAACAACAGAAAGGCAGGTTTGTAAAAAACACTACAGTGCCCTTGTCCACCTTATTCACCAGTTCTGGCACCATGCAATTTCTGGATCGTTCCTAAAACCAAAGTGTCCATCAATAGTAAGTATTTTATCAGTTCAACACACCAAGGTAGCCACAATGCAACTGGAGGCATTCGTGAGAAATAACTTCCAGAACTGTTTCAGAAGAAGCAATAATGATGAGATAAGTTTATTCCAAGGATGGAGTATTTTGAATGGGAATCATGGTCATGTGTCTTTTACTGTTATATATATATATATATATATATATATATATATATATATATATATATATATATATGGTTTTAATTTAAGTATGCACCATATTTTTCTGTCATCCCTTGCATGCCTGGTGAGTCTAGTGCTAGTGATTAAGTTGAGTGGATGTCTAAAATAGTTTTCATGTTTGAGTCTGAGTATCTTTTCAATTTGTACACACAACATTATCAACAGATTTTTTTCCAGTGTGATATGAGCCAAGTTAACATTTCCAAAGTTCACCATCTTCCTTTGGTAAGTACAGGTGGCCTTCTTTGTGGTTCTGGGTCCCAAGGTTCAAATCTGTCAGCTTTGCTCCCAGGATCCAACCCACTGTGAAGTGAAAATATCTGAAAAAGGAGGTTGCATCTGTACTGAACAGATGTGTTTTTCACATCACAATTCCTTAATGCGAGATAACACCAATGTACTTAGCATGTACAGTGTATTTAGGTGTTATAAGTAATTTAAAGATGAGTTTAAAGTATACAGTAAGATATGCATTTAGGTTATAAGCAAATACTATATCTTTTTATATTAGGAACTTGAACATCTGCAGATTGTGGTATCCTCAGGGGTCCTGGAACTACCTGCCCTCCTCCTCAATGAAGGGAAATGCCCTGAATTAATGTTAGGTGCAAAGCTGAAGCCTGCTGGTTGCACAGATTCATAACCCCCTCTTCTTTCTTCTTCCCCATATAATCCTAGAGGAAGGACAACTCCCAGATTGTTAATGAATCTAACATTAAATTTTTCTTTTAAATTCCAGCTTTGCCCACTTGTAATAATCAGATGGAGGAGAGTCAGGGCTTTCACTGGATCTTTAATTAAGGAAGTTGTTTTGGTTAAGCTTTAATAACCAGGTTCCTGTGGAGTCTACAGAAGCCTCTTATCACCAGCACCAGGAAGGTCACACCATCTCATGATCAAGCTTTGGCTTCCTCATAAGAATCGTTGCATCCAAAGCATCATGGCAATAAATGGGCTGTCACAGTTGAAGTGGTGCATGGCTCTTATTTTCTGGGTCTCTAATCACATTTAGTGTAATTTAAGTAGTCTGTGACTGATAAGCATAAAGGAGAGCTCAGGAGAGAGGTCCTGGAGCCAGAGGTGGCAAACATTATCCTATAAAAAGCCAGTCTTGGATGTTTTAGGGATGGTGGTCAAGTTGACCTCAGTCTATACACTTTGACTTTGGAGAAGTTTGTTTGGTTGCAACCCTTTAAAAAGATAAGACTGGCTGGGTCGGGGAGGATGCCTATAATCCCAGCATCAGGCCGGAGGATCACATAGCTAATTCAAGGCCACCCTGGATTGGATATTGAAACCCTGTCCCAAACAGACAAGTGAACAAACAAACAAAAATAAATAAAATATAAAGACCAACATTTCTCATTGACCATACAAGTACAGGCTACAGGCTGAGTTAGGCCTGAGGCTTTGGTTTGCTAACTGTTCTAGATGAAATAGTCCATATTTGTAATGTCCTTCATTATTTTCGTGGAGACTCAAAATGATAAAATTCACAGATGCCATCTGAGTTGACTTGGTGTTTATTATGTGATTTATAATCAGGCCCTCCTTTGCCTTTCCTCAGTCACTCTTGTGTATTTCCTTCTCACACTGGGACCAGAAGTCTGTGTTGGACATAGAAAAGAGGTCACATGAAAATGATTGTTGAATGAGGAGAAATTTGGTTGGGTTGGGATAAAAAGACCCTGCATTAGTCAGTTTTCTTGTTGCTGGGACATAAAACCTGGTACTTGCGGCTTGAAGGAGAAAAAAAGGTTCAATTAAGCTCATGGTTTCAGGGAATTCAATCCATGGTCAGCTGTTGTCAAGGTAGAAAAATCGTGGTGGAAGGGCTTGGTTAAGTGAAAGTGCCAAGTTCATGGTGGTCAGGAAGTAGAGCAGAGAAACCGTGCCAGAAAGGACAGAGCAAGGGACTAAGGACCCCCAAAGTCACCTCCAGGCTCTACCCAGTTACACACAAAAGTGTACTTTTTCTCATCTCCTTGGCATCTTTCAAGCTGGTCAAGTTGGCAGTCCAGCTTAACTGTCACAGCCCTGTGAAAACTTATCATTAGTGGCTGCACATGAAGTGAAGACCAAGTCCCCAAGCAGGGTACTAAGGTCCTTGTGCTACTCGTCTCCTACCACCTCCTCAAGCAATCCCCATGTCCCTCTGGTCAACATAACTTACAGCTCCTAGGTGGGCTGTGCTATCTTTCACCTGTGTTATGATCCTTCCATGCAAAGATTAATACCCTTCTACTTCCTAGAGTGCTTGCTCAGCTAAACAGGGAGAAGTACAGGTGCTTCCACTTATTTAAAAAAAATGTAGGTATTCCCTACCGACAGGCAGTCTCATCCAAGGGTGGGAGAGCCATCCTGGCTTCTTCATCTACTTACTGCAAACTGCCCCATCTTTAAGGTAGATAGTAAGGCTGGCCTCTTAATTCCCAACAGTAAGATTTTCTTCTGTAAAACCTTTAGTTCAGTATCTGACATGTAGTAATTGCTCAATGATGCTAGCTTTTATTCACCTCTAGTCATTTACTGACAACTTACTATGCCTAGAATAATGCCTGACCAACACAAGAGCCCTGGTCTCCGTGGAGAGTGATCAATAAGATGAAAGAATCAGAATGATGGATGGGCTGCCTTCGATCGGTGGCCCAGTGATCCTCTGGAGGAGGCAACTCTGGAACTGAGGCTGTGATGGTATCGATCAGTTCCTGTTTCATCAGCGGCAAGCACCTTTGAAATACACCTTTTTCAAGAAATGGTGCTAGGGATTAAGCTCAGGGTCTCGAGGCTCGTGATCAGTACCATTCAGCTCTGTCCTCAGCCCAAAATACACCTTTTTAAATGTACCATTGACAAAGAAGTGCTGTCAGTAGTATTGATGCCAGGTACTGTGGTAAATGGATAAATCTCAAAGTTGTGAAAAATGTGCATCCTAGCATCAGGGGAATGTGTTTTTTATTTGTGCACAAAAATATCCATTGAATAAATGAGTTGTTCCTCTACAGTTGCATGCAAGATCCTGCTATAATGCTTTGCGTTGTAACTGATTCTTTCCTGTTTTTTAACTCTGGATGATTGACTTGGACCAGGCAAACAGAAAAATAGTAATGTAGTTTGTAAAATGATTTGATATATTTTAAAACATAGTTTACAACATTCATTTTAATGTGACTGAAGTGTATCAGTGAATCCTGCTCGTGGGGATTCGACCTACACTTAACTTGTGTAGTGTGAGGCTGATCAGCTTTTGCAGCTGGATAATTCCTTTTGGCAGCTGTCTGCAAAGATGTGTGAATTCCTGTTGCACACAGATACCTTCCGAAGAGCAATGAAGGCTGGCGCTTCAGGCTTACTTCCTCCCATGTGCTAGATTTAATGAAATCTAAATACTCCTCTCCTCCCTACCCCAGGGCACTGGCCACCCTTCTGACCAAAGTCAGTGTCCGTTCTGACAGTGGTGCGGGGGCTGCTCCACATATATGCCCACCTTTCCACTTACTTCCTTTCCAGCATCTTCCACCCCAGCCTCCCACCCCACCCCTATGAGGAGTAATATGTTCTGCAGTGTTTGTTTTTCTGACTGCCCTCTAAACTCTAAATCCCCATCAAGACCTTTGTTCTTCACCCTACTCCGTTGCCTTTTTCTTCTGGCTCTCCCACCCCCTTTACTCTTTGGATATCTCCTTTTTTCTGGATGATTCAACGTGAGTTTGGACAACGCTGGGCACCTTTTCGCTGTGGTCAGGTGTGCTTGCATGTTGTTTGGACTTTTGCTGCCATGGGTCTCTCAGCCCCTAGCTCTGGATGCCGGGAGGCGTTGCACGTGCTGAGCCTGCCCTTCCTTCTGCAGTCTGTTCTTTTGGGCCACTTGCTAGCTCCACCTGCCTTCTCCCAACTTGGCTGCTAAAGCCAGTGCAAAGTCTCCTTCCTGCACCCTGACAGCTGATTAGCGCCCGCACCCCACTGAGGAGGAAGCAAAGGGCAGACTTGTCCCTTCTTGAGCCACCTCTTTCTTCCTCCTCTCTCTGCCTTCCCGTGTGATTAAAGGCCCCTGCGCTTCAGGAGGTCTTCAGATCAGACACCAACTCCAGCTGTAATGTGAGTCTTTGGAAGCAGGTAGATGCAAAGAAGTCACTGGGAGGCATTCCAGGGATGCGCATTAACCACAGTGTGGCCCTCCTCACAGTGATTTAGGGCTGTCCCCAGCCTCTGATGAGAAAGTTGGTAATGCTGGGGAGGAGTGGTGAAGAGGTGGAGCCACTGGAAGGAGGAAAGGTCCCTTAGCATCAGAGCTCAGCTCTTGGAACCTGTGTGATTACAGACAATCCTCAGACTCTGACACCAGCGCTTCTCTGATGTGCCGAGGGGGAGGAAAACTGTAATCGGAGGCATAAATATACGATCTGTGTCTGTTCCCTGGATCCGTGTAAGCCTGTTATTAGTTTAAGTATCTGTGTTGTACTAACATATTATAGCTTCCTCAAAGGAGAACATGGGTGCTGTTCTAGAATAGCTTACAGTTTAAATATTCAGGTGTCTTATACTTTTTAAAATTGGAAAGCGCTAAACACATACATGGTGGAGCATGAGTTATTCTCAATCAAGACTTTAGGCTCGCTGAATAGGTGATGAGGGAAGCTACTGGGGGAGATGGAGTCTTTGAAAGTTCATTTTGTAAGATAACTGTCTTCCTTCCCATTATTTTAGGCCTTTAATCATATATGAGTGTTTTTAGGGATGTGCTTAATAAGGAATAAGGAGGGTGGGGCTAGAGGGTAATAAGTTGGCCTGGGGACGGGCAAAAAATGGGTGTAGAGAGCATCTGATTAGCAATGGATCTGCAGAGAAAGTTCTTTGGGACCTATTTGGAAACTTTCAGAACATAGTTGGGGAGGAAAATCCTGGTGGTCTTGGCTTTCTTCCCACTTTTCATCACTCAATGTAAAATATTTGTGAATGCTATCCTCCTTCCTTAGCAGCTAAGTGTTTAGGTTCAGCTGTAAGTATTCCACTTAATCACAGTCTTTTGTGATATCTGGCCTTGGAAACTAATATGGCAGAGGAAGTCGTGCAAAAATAATGGTGGTTGTGTTGTATGGAGCCGACGGATATGCCTGTCGCTGTGAAGCATTGCAGCCTAGAATTCTGATGGCTTCCAAAGTATCGCTAGTATGAAGTATCCTTGTTCTTGCAAATGATATGAAGTCCTAAAAATTAAGTTATGATGAACTCCACACTTGCCCTGACTTTCAAAATACATAATGCCTGTGAGGAGGAAGAGGATACTGGTTTGTGATGTGTCATGGGTCAAGGCAAGGTGCAGTACCATCCAACCCAATAGGGGTTAACAGAGACGTGTTCCTGACATTTTACAGAAATAAGGGAGAGAGTGCAACTTTGTACTAGCTGAAGATCTAATAGCTTAACAATAGCTATTCAAATAATTCCATAGTTTTAGGTAACTAATATATACAGAAAATATACTTGGCAACTTTTGTAAACTATTCATTACTAATTGTGCTCTTAATTCAAAGGCTTTTTCCAGAATATTGGTTATAGGAAAAGTAGTATGCATATAAAAGATAAGTTTGTTTTCCTAATACCTGAATAGAATTGAAATGTGGAATGAGGGTGGAACTAGCAATCTATGCATCATTTGGATTTACTTGAAAATCCTTTCTAAGCTGAGAATAAAACTGTAATAAAGTTATTAGGAGGTTTAGACCATAAGGTATGGATAAGAGTCAGTACACAATAAGCCCTTGATGTGTAGTGGCTATCTGTGTTTGCTGAGTCTCACACTAAAGTTTTATGCTCTGTTATTAAAGAATTGGAACAGTAGCATAAAAGGATGTAGAAAAGCTACCTAGATGTTATAAGAAGGGCCTTAAGTTTCCCAGATAAAAATCAATGAAAAGAGAAAATTTGTGTTTGTTTTTGCTTAACTGTAGTAACAACACTATGTTCATTATGCTGAAAATTCAGATCAAGTCAGTTTATTTAATAAATATGCTCTTGTAAGTTCTGGGGGTGCAGTGGTGAACAAAACAGACTAACCCTGAAGTGAAGAGGAAACTTTCCATAACAGCACTTAAAGGAGAATTCAACAAGGCAGTGGATGGAGTTGGACAGCATTAGAATTTCCTGGTAGTCAGGAAAGCCTACCTGAGAAGTTAAGCAGCTTTCTAGACTGTAACAGTGATCAGCTTGTAGAGGGAAAGGGCTTATTTTTTCACAGTTTCAGAGGTTCTAGTCTATGAGCAGTTTGGCTCTATGCGTTTGGGCCTGTAGCAAGGCAGTGTGTCATGGTGAGATTACATGAGAAGAGAAACTCTTCATATTATTGCAGCTGAGAAGCAGAGAAAGGAAGGAGTTGGGGCTCCAGTAGCCCATAAGGGCCCACTACCAGGTACCTCACTTCTTGCACAGGTCCTACCTCCTCAGGGTTTCACTAGGCCTTTAGCACAAGAAACACTAAGGGATGTTCACCCAAACTACAGCAGGAAAATTCCAGATCCAAGCTATAGCACAGGTAACTTCTGAGGCACAATGTGAATCATGAAAAGTGATCATAAAGAGAGAGGAGAAAAGAACATTCTAGAAAGAAGAAAAGGTAAATATGGATGACTCGAAAGAGAAATAAGCTCCATGATCTCAGAGAATCAGGGGCAGGAGATAAAGTAAGGGAAGAAGGCAGGATCTGGGTTTTGTAGGTTTTTCTACTGTCCAGGGTTTTCCCCATGGCTCCAAGTTTTATGACAAGCATCCTTTATGGAGGATTTTAAAGCAAAGGAGTAACATAGTTCTATTAATGCTCAATTACAACTTGGACTATTGTGCAAAGAACTATACTAGAAGCTTATAGAAACAGGTGGCTTCTGTGGAAAAGAGGAGAATGGTAGCACAGGAGACAGTTAAAAAATTGATTTAGAAGTACACATTAGTGACTGCACCACAGGCAGAAGGAATTGGTGAGGTTAGGGCACAGGTCGCCACTGTTATTTGCTGTGTCCCACCTGCATATACCTGTCTCCAGATTTTGCTTCTCTTGCCCTCTCCTTTGCAAAGTGCCCAGGGGCATGTAGCTGTGGGTGATGCTTCGATGCTGTCTGTGAAGCCAGGGTGGGTGAGCTTGCCTCACTCACACACACACACACACACACACACAATGGAGTGTCCTCCTCTGGGTTCCTGGGGAGTCCATGACCTCTCCTCCAGTGCTCATGCTGTGAGATCTTAATGGCCATTTAGCTGTTCACCTTCCCTCGACTACAAACTCCTTGAAAGTTGGAACAAAATAATTTTTTTCCCATGCTGATTAAAATTAGCTTTAAGAAATCTAAGCCTCACCCTCCCCTAAGAAATCTGTTTTCAGAAATTAATTGAGGAAATCAAAGTGTATAGCTAAATATCTAAATGAGAATAAAGAGGAAAGAAAGAAGAGAGGGGGATCGGAAGAAACAATTCTAGAGAAATCCTAAAGGACTCTAAGCTAACACTTTGTGAAGGTTTCTTTTGGAAATGTTTTTCATCAGATGATTTTCTGTCATGGGAGCCCAGTAGCTTTCTTGATTTAAAAGTTTCATGGGCTTGTAGTTAATGTGGTGTTCTGTGTTTCCTACCTGACTTTTCCTGCTTTATTGTGAACTTGGAGACTTAATAGGGGAATCTTGTTTATTATGGAATAGAAGCAACTATCAGAGAAACTGTGGGGCCAGAAGTCTTTCTAATATTCCAGACTACCTGAAGGGCTCTTGTGCATTCCCAGGCAGGATTGCCCATGCCAGCCCAAGCCAGTGGGCACGCCCCTTTCTGTATGGGGACAGGACATTGGCTCTTCCTGGAAGCTGCAATCCCCTGGCATGTACAATACCCAGACATCTGTTTCCACTGGAGATTAAGGTCACACTGTTGACCTTGAATCAGTTGTAGGCTTGAGTTGGGGTCCAGGTCTCCACTTCGACTGTCAGACGGGTACACGCATGTGGTGGCAACGCTAGCGGGTCGGGTCTGGGTGAGAACCTTAATGTTGGATGACTGGCCTACAAAGGTACACAACAGCCTGGGAAGTCTGTGCTTGATAGTCTCATATTGAGAATTCAACTATGACTGGAGAAAAAAAGACACATAGTTAGGCCACATTGTGGAATGCTAAGTGTACATTAATGCCTTGGTGGCCTATAAATTTAGTTTATTAAAATAGGTTGCTGAAGGACCTTTTCACATGAAAAGGGAATAGATTGTGGCAGTCTAGTTTTTGTCACTGTGCCAATTAGAAAATAACCAAATGACACATCTCATAGAATATTCTGTTGTAAATGTTTTGGCTCACACAGCGAAACCCTATTGTGTTTCAAAATGAATCAAGAGAAAAACGACGAGTCGGCAGGTCTGCGCTGTCAACTCCCACCCTGATTCCTTCTGGGATTTATCTCTCTGGCTTTCGCACAGCTGATACAATGTCACCCGCCCAGATTCAGACCCTTAATCTCTGCTTCCAGAACTGCCTCCAGCTTCCTGAGGTTGTTTTCTCTCCCTCTCCTTTTCCAATTCTTAGTTAATAGCACTGCAATTCAGTGGTCACCGCAAGCGCGTGCCTTCCCTTCCCTGCCTGGTCCACTCAGTAGGCAGCGGCTTCTTAGATGCGCCCCTGTCTGTATCTATTTCTCCTGCTGCCTTCTCATCCTCCTGAATCCTCATCTCTCACTGAGACTGGTAGATGAGCTGATAAGCCCGCACTGATGTAGCTGCCTACTTGCATATGCTTATATATGCTTACATATGACTTGTATATGCTTATATATGTGAATTTATTTATATCTATATATATTAATGCATAATTTATATAATTTTATAATTACATATAATTTGTATATAAATACGTAGCTGAAGTATCACAGTCCTGAGTTTAATCCCCAGTACCAAAAAAGAATTTTTAAAAACTCCTTTGCACAGAGCTACCTCTCTATTCCCTTTCTTATTTCATTCAGTTACATAAATATAAACCCACCTATGTCTTACATTTATATGTGTGTAACATAAATATCATACCCATGTAGAAAACTTATTCACATACCCACCTCTGACCTCCCTTCTGTCATTTGACACACCATAAATTACTGCTTGTTTGTTATCTTTCAAAATTCCTCAGAGGGAGGAATTCATCTCCTAATTAAAGAAATTTCCAAATACACATTGGTAAAGAAAATAGTATAATGAAATTCCCCATGTACCGATTTCATGATCCAGCAGTGATAGGTATGTTGCAAATCTTATTTCATCTGCTCCCTTCCTTATCCCATCCCCTGCTTCAGAGTATTAAAATCAATGTTCAGGCTGGGGGCTTATTAGCTCAGTGGTAGAGCAAATATAGACCATGTTTTAGGCCCTAAATCCTCTACCTCCCAAAACAAAGCAAATCACAATATCATGTTTCTTTTCTCACAAATACTTCATAGTATATTTCTAGATGATAAGGAACTTTTCTTTATTACCATTATACAATACATGCTACCTCCTCAGTACATAATAGCCACCATGGTACTTAAGTGAGTGGATGAATGGGTTAGATTCTAAAAGTTTATTTTTGAAAGACAGCTCCTTAAGAAATACTAATGGTGATCATGATCTTGAACTAATAAAAGAAAGCTCTCTTCATTCATAATGAGCTGGAGCAAAGCTTTATCCTGTCTATGAGGTTCATATAACATACATCCTATCTTCTGGGGAGGGAGATACCTTCAGAGTTTTGCACTGGGATAAGCTCCCCTGAGAACAATATTCGTGACTCAGGGGAGTTTGAAATCCTGCCTGTGCTTCCCTCGTTGACCAAGATGACCAAGACATGAAGTTCACATGGTTCTTACTTGTAGAGTTGGATAGATTCTCTTTTGGCTGTGAACTCTACCACCTGCTAGCTTTTTCTTCATCCATAACTATATGAACATATAGGAATAGTGGATAAAGTGTTACCCAGTGCTTGGCTGTTGGCTGTAGCTAAATGGACATGTGGGGGTTTTCTCTTGTCTCCAAGTCACCATTCCTGACAACTCCCAAGACAAGAATTCCCAAGACAAGAGGAAGGATTGGTTGGGGGCCAGTGCTGCCCATTGGAAGCTGTCCCCTGATAGTGGTGCCCTCCAAGCCTGCTGTCCCTGCCACCTGACTCTTTCTTTAATGTTTCCTACCTTTGCTGTGGTCTTCCATGGAATAGAAAAACAGTGTGTTGGCAGTACTTCTGATCAGTGCATTGCCCCTCTGAGAACTAGTCTGAAGTGCTTTTGCTGTTATTAAGGCGATTTAAAGAAATACTTAAAGGTCTGCCTTCACTTTTGAGCACACAGTATAGAAAATCAGTTTCTTCTACTTGAATAATCAAATTTTGTGCTGTGCAATAAATTTGGAGGATTTTATCACCTCTCTAAAATTAGATTTCTAGTCCAAAATACTCCTGAATGAATGACTAGCTTATACTGTAGAGTCATCTCCAAGTGAGACTGCTGCTAGGTTCTTTGGGCTCCTTGATACATTTTAAGGTCATAGCCAGTCTTATCAGAAACACACTGACAAATCATTTCTTGTAATAAGCTCAACTACAAGACGTTTTTCCTCTCCACCAAGCACCTAGTATGTAGAGATGCCTTTCTCACTGCATAATTTGAAGGAGTTGCTTTGTATTTCCAAGACTGTACTTCGGCCTGAGGTCAGTTAACTGGTATTTGAGAGAAGTAAAACTTTGGATAACCTAAGCCCTTGCAAAGCCCCTGCCTTCAAAGGGCTGCTGAGCACTCGACCCAGCCCTGATAGCTTTGTACACAGCCTTGTACCGAGAGCCCTTTCTGGCATGATCTGGTTGTGTCCAACCCTCAAACAGACCCCCAAGGACAGCCCAGAGCTGGTGGCTGCCTCTTCCTTGGCCTCCTTCACCCCAGAGAGAACTGTCATCTGCTTCGTTTCCTTTTCTCCCATCAGAGCCCCTTCAGACTTCTAAGTCTTCCCAAAGGAAATCTTGCAACAGACATTTACATAAATTCCTGTAAGAAAACAAGCAAATGTAAATTCTCACAGGTTAGGATTTCTTGTAAGAAGAATCAGACTTAAAAGAGATTATGATGGGTGATATCTGCTGTCCAGGTGTGGTGCATGCTTGTAACCTTAGCACTCCGGAAGGCTGAGGTCTAGCATTTTATGCCCTTCCTGGGGAATTTAGTGATTTAGTGAGGCCCTGTCTCAGTCAGTCAGTCAGCCAATCCATGGACTAGGATGTAGCTCAGTGTGAAGGCAGTACCTTGTAATTAAAAAAGGGGGACAGATTAAAATTCTTAATACCCCTAAGGGACTAAGGAGAATGTCAGAGGAAACAGATACGCAGAGAAGTGAGAGTTGTGGAGAGGTGACGGGAGACAAGGGAGCTTTGCCTCCGGCCTCGCAGTTCTCTGTTGGGATTATAGATGTGCACCACACCCAGCTTCACAGAACTTCCTGAGTGCTGGCCGCCATTCCCACTTCAGAGAAACATAAAACGTTTAGATGACCTGTCCAGAGACACTCAGATTGTCAGTGGCAGGATGGGGACCAGCGTGCCCAGGTCTGGCCCAGGTCTCATGCTCTAGAACGACTGAAGTCATGAGTTAGAATTGCTAGGGAGGAAAAAACCAGACAGAAATTAACCTTTTACTCTTTGGCCTGTGTAGGTCCAGGGCTACTAGGTGGCTCTTTACAGGCAGGGGCCCAAGATCATCCTATGCTGCCTTGCAATGTCACTTTAATAACGGGCAGCCAAACGCCCCATTAAGATTGAGCTCAGGATTACTAAGAAGCAAAGAATGGCACCATGGGGACAGATCACTTGGTGAGAGAAGAAGGTGTCATCTCAGTGTATGGCAGTCTGGAGGCCACCAGTGCCAAAAGCCTAGGGTCACTGGACTGTACTGCTTTTCTGTCTCACAGAGCTTGTTGTTTCCTAAAGCACCTGACTCCTAGGATGTACTCCGAGAGGACAAAGCCACATCTAAAATGCTGACCTTCTGGCAGGATGCCCCATCTAAGGACAAATAAATATTTGTACCAGTAGTATTTAATTAACAACTGGGGATTTCCAGCAAGCACTTCATTTTGGCAAGGGTTGTTCACGATGATTCACAGCATTCTTTTCTGAAGCGGAAATGACTAAAGATCCCGGTCTTCTTAGTCTGTCACTCATTCTTGGCGACATCAAGAAACACCTGAAAACTGTTGTGGGCCACGTGACTCCCTCAGCTGCCTATCTTGTAAAGATTTGCTCATTGGACAAAGAGGTATAAGAATCAGACACTGGCTAGGAGGGCCCCATGTTTGTACTGAACGGATGGATGAGAGGAATGATTGTGGTTGCCCTTCTCTAGGTCTGCTGTGACAGAAAAATCATTAAATGCTGACATGCTAGAATTAAGACTTCAGTTGTAAATTGAGGAAAGTGTGACTTCTATGTCATTGAAAAATTTAGAAAGAAAATCAAAAACTTGGAAAATAGTGTTTTCTGCCTGACTTAAGTTTTTGAAGAGAAGTGATTAAATTGTGTAGTTTCCAAAATTTAAGTTCTGTGTTCTTCTATTGCATATTCCACAGAATTACAGGAAATCCTTTCTAACAGGGTATCCTGAGTTGGAGAGTGTGTGAAGTTAAAAAAAATAAATAAATAAAACACTCATTTGGTGGTAAGCTTCAGTGAAGATTATAGAATCCATTATGTTCACTGAGTTTGAAGAATAACAATCACTTTAATCACGCTTGTTTTCATGATGGCCTGGAGAAGAATTAAGAGACTTCCTTTTTAAAAAGTTTTTGCTAAGACAGCGCTTTTATCCTCCCGTTGAGTCAACGGAATTGTTGTTTCTATTGGAATTTCAAAATCAAACTTGATCCCCCAGGAAAATTTAAAAGTAAACTGATGAGGAGTAATTAACCAGTTAATTACTGGTGGGACCAAACCAACTTGCATTTTCAAATATTTCTAACACTCTCTCTGAGCCACAAGGGCTTTTAGTAGAAGGCTACATTTTAATGTCATGAAACTTCTGGAAGCAGCAAAACACTAGATTTCTTTGGCAATAATCTCTGTAAAACTCAATAAGGCTTTGCTCTCATTTAAAGGTGTTTATCTCTCTGAGCCACCCAAGGAAAGCTAAGAATGGCAGTGCCGATGGGAAGCCATCCACACAGCTGCTGGGCTGATCTAAGTGAGCTTGTGAAGCCGGTCAAGGGAGCCCTCAGAGGGGGTTAGTACATGCAGAGGATTTCCTTCCATTCTCTGAGCCCTTTTGACAGGCAAACCTATAGCAGCCTGTTGATGGGCGTATCAGCAAGCATTGTTGTTTTGTGGAAGGCCAGGGTGTGGGAACAGGTCTGAAAGGGCGGGAGAATACATCCTGGCGCAAGTGTACATGGGGGCATGGAGATGGCTCAGTAGAATAAGCACTTGCCTGGCAAGCGCAAAGGGCCTGAGTTCAATCCCTGGTTCCACAAAAAAAAAAAAAAAAAAAAAAGTATGCATGGAGTGTGTGGTTGGTTAATGCTTAGCGCCTTACTGGGATTTGAGTAGGAGATGCATATGTGTGCACCCATAGCCATGCATTTTATAAGTTTATTATAAATTACACTAATAGGTGACACAATTTTCACACAATAATAAAAATGGCCATTGATTCATATCACAGCTTCTACTTGTGTTTGCCAAACTTGTATTCCTTGTTCACCTCTATAAGTGAACGTAATTTCAGCATGAATATTGTTTGATTTTTTTTTTACAAGAGTGAGTAAGACAGTAGTGGCATAGAGTGGAGTTGTGTTCACTCAGTCATCAGGGACATGAGTGACTGCTGAATTAGTGGGTTTATAATGCAGGATGAGTATCCTGTCATGGGGGGGCTGCTGCTTCTGCATGTGATGGCTGCAGACATAACATGGTCTTTTATTTCATCTGCATGATTAACATTTTCTCTATCCTTTTCTGAGACATGACAAAACAAGTCAAGCCCTGACTTGTAGCATTTGCCAATACCCATGGTGAAAATACTTCACTGTGGCTGCTGCCAAGCCAATTACTAAGTGCAGAGTGGGGACGAGAATGTGTCATAGATGAAACTGGTACAACAAGAGCCAGATAGTACCAAAACACAGTGAAACATTTAAGTGGTGGCCTTTGAACATATATGTCCCTTGCTGTTGATGTCATTTGCTTAAGTTCATGTTGTTTACTCATTAGTGATTATTTTAGCACATGGCTCACAAAATCCCTGAGATTTAACAATTAGCTCTTGCAAGAGTAGGGAAAAGGGTCTTTGAGATGAGAATCTCATATAGGAAGCATGAGGGTAGAGGAATTTGTTGCCTAATCAAATATATCTTGAAAAGCAATGGGGATTTCCCCTAACCATATGACAACTACATGGGTGGAACCGAGCTGAAGGAAGGTGGTCTTGCAATTGCTAAGCAAGGAATGCATATCCAGAGAGGGCGATGCTCCTGGGCAGACATTGCCAGAGACCTGCGGGTAGTTTTCTACTACTTGAGGATTTCTATTACTTGTTGTGGAGGGAGTAGACTGTGTTCAACTGGCTAAAAATTTGAGTGGGCAGAGATAGAGAAAAACTATGAAAAGTCAAGGAAAAGGTATAAGGCAGATCCTGGACAATCTAACTCAAATAGCAAACAGTTATGAAGTCCCCTGGGGTAAGCCCTGGGGTTGGGAGGCATGCAGAGGTCATCTGCGTTCCTGCGGAGTCCCTGATCCAAGCCATCACCTCTGTGCTTCCTGCAGCTTCAGCTCCTGTCTCTTGTGGCACCTCCATACATGACTTCACCTATTTCTTTAAATTTTTTTTTCTCTTTTTGAGTCAGAATCTCTCTACATAATGTAGGCTGGCCTTGAATTCACCAGGGGAGCCTCAAATTCATCTTGATACTCCTGCCTCAGCTTCCTGAGTGCTGGGATTATAGGCATGTATCCCCACACCCAATTAGCTTTTCTTGCTTATGTCTCTCTCAGGCCAACACCCAGCTTAGGAAACAGACAGCACTCACAATTTATTTGCCTTCTTAGAAAGCAATAGAAGATTAGACAGGGAGAAACCGACCAACGTGTTTTTCAGATGCAGTTTCCTATGAGTTAGTGGGTGTTAAGGGCCATATTCCTGACGGCTGTTGAGCTTCTCACACTGGGGCGGCTGATGATGAAGGGGAAGGGAGATGGTTTGGGGCAGGGAGCTTGGCAGCCTTGGTGGAGCAGGTGGCGAAGCCAGGAGGAGCAAGGGATGGAATGCGCCTGCGCCAGGACGCCATTTAGGTCAGTCTTCTTTCTTCCGCTCACCTGGAGATACCCGCATGCCCGCTGAGCAGGTCCCAGCCTGGGGCAGCCTGGTTCTCGGTACAGCGTGTTGTCCGAACCTGCTCTGAGCTGTCGCAGCTCAGAAGACAGCATGCTTAGAGGACAGAGCATTTGCCGCTTGGGCTGCTTTATTTGGGGTTATACATTGATTTCTTTAAAAAAAAAAAAAAAAAAAAAAAAAAGAGAAGAAAAGATGGGCATTTGAATTCGGGGTAATATTCTTGTAGATCTGTATTCTTCCTTAACTTCAATATCTGTGCTGTTGACTTTCTTAATGCTTATGACATCTCTGACTTGGTCACAATCACAGTAATTAGTTTTAATATTTTTATTATGTTTATTTTATCTCTGTGTTCATTCCTCCATTGGTTCTATGAATTTTTCATAACTATTGGTAGCTCTGGACCTTGGTGGGACACTCCCTCCTTGGGAAGACGCTGCACCTGAGGGACAGCTCTGCTCTGTACACTCCCTACCCAGGCCCTCCCTGGCAGGTCCTGAGCGGGCCAGAGATTTCTGCAGCGACCTGGCCTGCTTTTGTTCCCCCTGACCCTCAAGTATTTGTGCAAGAGGGGAAGGGCTCTGTGTCAACACTTCCATTCCCTTGGCGACCATCAGGCATTCAATACCCACTAAACCCAACTGGAGGGGCAGGGGGCAAGTTGCATGTCCTGTTTTGCTCTTTTGAGTTACCAGATCTTTCCTGACTCAGTTTACCCTTCAGAAGCCTTCTGCAGTAATGAGGACTGTGTGTGTGCACCTGTTTGTTCAGCATCCGTGCACTTCCCTTGTCGCACGCATCATTCATTCATTGTGCCAAGAACATGGCTGCACTGACCCCAGCTGAGGCTCTCCTGGGACTGGGGCCCTCCACAGAAGACGGAGGAGAGGAGACACTGGGGGGAATGGTCAGTGCAGGGACCAGGGGGAGGCAGAATGAACTGAGGTTGGGCAGGGCTCTTCTTCTTACTGATATCTGAATAAAACTCATTTGTTGATATTACAAGTAGACAGAAGTGAGTAAAACTACTCAGTTTATCCTGCTTCTGCAAAGAAGGGAAAACCTCTACACCTGTGAGTTTGATCTCCAAGGTACCTGGCTTTAGTTTCTATGCCTCTGTTTTTAGAGTTTTAAATTAATTTATTCAGTCTGAATTAAAAGTTCTAGAATAGCTCAGTAATTGTTAGCTTAGGAACACATCAAAGTGGGTGCTCATTGCATCTTTGATGAGGAAAGCAATGCTTCCTCCCTCAGCACTGGCTGGCAGGAGCAGGGGGCTGCCTGGAGCTTGTGGACAGCGCAGAACCCGCAGAGTCAGTGTTCCTAGCGTGTACTTTTGTGCAGTCTAAACATGGGTCTCAACGGGTCATAAGCGATACTACTAAGCCTAAGAGGCTTACATTAGGGCTTGGGAGATACCTCAGTAGTCAAAGTGCCTGCCTGGCAAGCACAAGGATCCGGGTTCAATCTCTAGTATCACATGCTGTGCACCACAACGCAGGGCATACAGTGCCGGCCACCGAAACCAGTGCGGTGGCACAAGCCTGTACTCCCGGTACTGAAGGGGCTGAGACAGGAGGATCACCATGAGTCAGAGCTGCATAGTGAGATCCTGCACCAAACAAATAAAATTTAAAGAGGTTTACACTAGTCTAATAAAATGTAAAAATTAATGCCTAATTTGTATTGTCTTCTTTTTTCAACTTTGTCTTTTTTCTCTTCTTAATCTCTCATATATTTTTTGCCTTGTTTTCTTCTTCCAATTGTGCATGCATATGTCTGGCAACATGAGCCTCTAATTGGAAGACAACGCTGTACAATACAACAAATACTGGGAAATTCGTATTATTTTGTTAAGTGAGACTCTGTGTCACTTGTAATTTTTCTGTTTCAATACTCTCTTGTACTCTAAAAATTAATAAAATGTGAAAGTTATGATAGGTTAATTATAGTATTTCTCACGTGCAAAGCTCACTCAGGTCACTAGTGTGAACTGTCGTGAGTACGGGTGTGCCTGCATTCTCGAGGATGTCAGATTCCACTTTGCAGAATTTCACATGAAGGGTGATAGACGGCAGGCCTGTGCAGCCATTCCCAAGTTCAAAAAACTTCAGAACCTGAAACACTTCCGGTGCCTGTAGTTTGGATTAGGAATACTCCGCCTTAGTGATGCACTCTTGGAGTTGCTGAAAAGAGTAATTGAGTGAATTCTCACAACGTGCGCGGCCCAGCGTAAGTTCTCAGACACTTACTCCAGTAGAGCGTATCGGTGGCGGTTGGTGATAGGCCAGCACGTGCTCACAGAGGCCTCTTTCCAGGACGTCAGACAATGGGGCTATGCCTGGGCTTGGAGACAGAGAGTCACAGCCTCTCAGACCTGCAGGGTCCCTCTTTGAAACATGGGACTATGTTGATCCACCTTGTCTCAGAAAGTTGTTTTATTTCTTTTCTTTTTTTTTCTTCTCCCTTTGGTAAAACTCAGTTTACACAGTGTGAGTCCGTGATTTGAAAACTGTGCAGTACCATACGAATGTGACAGTGACGCTCAGCATTAATAGGGAGCAAAAGCAAGCAACTTAAGGAGCGCAGTTGCAAATGCTCACAGGTACCCGCCCGTAGTCACCAATGGTGCGCATCTCCTCCTCTTTCCTGTGATGCTCGTGTTGTGGTTTGTATCTAGTTGCCCCCGCAAAGCCTCATGTAAATCATGGGGCAGTCACCTCTAGAGGGGCAGCGCGTGGCCCGAGGGGTGGGGCCAGAAGACCAGGGCGGAGCTTGAGGGGTGGGGCCAGAGAAGGGTGAACCCTTACACGGGCTAATCTGTGCTTTCTCAGGGATGTGGAGATGGTCACCCTGGAAACGGCAGCACCCCAGCCTCTCCAGTGTCTTGAAATCTCCAGTAACTGTGAGCTAAATAAACCTTTCCTTCCCTCATTTTGAGAGTCGGGTATTTGTCCCAGTAATGAGAGAAGAGTAACTAAGACAGCTTCTGTCCCTTCAGGTGCTGTCACCTGAACACAAGGACTCACAACTTAGTCCTTCATTTTGTATTCCGTTCTGTTTTGTTACTGCGGTGGCCCGTGCATTGCAAACAAGGGGAACCTCTGAAGCCAACTCACCATTTGAGTTTTGGCTTCTCTTGCTCCCTCACACAGCCCTCTCCTCTGAGCTCTGTCCAGGCCTTGGTTAGCTTGACTGCGCTGTTCAAGATCTTTTTTTTTTTTGGCGGAACTAGGGATTGAACTCAGGCCCTTGCACTTGCCAGGGAAGCACTTATTCTACTGAGCCATCTCCCCAGCCCAAATAGATGGATCTTGATAAAAGTAAGAATGTTAAGTGATTATATACAAGGCACTGTTCTGACGCCATAGTGAATGGTCACTTTGGCCTGAAGTTAAAGAATAATCAACTACTATGTTATACTACCTACCATCACCAACAGGAAACATTCCTAGTGACAGACCTTTTTTTTTTTTTTCAATTTTCAAAACTCAGAGTGACTAGAGACAATTGGCTGTTCCCGTGTGTGGGCACCTGACTACGGCCCCATCTTGAGCCCCAACCCCATCTCCTATGGGGCAATCTTTGGTGCCAAAGCTTCTCTGGCTGAACAGGGCTACCTCAAGAATGGTGCCCATTGTTCAGTGTTCTGAGACAGGGGCAAGGCTGGACCTCGAGGCCACCATATATAGGGACATTCTTGAGCAAGCATTTCCAACCTCTACCCCAGCACTGAGTGAACTGGAGTGCCCTGATCCATCCCCAGCTCCCTGCCAACTGGGCTCACCGGAGGAATCTCTGTACCTGGAATGTGTGCTGTTGAAGCAGCCTCTGCCTCGGGTCTGTGGTCATTGTGGCCATGTTTTACCCCTGCAAGAAAATGGATTCTTCTCCTTCAAACTGAAATAAAAAAAAAAAATCATCAAGTGTTAGTTTGAAAACCCTGCCATAGTACCTTACACTGTATCAGGGCCTGTTAGGATATATAAAACATGGGGAACTAGATAGCGCACCCTGATTCCCTTCTTAGGCATGGTATAAGCCAGTTGGCCTGAGAAATGACGCTTTTATTTTCTGTCCAAAGAGACAAGGATTCTTAATAGCATCTTTATTTTTCTACCAGAAATGAGTGTGTGAGCTTGCTGAGGCCACTTCTGCTATATGTGGGAGGTACCTGTGTGGCCCCCGTACATGCTTACCATTTCTCCGCTCTATTCTGCAGGCATCAGTTTGACATTGCTCATGAAATGACTCCGCAACTGTGCTTGACATTGCTGTTGTGCCTTAAACCACACAGGTGCAGCCAGCAAGAGGAAGACCGTGGGGAGAGCTTAGTTTTTGTTGATGATGTTGCTTTTTCTTTTCATTTGACAAGTTAGAAACACAGCGCACTTCCAGGGGCACTTTTGCTTCTGGGTCCTGTGACAGTGTAATTTTTTTGGTCTTTTTTGAAATAGAGTTTTGCTATGTAGTTCAGGCTGGCCTTGAACTTGCTTTGTAGCCTAAGCTATCCTTGAACTCACAGTGATCCTCCTGCCTCATCCTCCCAAGTGCTGGGATTACAGGTGTACCATGCCCCAAAACAGTGCTGTCCTTTAGTAGGACCTACAAGGATGGGGAGCTGAGGCCTTCCACCTCCACCCCCTGTAATGGGAGAAGCAAGTGCACCAGACACTTCACAAACATTACATGCTCGAGAGCTATCTGCATATCTGGATCATGCCCTGTCGTGGTCAGATTGAGGGAGGAGGAAATTGACATTCTCTCTGGTTTTCTAGTAGGAAGCTCAATGTCTCAAAATCAAATGTACAGTAAATAATGGGAGAACAGGAGACTAATTAGCTTCGCTTCTGATCTGGAGTTCTCCTTGGCCCAGGCTGCAAACGGACAGACCAGCAGGCCAGGCCAGGATGAGTCCTTCACTGTGTGCTGAACCCCATCAGTGAGTGTGTTCTCTGATGCCACGGTCCCACCCAGCCAGTGTTGCACATCTGTCACCTCTACAGAAAGCTGATTTTCATACATATTCCATGCGTGATGGCATTCATGTCAACTTAAGAACACCTCCTTCAAAGAAAAGCAAAATCTTCCAAATGTATCTTAAATTTCCAATTAAGCTGAATGTAATCATTGCAGACTGGCACAGCAGTGAAGCTGGGAGGAATCATAAATGCCCTATGTGACGTGACTGTAAGCTTTTTCAGCCTCTGGAATCATGGGAGCTCGTCACAGAGGGGGATCCCAGGTGGGAGGCACACTCGCCACGTCAAACCCTGCCACGATCCTCTAGTGCTGACAGAATGCAATGGGAATCCCTCAGCCAGAACCTCAGCTTTGTGACAAGACACAGCCATTCTTTCTGTCCTGTTCACAGCCCCATTGGGCCCTCTGGAGGAACCCGGGCATTGGGCGGCCTTAGATACTGCTAAGTACTCTGTTTCCTAAGACTTTTTTTCACCCATAAAGAGTTATAGTCTGAATAGGGACAATATGCAGATGATTAAATTATTTTTATTAATAGTGGAAGCCAATATTTGACTGCTTGCTTTAATTTGGTCCTGTGCTCTTTGGAAATACCTCATGTCACAATACCAGTATAAGAGCGTAGCAAAAAAAGGAAAACTGAGGCCCAGATATTGATGGGGTGGTGCAGGACAGGGACCTGCACCACCCCATCCCTTCACTCCGATGCCCTCTGACTCCGCCCATCTCTGCTCCTCATTTGGGGGCACTGTCCTCACCCTGCTACCCAGCTGAGAGGTCCCAGTCCAGGAGAGGTACCTTGTTGGTCAGCACTTTCCATTTTTAATGTTTAGCCATGATATAAGACAAGTAATATGGACTAGTGCTAGGATGGTCGAGGTGCATAAGTTGGTACTCTTTAGTTCCGTATCATGATCCCCAAACATGCAGAAATGATCAGTCTCCTTCTTTAGCATCTTTGAGAGACTATATCCTATGAAGTAGTAGGAGTGGATCTCTTTGCATCCTAAAAAGAGTGCGTGTGTGTGTGTGTGTGTGTGTGTGTGTGTGTGTGTGTGTGATTGCTACCCAAGGCTATAAGAAGCTATTTGAAGTTAAATATCTTTGTTCAGCCATCAGAAAATGGATGTGGTGCATTGATGGCTGGTGGTTAACTTGTAACACCCAGCCAAATTGGACCAGCATGATATTGGGTATGATAGGCCGGCCTGAGAATTCCTGCGCATGAAATGAAAAATGAAATGGAGAAGTTTAGAATCCATTGAGAAGCTGTAGGGAGTTACTGGTTTTCCTGGAGATACTTGTCATGTTACTTTTTCTGATAAACTTGGCTGTTCTCATCCTCAAAACAAATCCCCATAGTTACTGAGGATGGCTGTGATGCTTTTCAGGGCAGCTCTGGCTCTAGCTCTGAGCATTGCTCCCTGGCCCCACAGCAGATCCCTCAGCCTGTTAGCACAGATCCTTCTTCACACTGGCATAGTCTTTAGAGTTTCCACCACTGACCTTTGGGCCTTCCGAGTGCAAATCTGTGGGACAGACCTGCATGAGACACTGTCCTGGGCTCTTGGCCTCCAGTGAACTCATGGGGCATTGGTATAAGCTCTAGGTCTTTAGCTGGACTCATATAGAACATTACTGGCCCTCCGCTGGATTCTTTGGTCTTTAGAATGCAGGCAGATTTCCTATATTCTCTTTGTCTATCACTCCTTGGGTGACTAGTATAAAATAAAACTATGTGTCCTATATAAAATTGTTCCCCCTTTCAAATGGAGCAAAATTACAGCAAAATGGAGGAAAGCATATGAAAGAAAACTAGCAAATAAGCACAGTTTCTCATGACTGGGGTACTTTGAGAACAAAGGAAGATACAGGAGCTACTGTCTAGAGTCTGTAATGCTGTGAGACCTCTTGAAGGTCCAGGGAAGCCTTCGCTTGCAGCCCCTGCTTCTAGATCTGTGATGTAACAGTCAATGATGTACCTGACAGACATGCTTGTTTGTACCATGTCAAATTCTGGACAAAATATTTATTTCAAGACTGAAAAAGATTTAGGCCTTGAAAGCTGTCTGGTGGCAGTCAGTGATAGAAAGTTTTTAATCATTTTTTTCTTCCTTAACTGTATATTTGAGTTACAAATCTGCCTTTAAAATAACTTGTATTTGTCACAAACACAAAAGCATCACTTATCTCCACTTGTAAATTTCACCAGTGTTGCAACAAGCACTGTTCTGATTGGAAATTTTTCTTTGTTCAAAAAATAAGGTTATCAGGGTTTCCGCCATGAAGAATAGTGAATATTGACTTCCATAGACTGCTGTGTTGCAAATTTCAAGGATGAAGAGAAATGAAACTTGAACTCACAAATGACTGTGTGTGTGTGTTTTTTTAAGTCAACAACAACATTTTTGAGAGGAAAACTTAAATATTTGGTTTCCTTCTGGGAAACTGCACTTTTTGAAAACCTAATCTTAGTTTTCAAAAAGAAGTCTTAAGTTAGCCTACAAGTAGGAAATTAGAAGACACAATGCACATCTGAAAATTCCAACAACACATAGGTTTTCTTCACTGGGATCACTGGATATGCATAAGTCTGGCCTGGCAGAATTGTTGATTACTATCTGTGCCAGCTTGTGCCTGGCACAGTTATAAAATTTCCATCTCCTTTCTGCCTTGAGCACTATTGGAATTTTTTGCCATCTGTAAGCACTAGAAACTTAAATCCCGGATTATAAATGTGCAAGTGCCACTGAGTTACTCTGTGACATACAGACTGTCATGGAGTGTGGGTGAATCCTGTTATGTGAACTGGTTTAAGAGTTTAGTAACATTGCAGTGACCGTCGGAGGAAGTGCTGTTTCAGTAGTAAAACTGAGCAGTGAAGCAATGACTTAGATGTTTGAATGCCCACTTTGAGAGGTTTGAAATGTAATATGATTCTTGTTGTGTTCTTCTCTGTGAGTGGGGTTTTCTGTTTTACTGTAAATTACCACTGTTGTTTAATATGAGTATATTTTTCTTGGAATAAATTTCAAAAAGGATGTTGACCTGGTAGAAAACTTGACTGTAAGAAACACATAAAATAGCAGGGTTTTGTACATAAGACTTTAATCTTGGTTTCTCTTTAGATTCCTCTGAGGTCAATTTTCAAAGAGCTCCAGCAAATAGACATTTGCTTTAGGATAGTATAGAGATAGGAAAACATGCAAACACACACACACACACACATGCACACACACGCATGCACACACACCCTTGACTTGCCATGCTATGCTCTCTAAATCTGGATTATGAGTTAATACACCCAACTGGATAGACTCAGAGTTGAATTCATTTAGTTCAATAGAGTTAGTTAATATGCTGCCCCTACTATTAATGATGTTACAATTTGGGATGGAAGATAAAACAGTTACATAGTTCATTATATTATTATGTTAAATCTTCTAGGGTCAGAGATATAGCTCAGTGGCACAAGTGCCTGTCTGGCAAGCACAAGGTCCTGAGTTCAATTCTAGGAAAGAATGGAAGGAAGGAAGGAAGGAAAGAAGGAAGGAAGGAAGGAAGGAAGGAAGGAAGGAAGGAAGGAAGGACCTACCTTCTTTGTAATAACAAACCTTGGTAATTCACAGTTCACACTGGTGTTAGAAATGCTGTGTTCCAAGTGCTGATTGAGAATGTAGTGTTCTCCTTTCCCTTCAAAGATGATGAGACCTTAAGGACTGGAAATTCATGGAAATGGAGAAGATAATCTAACAGAGAGAAAAGAAGAGTAGAAGAGGAGGAGGGGAGGAGCAAGGAGTGAGGGGGGATATGCACAGTGGGGAGAGGGGGCCCAAGTGAGAGGCAGATAGAGCCGTGGAGCCCAGACTGCCAATGGCCACACTGGAGTAACCAGATCTGGAGCTGGTCAGGTTCGCAGCATGAACTTGGGCCTACAGCACGTCGGTGGAATATGCATACTGACCAGTCGGAAATAAGAAACTGGGCAGGGGAACATACTGCTGCATCTGAAAGCTTTTGGACAATGTGTGTTTTGTACCCTTTGCCCGAGTAATTCTGTTTTGCAGCTCTACCCTAAACACATAAACTTTCTGTGTGCCTTACTATACCCATGGTTTTACATTACTGTAACATTAAAATAAACTGAAATGTCAACACTGGAGGATGGGATAATTCATGCTGCACTCCTATAAGAGGCTATTATATGCAATTAAAATATCCCAAGAAATATTGGTGGTAAAAGTAAAGTATTGTTGATAAGGGAAAAGATGAAATTGAAAGAGTAACCATTCGTTGAAAAAGAATCATAGAAAAGAATGTGAGAAAATTAGACCAAAATAGTAATGATAATAATAGCTATCTTTGGCTAGGGAGATAGCTCAGTGGTCTAAGTGCCTGCCTGGCAAGCACAAGACCCTGAGTTCGATCCTTGATATCATATGCCATGCTGGCCCCAGAACACCAGGCACACTGTACCTGCCCTGAAACCAGGCATGGTGGGGCACACCTCTAATCCCAGTGCTGGGGAGGCTGAGATAGGAGAATCACTATGAGTCCAAACTGCATAGTAAGACCCTGTATCAAAAACATAATAATAATAATAATAATAATAACAATAATAATAAACTTTATAATAATAATAGCTATCATTGAGGTTTGGCACTTGGATTTTTATTCTTGCTTTTCTATATGTTTTGCATTTTCATTTTTTTAAAGATCATTATCTCCCCCTTCAGGACTGTGAAGAGTGATAGAATGAATGATATTGTCTTTTTAGGGACATTCTATCCCTACACACAGGATTGCTAGGGATCAGTAACTAGAAATCAGTAGGAGTTCTCAAGGTCAGTAACTGACCATCTAATTGATCCTTACACCAGACTCCGAGGGCCCAGCCTGAATTATACCTCATACCTGGCATGCTCCTGCAGATCCTGTGGCATGGAGACTCTTTCTGTGATGGGGGCACTTTTAGGTCACCTGGCAAGGCATGTACACTGAAGTTTAGGAAAATGCAGGTTCTAAGTTTGTGCTCCCAGACACCTCTTACCTGGCACAGTAGGTTTCAAGGCTCCCCTTCCTTTTGGCTGTTTCCACTCTTTGCTTACCTGTTCCTGGCATGGCTAGAGACTCCTCAAGAGGGCATGGTAGTCAAACTTCTGTTGCTATAACAAATACCTGAGATGACTGGCTTGGAAAGTTTATTTTGACTCCCAGTTTTTAGTGGTCTCAGTCCATGGCTAGTGGCCTGTGGTTGTTGCCCTGGGCCTGTGGTGGCACATCTTGGTAGGAACACAAGGTAGAACAAAACCACTTACTTCATTGCCCGGGCGCAACAGAAAGAGAAGAAGAACTGGAGACCAGATCCTATTATGCATTTATAAGTTAGGCCCCTGGTAACCTACAGATCTGCCTGTGAGCCCCGCATCTTCAAGGTCCCACTAGCCCCAAGTTGGGGACCATGACTTTCAGACTGTATATGGGCATTTGAGGGTCATTCCAGAGCCAAACAATTGCAGGGTACACAGAGGGAATAGCCCAAGCCTGGAAGGGACAGCAGAACGTGGGCTAGCACAGGGGCACAGAAAAGGAAAAGCCACATGAGCAGAGGGCAGGGGTTCGAGAAGCCAACTTCTCGGAGGTGTTTTCTGTCCTCACACACCATGGGCTAGCTACCTGTGGGTTTTGCTGCTGCCACCAGCCTGTCCCCCAAAGACAGAATCATAACAGTCCCATAGCTTCCGGGTCTTTGGTTCTTAAGACACTCATGTGGCATTTCTGACATTTTCTGAAGAATTTTTGCTACAAAGAGTGAAAGATCAACAATTAAAGTTCTCTTCTAAAAATGCCTGTTATAATGTTCACTATTAAAAAAAATTCAGAGTACACCAAATTGTTTAATTTCTAATCCCCACTACTCCACTACTATGTAAACAAACAGGCAAAGCTGAAAGGAAATTACCAAAGGATTAGCCAGGATTGTCTCTGGGTCCTAAGTGATAATTTTTTCTGGATTTTCCTTTCTGTCTGTCCAGACTTTTTACAATGCACACCCATTATTTTTTGTAACTTAAAATTTATAATTAAAGAAATGTCTCGAGGTTTTGATTCTCTTTCTGTCCACGTTTGCATTTGCCTTAGCAAAGTGGATGCTCCCAGCGCACACACAGTGCCAAGATCTCGATGGTGCGTGTGTACCATCCGACAGGGAAGGGTGGGATGGCCGTGGTTACGGGCCAGGTTGAGAAGGGCGGAGAAGGAAAGCAGAAGCTGCAGCCCAGGCGGCCCCAGGCCAGCGATGAGTGCCAGGATGGTCGGCATCCCTCCTGACTGTGCTCCCTGCTCTGCTGCCATGCCCTGCCCCAACACAATGGCAGCAACATGAACTGGCTGTCAGCTGGGATACAGTAAAAACATTAAGGTCAGGACTTGTGTGTAGTTTCTTTTCTACCCTCATAGTAGCCCAGCAAGGTAGACCAAAAAGATGGCCTTGTTCCTCTCTTAGTTATGGGAAAGCTGACATGCCAGGGCTACACCACTGGTATTTTCCAAAGCAGAGACTGAAATCCTGACCCCTTGTTTCTTTGCACCCATCAGTCATGGGTTCAAATATTTTTAAACCATTATCCCTATGTTGAAACACAATTTTCTATGGAAAATTTTATAGATGTGAAAAACATAAAGTTGAACAGCTTGGAGCTGGGCTGAGAGCTTCCTATAACCATAAGAAGAAAGGGAGAAGTGCTCTGAATGTCAGTACTTCAGGGAGCAAGGATGAAGCTATTGGCTCAACCTGTACTGCACCATAAGTCAGAACCAATCTAAGTCATAGAGGAGACAGCAGAACCTTGGGAGCTGCAAGTTCAGTGTCAGATATCTCTAGAGGAAATGTGGGCTAGAGGCAGTGTTGTCAAATGTTGCAGAGAGTTGAAAATGGGTAAAAACCTCCTAAGATAAGAACATGCATTGAGAGCAGGGCAATGTCAGTTCTAGAAGTCTCTAGGGTGAGAAGCAAATGACTGTGGGAACTGATGCATAAGAAGTGTATGGAGTTAAGAATCTCTGCTTGCTTAGTGTTTTCCTTTGAAAATGAGTAGAAACAACCAGCTCAAAGGGGGAGCAGGTGTTATAAGAATAAGTCCAAATCAGGCATGATGGTACCTGCCTGTAATTCCAGCTAATTGGGAGGCTGAATTGGGAAGATCACAAGTTCAGGGCCAGTCTGGGCCACTTAGTGAGACCCTGTCTCAAAAGGGCTGGGAGTATAGCTCAGTGATAGAGCACCCTTGGGTTCAGTCATCAGTACCACCTAAAACAAAAAGGAAAGAGAAAAAAAAAAGGGAGAGAACGCATCTCTGAGTTGGATCTGAAAAGGATGAGGATGAGTGCTCTGAGAGGCCCAGTGAGAGCGAAAGGGAGAATAAGAGGGGTGAAAACTTCACAGAGGGAAGATGCACCTTTCTCTTATTACAGTGTGTATAAAACTGAGAGGAGGGCTGGGGAGATAGCTCTGCAATTTAAGCACCCACCTGGCAAGTGCAAGGACCCAGGTTCGATTCTCAGTGCCAAATGCCATGCCAGCCCCCAGCACCAAGGCAGCCACCAAAAAGGCATGGGGCACACACCTGTAATCCCAGTGCTAGAGAAGCTGAGACAGGAGGATCACTACAAGTCTGAACTGTGTACCGAGACCCTGTATCAAGTAAATAAAGAAACATACATAAATGAAAACAAATATGGACTCAAATTATATCCATTTCCTTGTAAATGTCTCAAGTTTGTGCTTTTTTATGCTAAGTAGTGGTCCATTATATAAAAATGCCTCATATTTTTTAACCCATTCCTCAGTTGAAAGGGTTCTGGGTTATTTCCAAGATTTAGCTATGAAAAATTATGCTGCTTAAACATTAGTGCACATATATCATGATGGTATGATGTTTTTAATTCTTCCAGAAAGGAAATAGCTGTGTTCAATGGGACCTCTAATCGTAGTTTTTTGAGGAATCTTCACACTGATTTCTACAGTGGTTGCACTGTAGTCTACACTCCCACCAATAGTAAAGAAGGGTTCTTTTGTCCCCACTGTCGCTCTAGCATCTGCTATTGATTTTTTTGATGATAGCCATTCTTTCTGGGGTGAGATGGAATCTCAATATTGTTTTAATTTTTATTTCTCAAATCAATGATGTTGAACATTTTTTCATGTATTTATTTTCTATTTGTATTTCATCTTCTAAGAAGCACATATTCATCTCAGATGCCCATTTTTTGATTTGGTATTTAAATTGGTGGGGGTTCTGATTTTATTCAATTCTTTGTATGTTCTAGATAGAAGTCCTTTGTCTGAGAGACAGTTGACTAAAATTATTTCCCAATCTGTGGTTTATCTTTTGACTCTGTTGGTAATTTCTTTTGATGTGCAAAGCTTTGTAATAAGATCAGATCCCTGTTGTTGATTCTCTGGAGTATTTCCCATACAGTTTGTGTTTTGTTCATGAACTCCCTGCCTATGCCTAAATCTTCAAACCGTCTACCTACTTTTTTCTTCCATTTAGTGTTTCTGTTTTAATATTTAGTCTTTGATCCATTTTCCCTTTAGTGCAAGGTGATAGACAGAGGTCTAGTTTTAGTCTTTGGCATGTAGGGAACCAGTTTTTCAAGCACCACTTATTAAAGAAGCTATCTTTTTTCCAGTGAATATATTTGGCTCCTTTGTCAGAGATAAGGTGGCTGAATGTGTTTGTGGTTGTGTCTGCATCTCCTAATCTGTTTCATTGATCCTGTGATGTTTTGTTTTCTTAGTACCATGCTGATTTTTATCACAATAACTTTGTAGTAAAATTTCAAATCAAGGATTGTGATGTCTCCTGTCTTACCTTTGTTGCCCAGGATTTTGCTTTTGCTATTCTAGGTTATTTCTGGTTCCAAATGAATTTTGGGATATTCTCTCCAGTTTGGTGAGTTATGCCACTGATACTTTTTATCAGGATTTCATGAAATCTGTATAATAATTTCAGGCATCTGTCATTTTCACTATGTTAGGTCTTCCTGTCCATCAGTAAGGAATATCTTTCCATTCTCTGATATCCTCTTCTATCTCATTTTTCAGAAAGCTGTAATTTGCGAGATACATATCTTTTTTACTTCCTTTGTTCTATTGATTCCTAAGTACTTCTCTTCTTGGATGTTCTTGTCAAGGATGTGGTTTTCAGATTTCTTCTTCAGTGAATTTGTTGTTTGTATAAGGAATGGAATTGATTTTTGAGTGTTGACTTTGTATCCAGCTATGCTACTGAATTTGCTTAAAAAACTCGGAAGAATTTTGATGGAGTTTTGGAGGTCTTTTGTAGGGTATCATGCCATCTGCAAATAATGATAATTTAACTTTTTCCTTTCCTGTCTTCATTGCTTTTATTTTTCTCTCTTGTATAATTGCTTTGGCTAATGTTTCCAGAACTAATATTGAAATGGAGTGGTGATAGTAAACATCCTCGTTTTATTCTGATTTTAGAGTGAAAGCTTTCAGTTTTTGTCCATTTAGAATGATTTTGACTATTGGTTTGTCATAGACTGCTTTCATCAGACTGAAACAAAGAGCATCTATTCTAATTTTCTAAAGGTTTTTATCATGAATGAGTGTTGGACTTTGTCAAAAGCTCTTTCTGCATCTATTGAGATGATCATGTGGTTTTTATCTTTGGCTCTGATGATATGGTGTATTATAGTTATTGATTTGCATATATTAAGTTGTTCTTGTGTTCCTGGGATGAATTCTACTTGGTCATGGTGTATAGTCTTCTTGAAGATTTGGGACATTCTGTTTGCTTGTGTTTCATTGAGGATTTTTACATCTAGGTTCACTAGGGAGATTGGCCTATAGTTTTCTTCTTTGTTCGGGTCATTCTCTGGTTTTTCTGTCAGGGTTAATACTTGCCTCTACAAAGTTAGGTAGTATTGCTTTCCTTTAAATTTCATTGAATTGTTTGAGGAGTATCGGCATTAAATCCTCTCTAAATATTTTGTGGAATTCAGCAGTGAATCCATCAGAGACTTGGCTTTTCTTTGTTGTTAAGTTTTTAAATTACATTTTCAATCTCATTAACTAATTTTGGGTTATTCAGAATTTTTACACGTTCTTGATTCAGCATTGGTAACTCATGTATACCTAGGAATCTTCCCATTTCTTCTGTGTTTTTCATCTTGTGAGATTTTTGAAAGATTTTCAAAGTAGTTATTGATGAGTTTCTAAATTTCCATAGGATCTGTAGTGATTTCACCCTTTTCATTCCTCAGTTCAAGAACTTGAGTATTTTTCCTTTTTTGATAAGTTTGCCTAAGAGTTTATCAATTTTATTTATTCTTTCAAAGAACCAACTCTTTAATTTATTAATTCTTTGCATTGTTTCCTTACTCTCTATAGCATTAATTTCTGCTCTGATCTTTATAACTTCTTCCATTGTATAGGCTTTGGGTTTGTCTTGCTTTTCTTTTTCTAGAAGCTTGAGTTGCAACCTTAGGTTAGTTGTGTTCATTCTACTTTCCTGATGTGAGAACTCATTGCTATAATTTCCCTCTGAGTGGCTAAGAGCCTGATAGAGCTGGCAAAATTTTAAACAGTAGCTGGGGCGAAGAAGAGTGAGGGGTTCAAAGGATACATAATCGCCCTCAGTAAATTACCCGGCACCATGATGACTCCTATAATTGGACTACATTCAATGCTAACTTGAAACATGCAGAAAGGCAGTAACAACTTTGGGATAAAACTTCTAAAAAAGAAATAAAGTGAATAAAAATATTTAAAATGTTGTAACTGAAAGAATACATTTCTCCATTATTAGAACAAATGGCTTCAATCCATACGTATGGAAAACTTGAAGTTTCAACCCTAGATTCCAAGCCTACTTCTGAGAAAAAAACCATTAAAATAATGAAGTGATCAGACAATTGAACAATAAGCCTTGATTACATGGAGAACAGACAGTGAACGATCAGAAGAACATCATCATTTCTATTCTCTGGGATTATGGCAAATACCAACGTCTGTCTTTGCTTAAGAAAGACTGTGGCTGGGACCAAAGTCAGAGTAGGGTGGAGTGGAATCTGAGCACTGCCTGCCCTTCCAAGGAGCTCCAGCAGCATTTCAAGGGGTGTTAGAAACAAAACAACCTAGGTCATAAGGTAGCTGAAGGGCTTGTCCCTTGGAAAGCTGGTAAGTTCTCAGTCCTGTTGGATTTGAATATTCAATAGACCTGTCACTGGGAACCAAAGGAAAGGAAAAAGAGGGCAGAGACCTTCCCAGCCTGGAAGGGCTTATAACAGAATACTTTGAATTTCACACAATTTGTTTTACATTATTTCATAACATTTACTCCAGTACATTCCGATTAATTTCCTGGAGCACAAGTAAATGACAGCTTTCACTGCGCTTGTTTTCTTCTTTTTGGAGTTGTGGAGACTGCGCTACAACTTTACACATCATTGAAATGTCTTCATGGCTTGAACTAACTGAATGAGAAATTTAGTCGTCTTTTAATTAAAATAAAATATATGAAGGATGAACATTTTAGAAGAATCATAGCTCTGTTGTTTCTTGCTTTGGAATTTGTGGGTCAACTCTAATTTTCAGTTCCAAACGACTGATTCATAGACATCTACTTTGGTCTCATTTGATCCTTTTCAGTGTGTCTTCTCAGATCTCTTCATTTTGTAGAAACAACATCTCAGCTTCCTTGGAGCTATGCTTTTAAAAAAAATATATTCACAAGTTCAAATGCATTAGTCATGACTGTATGCATTTCCAGTGAGCTATGTGTGTGATTTTTTTCCCCTCAGCTGTCAGACTCTGGATTTTTTTTTTTTTTTTTTTTGTCTTTTTGAGACAGGGTCTCACTATGCAGTTCAGGTGGGCCTTAAGCTCACTTTGTAGCTCAGGCTGGTCTCGAACTCACAACAATCCTCCTGCCTCAGCCTCCCGAGTGCTGGGATTACAGGCATGCGCCACAGACTCTGGATTTTTAAGGTACACAGTTGATTTAACCACTTTGAAAAGAGAATAAGTATGTGCACCCGTGTTAAGTGGTCAGCTACATACTGATTTTAGGTGCACTTTCAAAATGTTCTGTCTCTTAAAATTAGGAAACTTGACAGATGTGTAGTGACTTGGCTGGGACCTCTTCCTAATTTTATGCAGTGCACGATGCACATAATGGATTCTGATTATATGCTTAGTAGGTACTCACAAAAGACAGGACTACCTTTTCTATTTTGGAGTTTAAAATGTATTTTAAATATATATTTTGGGTACTAACAGAAGACACACCTAAATTGAAAGGCATGAAGCAATTATTACCTTTCTGGTTGAGTTACCACTGCAGATAAGTTAATGGCTTCCTGTGCAAATATTTTAGAATCAGCACACCTAAGACTGTAGTCTAGTTTTCTTTAGCGCTATCTGTAGATAGGAATCCTGATTCAAGGCCATTAAACTTCAAAGTGTTAATGCTCGTGAAAAGACCACCTATTTTGAAATGTGTATCTGATAAAAAAAATTTCATCGTAATGAGTGTACTTACCCAGCCCCCCTTACAGAGAGGAACAGGGGGAGCTGCACGGCACTGAGTGCCTTCCCTGTGGACGAACCCGGGCTTCCCTGGTCGGGCTGTGGGACGCAGTCTAATGGCCGCCGCTGTGAGTCATGTGCTTCCCCTGGGAGCGAGGTTTGGTTGCCAGTACTGTCGCCCTCCCGTCCTTTCCTGTGGCCATTCATTCTTCACCAGAGCACAAACACTGCCCTTGCACAAAGGAGCAGATCTGCCTGTCCCTAACTGTGTTTAAAAGCTTGCTTTCAATTAGGATTTCGATTTTTAAAAATCCTTTGTTTAATCATTTATACGGCAGTTAGCTTGTGCTGTTTGGAGCTCTAGGTTGTTCTACTATTGAAATCCTCTCTTTGTTGAAAGTTAAACGCTTCATCAGTAGAAGTTTACTTACCCTAGGTGAATGTATCACTTTAAAAATAGAAAGACTTTGGAAAGGGGTGGAATTAAATAGCCAAAGCTCATTCTTCAGTACCAACATTGCCACATTAGTATTGGCTGTCATCAACTGCATTTCTAAGGCATCCACTAGTTTTTCAGAACTACTGGCCTGAAAAAATAGGATTTTAGCATTCTTCTCTAGCCTCTTCTGCCCTAGCCTAAGGTGACAAACCAGCCCTGATTTACACAGAAAGTGTAAATTCCCGGTTTCAGCACAGGAAGTCCCATATCTGGAGACCCCCCTGATCCTAGGCTGGTCCGTCACCCTGCCTGTGACCTCCCAGTTGTTAGACTATAATTTTTATAGTATTAGAATTTAACATAGTTGTGACTTTTATTGTTATGAAATAACAATGTCCTTTTTATTTGGTCTGGATTGTTTCTAAAAATCTAAAGCCAATGTACAACTATTGTTCACCATGGACCTGGGTAATATTCGATCCATGGAGAGAGAACTCCCATTCTGTATTTACCTACTTGAAGGAGATTTTCCCAAAAACTTCATTTCTTTGTAGACACTTCTTTACTTTTTGGTCATATTTAACTTCTACTGATTTTTTTTTTAATTCTGTGGTTCTTTGTTTAGTTCTTTTTTTAACTCAGTAGGCTATTCACTTAAGTATATTTAATATGCATGGATATTATGATCTGTTGTTACATGTTTATAAATGTCTGATTTTACCCTCAACCTTTATTGATAATTTCAGTCCAGATTTAAAAATGGTTGTTCCTCAGCACTGAATGCGTTACTCTGATGACACACACCTCTGCAATCCCATGTAGCCACCAATCTGATGTGGCCAGTTTTTGTAGCATGGTTAGTTTTTATGCATGTAAGTGTGTCTGTTATCTCTTTGAAGTTAGGAATTTTGCTTTATTTTTAATTCTAAAATTTCTCCATAGTGTTTTGGCCGTGTGCCTTTTTTTTTTTTTTAATCTTTATGATGCAAACTCTGTTTTCATTCAGGATATTTTCTCTGTGCTCTTCATATAGAACTCCAGTAGTTGAACTTGGGACCTTTTGCGTCAGTCTCCTATGTGTTACCTGCTTCCCTTCTCTTTGTTTTTTGCTGAATATTCTAGATTTTGTTGGCTTAAATTTTGTAGCCTGTTCGATGAATTTTTAGCCATGCAAATTCTATTATTTAATCCATTGGGTTTTCTATGTAGACACTTTTAAGTAGTCTGAGACTGTCCCCATTCTTGTTCTTTTCATGCAAGAAGTAAAAGTATCTGTGGCTATTGTTCTGGCTCTTTAAAATATACTGTTTTTCACAGATGATCTTAGAGTGCTTACAAATTTTCTTTTCCCTTTTTGCTGTTTTCTACTGCCGTGAGCAGTTGCCCCTCTGGCATGTGCCACCCTGCCTTAGAGCCAGTCAGTTGTGGACTGAAACCTCACAAATTGTGAACTAAACAAAACTTTCCTCCACGAAAAAAAAAGAAAAGAAAAGAAATTTTCTTTTCCAGCACCAAAAAACACTTCATTCTCTGATTGTCTCACTGCTGTCAAGATGGTGCCACAGAAAGACAAGAAGCCTAAGAGGCCAACCTGGAAGTTTAATTTGGACCTTACTCATCCAGTAAATGACGGAATTTTTGATTCTGGAAACTTTGAACAGTTTCTGAGGGCGAAGGTTAAAGTCAATGACAAAACTGGAAACCTTGGGAATATTGATCACATTGAACGGTTCAAGAACAAGGTCACAGTTATTTCCGAGAAATAGCTCTGTAAAAGGTATTTAAAATATCTTACCAAGAAGTATCTTAAAAAGAATAATCTTGGTGATTGGCTTCACATGGCTGCATCTGACAAAGAGACTTATGAACGCCAATGCTCCAGATTAGTCAAGATGAAGATGGATCAGAGTCTGAGGACTAGGTGGAAAAGCCCACTCACAGGGCTTTGTTTTTTCCTAAAACAAATGGAGTGTATGTGAGAAAGAAACATCCAGAAATGGGCAAATATTAGTGAATTACTGGTGAATAAAAAACATTGCATTCTTTAAAAAAAATTCATTCATTTTTAAATTTTCACATAGAATGTATTTCTGTTTTGCACTAAAGCCCCAGCTCCTGCTGTGTACATTGTCTTGGAGTTTCTGGGAGCGGTTTAGGTTTCCCTGCCTTCCTGCAGTGGCCCATTGCTTATCGCTCTTTCTTTCTATTGCCTAAGTTTCCCCACAAGGCAATTGTGATTTCACTCCTTCTATGCCATGTCCACAGAAAGTTCTGGACCATCCCTGTCAGTCAGAAGCGGGGCTACTTTTTCTTCACATTCATTGACCTTTCTTATCATCATCCCTCCCTCACTCTTGCTCAGGGTCAACCAGTCCAGTTAAGAGAGATTCCTGAAATGAAGGTAAATAAAGGCCCCAA
Organism: Ctenomys sociabilis; assembly: GCA_004027165.1. NCBI lineage: Eukaryota > Metazoa > Chordata > Mammalia > Rodentia > Ctenomyidae > Ctenomys > Ctenomys sociabilis. Next base: position 150,455 of record PVKA01000406.1, read on the forward strand.
GAGGACCAGAACCTTCTTAGGTCCAGAGGCAGAGCAAGGGGATTTTGTTGGCCAGGTGAAAGGAAGCTGCTTTGTCAGGCCTCTCTTGTGTGAGAAAGAGATGTTCTGTGTTTGAGAGCTTCCATTTCTGCCTCTTACCTAGAAATTTAACTGGATTGAAACCTAGTTTCTGAAATTATTTTATGTTCCAAAATTCTTCTAAGAATTAGTCAGTAGATGACCAAAATAGAAGCTATTAAAATTCTCTTTCTATAGCAGGAAATAGCATTATATAACCTGGATGCATTCCTAAAATTTCTTTGTGGTTTGGCTTCAGTAAATTACTACTTCACTTACAGCTTTTAAAATATATTTAGACTCAAGTTTAAAGAGTGAGAACCACATGTGTAAACATCAATGAATACCATTCTTTTAATGAATGGGGGATGTTATTTATATTCTTCCTTCACTTCCTCTATAAAGTCCATTGCTTTTGGGAAGGCTTTAGCTTATATTGTACTCACCTTAAAAAGTGAAAGGCATTCATTTAAGTGTATTTTAACTCAGCCACAAAATTTCACTATTGCTACTGAGAAGGGCTTGGTCCAAATCATAGAATATAATATTTTGAAATTCAGCTCTATGCCTTAAAATAATAAATGACAATTCATATAGCACTAGAGTAGAAAATAGCTATTTTAAAGCTATTTTCAAATAACCCTAATTTTTATTTTCTCTAAGTCTTATCTTTTTTTGTTTTTGCTTTCTTTGGAAAAAATAATTTGTAGTTCATGTATGAGATGGGGTGAGCAGATGGGCAAGAGCCAATTACATGGTGCGGGGCCCAGGAGTCAGGATTCAACTACACAGTTTTGGGGGAACTTTTGAGGGATTAAAGCAAGGAAGTCATGTGATCCAGTTATCACGTACAGGCCAGGACAGAGGTAGAATCAGAGGCAGGAGATGGGAGAGGTCATGCTAGAAGGTAACAGAGCCAAGGGCCAAGGCAGTACAGATGGTTCCTATCCAACGCCAAATTGTCATTCCATATTAATTTGGTGGCACTAGACTACTTAGTGGTTATTTTATAGAAGCTCAGTCCTTTTGGAGCTGGAGTGGACCTTAAATGTTCTTACACAATTCTGTCATTATATAGATGACAAAACCTAAAGCCTCAAGAAATGAAGTGGCTTCTCCCTCCAGGTCAGCAACTCCCATGACGATCTGGGCTTGGCCCCCGAAACTCCACAACTGAACTCTGTTCCATCTACTGCAGGCCAGGCCAGCATCCCAGCTGTAGCAATGGCCTCCAACCTTTTTGAGTGCCAGGGATTAGTTTTGTGGAAGTCATTCTTTCCATGACAGGTATTGAGGGAGATGCTTCTGAATGGAACAAAGGAGCACACACCCTAATCCTCTTATGCTGGTTTACAGTAGAATTTAGTTTCCTGTGAGAACCTAGTGTCATCACTGATCTTACAGAGGGTGGAAATCAGGTGGTGACATGAACAGTGGGAGCAGTGGTTCCTAACAGGCCATGGACTGGTACCAGCCGATGGCCTAGGTTCAGGGGATTCCTGACCAGGAGGATCTAACCCCTGCTGGGTGATGACATAGACTTAGTCTTCTTTCTAGTCAGCGCATGGCTGTCCTCTAACAATGACTTAATTCTAATCTTCCCTCAACTTCCCAAGTATACACTGTTACTCATCACACTCAAAAGATACTATTGTCTCCTCAGAGAAAATAGAAGTCACAAAAAAACTTAATTGGGCTGTGACCCACCATCGCATCTGCCAACTACCATCATCCTCCTGTCCTTTATTAAGTAGCAGGTATTCCCTCAAGGCCTCAGGTCCGGGGCCCTTCTGTCTTTTCAGGAATACTTTTGATGATTCTTTCTTTTCTAGCACAATAAAACTTGGTATGTGAGCATAATCCATTCTGGAAACATGCTTTTAACCTAAAGCACTTGTATTTCAAAGCAAATTTCCCCACAAGAAATAATGGAAACTCTGATAATTTGTTCTATAACCCCGAAGTATTCATATAAAGAGATTACAATTATAATACAAAGTAATAAGTAAAATATGAAATATCTAGAAAATAAATTAACCTGCACTTATTTGGAAACCTTTATGGTTGGTGTGAGAAAGACAAGAGAGAAAAGAGCTATTGACTGTAGTGGCAAACTTATGGCCCGCGTGCCACAGACGGCTGTCTGCTGTCACTGAAAGCTCTTGACCATTCACCATCCATGCTGTAGGATGATGACTTTCAGGAACCACTAATGGAATCACTGCTGACTACAGCTCAGTGGAATTTTATTTTTCTTTTCATGAAGCTTTACAAAGAACCCCTCCAATGACACTAGCTTTTGCCTCCTTTTGAGGATTTCATAGAAATGTGACATCGTGTTGTTATGCAGATTCATCTGTGCCTCTCTACAAAATTTTCCATGTTTCTCACATTTTAAACATCTCCATAATGAAGTGAGGGAGTCCTCTGCCTTTTTTCCCCCTTCCTCTACAGACAAGATCTCCATAACCTCTTGGTGTTGGGAGCCAACCACCCATAGTCCCTGAGAGAGAAAGAGAAAGAGTGGCGAATGGGCGGCTCGGCTGTGGTCATGTGGTCTTCAGCCTCACGTACTACTTGTATTGCATGACATCGCTTGTTTATGAAACTAAGATACATCATTTCTAATGTATTAGAAATGTTTGCTCATCACAGAACAAGGACCTTGCAATCCAAGGACTTTGCCCCGTAGCATCCAGTTTTTACTGTATTTTGAATCCCTTCTTCTCTCAAAAGATCTGTCTGATCAATATGTATCATCCAGAGTTTCCCACCTGAGCCCTGTTCTCAATCCCACCCCTCTCTTGCTCTTTTAAGTTCCTTCCCTCAGGGCTCTTCTATAATACGCACATTTCACTCCTCTCCCAGGATGGTTCCTACTTCAGCCCTTACATGCTTCAGCCCTGTTTCACAAACAGTCCTCACAGAAGCTGGCAATGACCTTGTGCCACTAATTCCAGTGAGCACATTTCACCCAGTTATTCATTTAACAGTTGCTTATGAGCGGCCACCATGCCTGGACCCGAGCATACCACACGCACAAAGGAACGGAGCCTGCGGGGACTGAGGAGGAGATGGGTGCAAAGCCCAAACCTGGAGTCACTACATATTTAGACCCAAAGCACAAGTCCAACTCTTTTTAATGGAAGTAGATGCCGTGTTTTGGTTTTTTTAATAGGCACTGTATTTCCGTATCACAACGAAATGAGACAACAAGTTCCCCAGTGTGCCTATGAAATGAAAGTATTGCCCTTTTTTTTCTGGAGTTAACTTTAATATCACATGACTTAAGTTTTTACACACGCTCAAATATCTGAGCTAATCTTGCTCACATCATGGAGTTAGAAATTAGAAACCAAATACATGTATTCTAAATAAAATTTACTCTCACATAAGTCGACCACATTTAACACAGGCAAACCTGGCAGAATGGATTGGAGAAAATGTTAACAGTTTCCTGTGAAGGAGACTAAAATCGTTATGGAGAAAGGCTGATCTGCACAGCGTAGGCTCCCTGGAACATGTTTGAAATGGTAGTCGTACCAAGTTGTGAGCCTTTTTAAGGCAGCAAAACAACTGTGTCAGCACACACTGAATATGCTAGTGGAAAGTTTAATAAAAGTAAAACCGTTTACTTAAGGAGAGATTGAAAATGGCAAGGTTTCTTCGCATGTCCTTTCCTCATGGCTACATTATTCAATTTTAACATTTCCCCTGTTTCTGAAAGTAAAAACAGCCCACATTCCCCAAACCAGAGCTTTCCAGGAAGTAGGGGCTGTCGTCATGCCAAGGAGCACGCGGATGAATAAATCACTGTGGGTAGTAACTGTAGCAGCATTTCAGGGGAAGTCAGCCCTCTGTATGCATGTTCCTTCCCTCGCCCGAACCTGAAAGCTCATTGAAATGTCCTCAAGGTAAACGTCAAATAACAGTTCTGCAATATATTTGGTAATGTGGTAATTCTTTTATAAAAAAAAAAGACCTGATATGCCAAAGTCTATTCTTCTTGACTGATGTGGAAGGCCTTCAGTAAAAAGAAATAGCCTTTCTAAATATAACATTTGCAAATGATGAAATAGTTTTTTCCATATATTGTCTGAATAAAAGTAATGTTTTTAGAAACTTTTTTCAAAGTCCATTTTTGCCATTAAATAGGTGAGTATAAATTCAGATGGTTAAAGCTTTCTCCCAGAATATTAGTTTATTGAGTAACCAGCAAAAGGAACCCGATATTCTGTTTCTCTTCCAAATCTTATTTTTTACTTAGGAGATAGTCCAACTTTCCAGAGCCTCCCAAGTCCTGCTCGTCTTAAGGGAACTTTTCAGTGTTTACTGACATTGTTCTTTTTCATTGCTTGGTTACATATTCTGAATTGCTTACAATTATTGATATAAATTGAAATCTTTTGAGCTTTATGAAAAGTACTGTTATAAAATGTTTCTAGATATTTTGATTTTTTTAGTTTTTCTTTTTAAACTAATAATAATAGCCCTTCTAGAGAAATGGGAACCATTTTATAAGAGAGCTTTGCTAGCAGTAACAAAAGTAAGATCCCTAGAAGTATATCTAATGAGCCACCTGAGAGATCTGTGTGGAGAAAATAACTTTAATTGAAAAAAATTCAAGGAGTTTAATAGGAAAAGGAATATAACAGGTTCATGGGTAATCTTATGGTAAAGATGTCAATTCTCTCACATACAGGCCCAGCACAGTCCCAAGAAATCCAACATATTTTTGGTGGAATCGAGGATAACACTAACATTTATAAAGAAGAGCAGAAATTTAAAAATGGACAAAGCAAGGGCAGACCAAATAGCTCATCGGATTAAAGCGCCTGTTTAGGCACATGCAGGGGCTAGGAGTTACATCCCCAGGCCTGCCTAGCTGGCCGTGCTCCCAGGGGTGCACTGAGAATGCAATTGAGACTGGGCATCCGTGCCCGTAATCCCAGCACTTGTGAGGCTGTACACAGGAGGATCACTATGAGTTCGAGCTACACAGTGAGACCCTGAACACCCTGTACACCCTGTCCTAAATACAAAAATAAAATTAAAATTAAAATAAATAAATAAAAATAAAAACAGACAAAGCAAACCTGAAGAAGAGGGGCTGGCAAGATAGCTCAGCGGTCTAAAGCGCTCGATCCCCAGCACCACATGCCATGCCAGCCCCTCCCCCCAGGGCGGGCTGAGCTGACCCCCCCCCCCCCGCGCGCGCAAAAAAAAGAATCCGTGATGTGTAGCGAGACACTGTAATAAATAAATAAATTTTAAAAAAAACTGAAGAAGAAAAGGGTAGAAGGGTTTAAGGATGTTATCTAGATAGATAGATAGATAGATAGATAGATAGATAGATAGATAGATAGATAGATAGATAGATAGATGATAGATAGATAGATAGATAGATAGATATCAATTAATTGGTAAATTGGTCATTTACCAATTTAGAGAGTAAGGATAAGAAGTTCAACTAATAAAACAGAAATTCTGAAATAGAACCATATTTATATAGAAACAGAGCTGAACTGCAAAACAATGAGAAGGATAAATTTATAAATGATGATGAGGTAATTGTTTATCTTTATGAAAAAAATGAAAGTATATCTCTGTCTCACTCCAGATACAGTATTCAGTTTCAAAAAGATTAAAGACTTAAATGTGAAAAAATCATAAAACTTCTAAAAATAAACAGATGAATATCTTCATGTCCTTAGGCTAGGAAAAAAATTTTTTAAATGAGAGAAAGGTCATTAAAAGACACATCAGCTGTTATCACATTGAAGAGCTCTTGCATCTGAAGGTAAACTATGCCACACAGCAGACAGATGGATTCACAGATTGAATAATATGTAATTAACTTCAAAACTTTCATAAGAAAAAGATAACCTAATAGAGAAATAGGCAGAATGCCTGAATGAAGTTTTTCACAGGAAAGAAATATGAGTAGCTGAAAACATATGGTGATATGCCACAACTTCATTGGAAATTAGGAAAGGAGCTATCTCCTGGGAGATAGCTCAGTAGTATAAGTGCCTGCCTGGCAAGTGCAAGTTCCTGAGTTTGAACCCTGGTACCAAATAATAAAAAAGAAAAAAATTTAGGAAAGGGCAAATTCATATCACAGTATTACCATCTCACACTGCTCAGATAACTATATTAAAATGACATGTCAACTGTTAGCCATAAAATTGAACACAGTCCATGTGTAGTCCATCACTGGCAGGAACATCATTGCATAGTGCATGACTGCAGGCAGGCCACCGTGGAACACCCTATACAATGCCATCCATCCATATGAACCACTAAACTACATAATTAGCAAAACAGCATGGAGTGACTTCATACACATAATATGGAACAGGTGAGATGAAGTCACAGTACTGTTGGTATGTTTATAAGTGCAAAATATACAATATTTGGTCAGAATGAGATTCCTCCAGGTTGACTCATTCTCCAGCTCCTTAGATGGGCAGCAGCTCCACCTCTAAATCCTCTAGAAGAACAGAGACCGGTCTGCTCCCTTTCTAATAAAATATCCCAAACTAGGTATGATTGGCCCTGGGTGGCCTGGCTTGACCATGTGACCCTCCAAGGAGATGAAGCGTGGTGAGTGGGACAGCCTAATGGATATCTTGGAAGAAGGGCAAGGGAGAGAACCATGCTGTTTGGATGCCAGCGGGGTAGATGGACGTTGGGCTTCTTCTGTAAAAGCAGAGTCTTGGATCCACTTAGCAGAAATCAATTTGTGCTACGTTTTCCACCATTACTTGCTTCTAGTCTATGAATAGTATGAAGTAGCTCCAAGAAAGGCAGACAGAAGCAAGAAAGGAGTTTTTATGGTACAGTAGACCCAGAGTCGTGCAGTGTGTAGCTAGCATTCCCACATCAGAAGGGATGGATGGGGCATTGACCACACACACACACACACACACACACACACACACCCCATGGCAAAAACAGGCAGAAGCAAGAATCTAATCCCAATAGAGAATCTTTAGGGATTCATGTGATCAAATTTTGTATCCCATCAATCACACTCACTTTCAGTCTGTCTCCTTGACCATCTATCCATATACTGATTTAAAGAATGTTTTGTAGAAACATATGGAAGGAACGATAGTAGGTTTTTCTATTTTTTCCCTTATTACTCTTACATACCAATGTGTTCTATCATTTCTGGTAGACCCACAGGTAGATTTCTACTCTCACGCCCATGCTCATGTGTTTTACACAAGGTATAAAGACACATTTTGTGCTAATGAACACGCTGCTATGGCTCCTGATTGCAAATAATTGACATTTTTCACAGTTGTCATTATATGTAGAACTGTTATCATCAGACATAACTTTAAGTTACTTACTGGTCAAGCCATGCCAGACTGAGAGCAATAAAAGTTGCTTTTTAAGCCAGACATGGAAGCATGTACCTGTAACCTCACACTTTGGAAAAGTGAGACAGGTGGATTGCAGGTTTGAACCCAAATGGGCAAATTAGTAACTTAGCAAGACATACCTCAAAATTTAAAAAGAGCTGGGGAGGCAGAACTGGAAAGTAGGCTTGTGCAAAGGTCCTGGATTTAGTCACCAGTACTACCAAAAAAAAAAAAAAAAGATATGGAGATGGGGAGGGGTTCTAAGGATGGGAGGGGATGGGAGGGCATGGTGGGGCACGAAAGTGACTAAGCTGTGATATGCAGACGTACAGATTTCCCAAAATGAATGCAATTATGTGTGTTGTGAACATGCTCTGATAAAGAAAGCAAAAATAAAACCCTGACTTGACCTAGTCGCATAATACAACAGGCCTTTTGTTTCTCCTGCATATAAAAATAAAAGTTGGTCCCTTTTTTGGTAATTTTATTAACATTTATTCTGGAATAACTAAATATGATTCTATAATTTTTGTCACAAAGCTCCCAGTCTCTCTCCTCAGAGTGTTCATCTAAAATTAAAGATGAGCTTATTTTAGACCTTGTAGCTGAAAGTACAGGGCTCTATATTGGACTTACATCTCCTTTTTACAAAGCTAACCTTGACGTTTTATTTATTTTTATACTCCAGCTCACATTAGTTGTGTTTTCCCTATGTAACTTCTTTAAAACATCGCCTTGCTTGTACTCCAGACTATAAGCTTAGCATTGTTCTTTGGCCAAAAGCAATAAAATGTGACCCATTTCACCATGATTCAGTGAACTGCAATCAGCATTTCTTTACACAAAAAAAAACATTGATGCCTATTTTATAACATTTTCCTGACCTCCAGAAGTGTAATGAAGTTTTGCTTTGGTTTTTTACATCAAATTCTATTTGTATTTAATGCCATGAGTACACTACATTAGTGGATTAGTGCACTTAAGGCTAGATAATCAAATATTCCTAATAGGCTTTTTTCTAAAAATCCTGTATTGAATTTACAGAGCAGCCAAAGGTTCTCAAGTATTCAACTATAAATAAGCATTGCTGAGTGTAAAAGCCCTCTTGCTATTATCATATTCCTATAATGACCAAAAATACCAGTTTGTTGGTTTACCACATATTGAGTTTCCTGGCCATTTAGTACTTTTTTATTTAAAAAAAAAAGAAAACAAAAACTACATTTGTACTTTTCATCATTTCTGAAGAAGAAATTATTGCCCTGACCCAAAGACTTCCTTAAATATTCTCTATATAGATTCTTTTCTATAAGCACAAGCTTCCTGAACATGATCTATTTGCAGATTGTCTCTATTTTCATTTGCTTGTGACTAGGCATTCTTGCTACTGGTCAAAAATCATTGGTTTTTATATATTATGTATCAAACCATCTTGTGGCACTGTTGCCATATTTCTCTTGACTTTTCTAAGTTCTCAGGGTTGTCTAATTTGGTCTGTTCATTTCCTCCCTTACTGCAAAGCAAGCACCTACTTTTAGGCTTCTATATTTAAAGTATTTTTAAATTTTAGTTGACATAGTTGTATATATTTATGGGATGCATAGTGATATAATAAATATAGATATGATTATATAGATATAGATACAGGTACAGATACAAATATCAGACCAGAACAATTAACATCTGTCACCTCAAGGGTTACATTTATCGTTTCTTTGTATTGGAAACATGCACAACCCTGTCTACTAGCTAATTTGAAAAAGGCCATGCTGGCCCCGCCTCCGGGGGTGCCCTGAGAGGGCCATTGAGACTGGGCGTGATGGCGCATGTGCTGTAATCCCAACAGTTGGGAGGCTGTAAACAGAAGAATCACTATGAGTCTGATCTAGCAGTGAGACCCTGAACACCCTGTAGGCCCTTCCCTAAAGAATACAAAAGACAAAAGAAAAATTAAAAGTCAATGAATTGTCCATTCCTTACCATGCTCGAGGATCCTGGAACCTATTCCTGCTGTCCAGTTACACCTGGACTCACTGCCCACCCGGGCTACTCTCTGTTCCTCCAAGATCTGCATTTTCAGCTTCAGCAAACATGTGAGCATCTATAGTTTCTGTCTTTCTATGCCTGCATGTTTAATTTTATTTCTGACTTTTTATTAAAAATAGTACTTGTGGTTTGTAGATCTTTTAAAAAATTATGATAAGTCATAGTTTCAGTTTTAGGTTATTGAGATGGTGTCAAATATAGGTTTTGAGTTTATTGTGTGCTGTATTGTTTAGCAGTTTCAAAGACACGAGTGTGTGTAAAGCTCTTGTGATCAATGGATGGGTCATGGTTGTTGTCTAGTAATGTGTCATATAGTAGAAAATGGATTTACTAAACCCTGTCCTGCTAGACTTATATCTTAGCCAAATCAGGCAACCTTCTTTCTTCCTCTTCTTCTTCTTCTTCCTCTTCTTCTTCTTCTTCTTCTTCTTTCTGTGTGCCTTATCAGTTTGTTTATCAGATTTCTATTAGTCTTCTCAAACCAACTAGACAGCTTTATGTTTTTCTCTATCCTAAAAGCTTTCTGTATAGTTTGAGAATTGCCTAATCCTTGAAGTAACTACAATATTAGTTTTTTAACCTTTATATTTTGGGTTCAACTTTTGATCATTCAGTCTTGCTGCATCACAAAACTGTTTGCACCGAGATGCTCAAATGTATTCCCAAGGAATTAAGACAGTAGTCTTAATTTTTCACTCTTTTCCATTTCTGTGATACATTGCTTGAATAATTCCATGGTCATGTTGTATTTTAGAACTAGATTTTTCAGAAACTGTCTATTAGGTATCTCAGTTTACAGTGAATCAGATTTCATTTTTTGAATACTGAAATCATGCATTTCTGCCTTTATTTCCATTCTGCATTTTTTAATATAGTTATTGTTGTTTTCTAGCTTAACAGGCTAAATAGTTTATTTCTTTGATCTCTTCAATTTAAAAAAACTACAGATTGCTAGTGTCATAAACGAAACAACTTTTCTTTTTTACTCTCCCAAAATGCAATAAGATTAGGTCACTTTTACTCTCTATTCCTACTTATCCCCCCATTTTTAATAATAAGTAAAATTTCACACATGGTTGGACCTAAATATCATACGAAGTTTTTATTTTTTTTAATTGAAAGTTTATACTCTTTGGACAGTTTTTATAATAGTCATAAAGTTATATCATCTTCATCCCTTGTTCCCCATTTTCAATATTATTCTGTAACTATTCTTTTACTCTTATGTTTTTGATGAACCCTTCAGTCAACTGGAATACTTTTGAGTGACTTCATTAAAGATACAAACCTCATGAATCTCTAGCACATCTGTTTTTCTGTTAAAACTCTGCAAACTTTGAAACACCTGTAGTTCTTTCTTTTTTCTAAAATAGTGAACAGAAAAACTGTGACCCCAAGTCTTCACAGATATAAGAATGCCCAAACCCAACCACTACCCCATGAGCTACTCTTTCTGCCTTCCAAAGATGGAAGCTAAGGGGAAACTAGAAGCAGTCACAGACAGGAACTGAAGGATAGAGTGGCCTTGGACTTGGAGTGATGGCCCCCTCCGTGGGTGACTTGTGTTTGGGAGACAGAAATTCTGTGAGAGGGTCTGAAAATCATCACTCTGCTCCCGCTACCCTGCTGGAGGCCCGCGGGCTCATTTCCCTTCCTGCTAACTTCAGGAAAGTCCTTGGGCATCATTGTTTTCAGAGCTGTTGAAAGATCAAATTCTTTTAGGATTCTAAGTATTTCAAGGGAAAAGAAAAAAATCGAAGATGACTGGATATCAGTAACCTTGTAATGCTACATCCTGTAAATCTTTTGTTTTTCTCATTTTTTTTTTTTTTATGATTAAGTCTATTATGGACAAGCTATGGTATTTCCCTGGGAAAATTCTGGTCTTTCTTATTCTGCTTAAAATTAGCCCTAACATCTCATCCATGATCTGTTATAATAATTCTTTTTTTAAAAAAACGTAATATTTAAATAAAGCTATTTGTGTTTTTCTATTTCTACTGCAGGTGAAGACTGATGTTGGAAGCTCAGAGAGAAGGTGTTGGAAAGGTGAGCTTCAACTTGACGTGAGCCATCTGCATTTGTTATGTTTTTTACTACTTAAATATGAATTTTTTTAAGGTTAATATGTTTACAATTTAGGTTTATTGGCTATTTATTGTATACCTACAGGCCAAATTTTTCTGCTTTCAAATGTTTGAAAACAGGATCTGTTTTGGAAGACGAGATACCAAATATGGTCACCACTGATTGAAAATAAAAGCAAGATGCATACGTGGCTATAACATTCATAGCGCATAAACTCGGGGTCAGAAAGAGTCCACCCTAGTACCAACCTTTGGGCATCATTTGGTGCAGTTGATGACTTCAGGCATCATTTATATGATTTTCATTGGTCAGAAAAGTTTGCCCTTTTTCATTTCTTCTTTTTCTTGAGATTTAAAATCTCATTCTGATTCTGCAGTGGCAGTACTTGAAAAACCACAGTGAACAAGCAAAGGCAAAAGAGGGAAGAAAACATCCCCTTCCATAAGGCCCAGGCACGCCTTCTTCTGTTTCTTTCCTAAGCAATGTAATGCATCATACTCTGATCATGTTATTAGCTATTTGTCAAGACCCCAGCTGGTGAAGAAATCGGTGCTTAATTCTATTATTAGATGCTCAGTGAAGTAGCCAGAATGTATGAAGAAACTCAGGCTGATAAGCATAGTATTATCACATCTTACTGAAAAATTAAAGTTTCTGTTTCAGGCCAGGCATCATGGGTCATGCCTGTAATCTCAGTGCTGAGGAGGCTGAAAATAGGAGAATCGCTATGAGTCCGAGCTGCATAGTGAGACCCTATACCAACTACATTAAATAAATAAGTAAATATCTAAGTTTATATTTCAGTTTTATACCAGAATTATTTTTTTCTCAAAGTCAAAATCAAAACAAACTAAGAGGCCTGTATGTAATCATGGGTTGGTCTTGTTGGCTTAACTAGCAAAATAATGCTTCATCTGAGTCATAAATATTTGGTACACTGAGTTATTCTTGAGCCACTCGGTTATTACAAGGATGAACAGTATTTCACTGGAGTAAAGGTTACACTGCCTGTGCCAAAGTTCATCAGTGTTTTGTTAACTGGCAAAGCAATGGTTTTCCTCCTCCAGCTCTTCATTACTGACAGGAAAGTCCCGTAAGTTCTTTTGATTAGTTTATGTCTAGAGTGCTGAGGAGCTTAAAACCAGGACTGTATGAGCCACGCTGTTCAGGGTCCCTGGTGCTTACTGTAGACCATGAAAAAAAGTAATTGTAATTTCTATGAAAAGCAATGAGAAAAAAAACTGCATCTGATGACAAATATATAGTACAGAACCTAGCCCGGATTCCATTCATCTCAATGTCAGTGCAATTGTAAAGCCTAATTTTAAATATGTATGGAGTCTACTAAGGGCCAGCTAGGAGCTGTCACATGGCCCCGCAATTACACTAGAATGTGCAGGAGAGTCATTTAAGGTTTTTGTTTTGGTGAATAGAGTAGATAGTTTCTCTTTTCTTTTTTGAAGTGATTCTGTTCTCTGAGTCTGTAGTTATGTCTGCTCCTCAGAGAGACAAACAGCTCTATCTACAAGAGAAGAGAAATGATACGGTTAGGTTAGACTGCTGTGGTTATTCATACTGTTTTCTTAAAATCGACCAGACACCCATTGGTACTCTGTGAGCTCTAAAACATAGTGAAGGTTTGGGGAGGGAAAGGGAAGAAGCTTGACTCAGGGGTCTTGTTTCATGAGTTGCCTGATCCAAGAGAAAGCAAGTGAGTGACTGCGTCACCCTGCATCTGCAGAAGTCCGGACTCCTCCTTCTCCTGTAGCTGCTCCTCTGTATGACTGAGTGTAAACATTTGCAAGGACTGTGATTCATTTGGTTTTGTTTGTTTTCAAAGCTATTATCTAGTTTAGGAGAAAATACTTTTGTTAGTCTTCAACATCAGTGAGTCTCTACACTGAGCAGAGCATAGAGGTGCAAGTTGCCTGTTGATTTAAAGCAAGCCTGTGGCCTGTCTGAAGCACTTCTCTTTCAAATATACTTTCTCTGAGGACCATGGTTTTGTTTTGTTTGCTGCTACCAGTTTTAGGAAAAGCCAAAAGTATGAATAAAGGATACTGAAATGTTTGCCGGAAGAATGAATTTCTCCCTTTAGAAAATTTAGGTTGAAATGCGCCCACAGTGCTCTGCGTGTGGGAGATTTGCTCTCTAATGGTGGGTGTCCTGGTGTGTGCAGCAGTGTGTATCGTACCTCAGTGGAAAGCTGCAGCCTGCACCACTTACGCACAAGCTGCAGATGGGAGCTGTCCGGACTACACAGTGAGTCAGCTGATGTGAAGAGATCAAAAGACAGTGGGTAACACACTAAAAGGAGTACACTAGAAAACTTGAGGGATCAGTGCCTCTATCTATCTTCAGCTATTGGAGCTCTAGGTTCATAGTTATACTAGAGAAAAAGAAAGAAAAAGTCAGTGCACCTTAATTAGTATACCTAGTTAGGAGTCGTAACTTACAAAACTTCCCCTGCCCCAACCCCCCAATCCCCACTGGGGATTGAACCCAGTGCTTTTGCAATGAGCCACATTCAAGCCCTTTTTAAACATTTATTTGGGCCAGAGAGATAGCTCAATAGAAGAAGTGCCTTCCTGGCAAACACAAGGTACTGAGTTCAATCCCTGATACCACAAAATGAACAAATAATTAAATAAATAAATAATTATTTATTTATTTACTTTGCAGAGAGGATCTTGCTAAACGGCCCAGTCTAGGCTTGACTGCGTAATCCTCCTACCTCAGCCTCACAGTGTGCTGGGATCTAGGAATGCACTGCTATGTCTGGCTCAGGAAGTTTTGAACCATCAGAGTTGTGAAGGCCTGATTTACATAGACTATCAGTCTGTTTACCTCAGAAGAATTAAAAATGCATGCTTTCTCTATTAGGGTGGTGTGTGTATGTGTGCGCACCTGCTCAGCTATGAGACTGTACATTTTTCAGGTACCACAAGAAACAAAGAGATAAGTAATTTTTTTGAATACAATCGCCCTTGTATTTTAGTCAATGCACCTTTCCATCCGTGATTCCCTGGACTCTTGTTCTTCAGTGGAAAGGCTTCAGGGCCTATCTGTTTAGAGGCCGTGGTTCAAGATGCCTGGAGAGGCACAAAGGTGCCCAGGAGCATTCTGTGCAATACCCAGCACTGCGGTGCTGTGGGCATCCGGGTCTCTACTCTTCTCTCTGGAATTTTCTGAGTGCCTCACGCTATTGAGTCAAATACCACAACGGTGGAGAGCTTGTTAGTGAAGATGCCAAAGAAACAACAAATTTCCTGCCCTAGGTTCTGCCATTAGCCGAGCACACTCTGTGACCTGAGCTGCGGCCCTCCCAGAGGCCCACTCTTCTCCAGAGCATGCGCACCCTCCGGGGTTTCTCCCATCCTTCTCAGAGCTGCTCTTACCGCATTTTAGCATCAGCAGAATCACATGTGGAGCGCACCCCCAGCCAGTGGAGGCCTTCATGGCACCCTGCAAGCGAAGCTGAAGGCTTTGGGGCAATGGAATGTTGTGGCCCTGGGGCTTAGGAGGATGTGGTGAATGGCCGCTCAGGAAAGAGTCAGCCGGACTCATCATGGGCCTCTCAGGCGACCTTGGTTCTGTGTCCCAGGCCCTGCAGGTGCCTTGCTCAGAGCTGATAGATTTTTCGGAAGGCAGCTAATAGAAGAATGATCAGTGGTCACAGCATTAATGATTTACATTGTGAATAAGTAGCCTGCTGTATTGAGCTAGATGTTGTGAGTAATGCAGTCATGGGGTGGAATTCCTGGCAGCGTTCTGGAGCACAGGGACCTGAGTGCAGCGTGTCACCTCTAAAAGGTCACGGAAATGCTTTCTTTCAGGTGCTGACCTTGCAGAAGCCCCTGAATGTCTCTTGGCCTGGTGATACCATAAAATGTTTTTTCTGAAAATATATAAAGATTGAAAGTGTTACATAAACTAAGTACAGCGAAAAACTACATCATACAGATTTGACTGCTCCTAGGCCTTGGGTGTCTCTTTCCCATGAAAAAATATCTCTAAGAAATTTGCACACCCTGTGCGAGTTAGAGATAAGACATGTTTTTGAGAGCCAGGGATATTTCTTCAATGTTGGACCTTCAGGAGCAGCTGATGAATGGCACAAGGGGTTCCTAGCTACTCTTGGGAGAAAAAGGACATCATGTTTGAAAAAATTTAGCATTGTTTATCCTGTTGAGTTTTGGACTTACAGTACTTGGATCAGTTATCACCATTTTCTTACTTGTTTCTCCTTTCTTAGAATGGCAGTGTCTATCCCATGCCTGTCCCAAAACTGTCTTAGACATACTATTCATTATAATTTTTTTTTTAAAAAGAAAGTATTTTTTGGTGCTGGAAGGTGTGGTTCAGTGGTTAGAATGCTTGCCATGAGGCCTGGGGTTTGATCCCCAGCATTGCAAAAACCAGAAACAAAAGAAGTCCTTGTTGTCACATGAAGAGTTGTCCTTCAAAATGAGGAACGAGCTCCTGTGCCTGTCTTCGGCACTGCAAGTTAGGAATTTCAGTAACAGATCTCTGTGGGAGACAAGGAGGGGAAGAGGGTTTCATGGTTCGGTAACTCTGGAATTTAGACAAAATCAGTTCCTTTTCTACAGGGTCCTTTTTGTGCTTCCCTGAGCCACATGTCTTCAACCAAAAGGTGTCATAGGCCAGGTCTCCCTAGACTTTTAAACACAGAATACCTCTGTCCACACCCCAATCTCCAGCACTGCCTTTTAGCTTCTCAGTCTATTCCTGTGTTGTTCTGGGGCAAACAGTTTGTTAAAAGAGTATTTCAGGTCAAGCATGGGATAAACAAGGAGCACAGGCACAGAACTGGGCCACAGGAAGCAATGAAGAGCAGTTGGAGCAGTGACTTGTCCCTGTTGGAAGACAGCTCTACGGCATAGCTCCATGCGCTGTACCCTGCTGGCCAGCGCTAGAGCCAACCCTCTTGGGTGCTAGCTACAAAGCCCTCACCTCATGCTCTCCCCTCTGACTGACCTCAAGGTTCCATGTGGAAAATGTGAGGCATCTTGAAGCACTTAGCAAAACCACAGGTTCCAGGACCAGTGAAGGATGACATTCCACCATCACAGAGCCCAGTGCGGAGAATGTTTCCCTTTGCTCTTAAACTTCCCCCAGCCTAATAACCTTGGATGGATTCCGTAGGCAACACATATGTAGAGATTGCATACAAGCCACTTTGCATAAGTTGTTACTGATAACATGATACAAGTTCAGGGCTCATCATAAATTCCTTCTTTGTATAAAATACACAGCTGACTATTATGAGGGTCGCCAAGACAAGGAAACCTCTACCCTTGGTGAGCTCAGAATGAGCCTAAGAGAGAAATGCAGGTCAACAGATAAGCTTCCCGTGGAGCCAGTGGGTGATAAAGAAAAACAGAAGTTGACTTAGAGTATATTAGAGATTAACACCAAAGATAGTAGAAAGGTGATGTGTGAATGTGCCATCTTTGGAAATCATGCTTATATTTGGTGGTAAGGTGTAGAGGGACCCATTCAATAAAAATCATCTATCATTCTTTTCACTTATTCATACATTTGAGATGCAGATAATGACCACATTCATTTGTATCTGTCCATGATATATCTTGATTCTTCTTTTCCCTCCATTCTTTCTTCTCTACTTCCTATTTCTGAGAGGACTGTTTTCGAGCTCTCAGCAGGTCAGTGGATTTTCAGTTTTTTCTTTCAGTTCTATCTGTTTTCCCCTGTTGTGTTTTAAAGCCATATTTTGGGCAAAAGTTAAAACATTGTTCACTTGTTACATAGCTGGATGCAATACCATTGCGCCAAGCTCCACGAAATTTGGCCTCATGGAGAATTATTAGAAGTTCAATGGTTTCCGCATCTGCAACCCATGGTGAATCTGGATGGACTTCTCCCAGGCTTGATAGGTGGCCATGCACATCGTCGCCCAAGGGCCATCACCTAAAATGGCAAAAAAAAAAAAAAAACCAGATACATTCAGTGGTGCAAGATCCTCTCTCAGCAACTCTGGATAATGAACCCAGTACCTGGAGCAGACAGTTATATTTGAAAAGCTTGAAAGGCATTGGACTACATCCCCCAAGCTTAAGTCAGTAAAACAAAATGACCCATCCTGGTCTTAGAACATCAAAGCCTGTACTCATGGTGACAGAGCTAAAGCCAGTGACATCTCCTCCTATCTCACTGCAGATGGCACCTGGCCCCATTTCAGTTGAGCTTTTTAGGATACCCACGCTTTTAGAAACCAGGCTTTGTTGTCTTACCCCATCCTACCTTTTTTCACAATAAGGAAAGCTTGTTTTCCTCATGAGGAAAGAGATAGATGGTGAGGTAAACTCATAGATTTGAGGCAAACTCAATATTCAGGGTGGGGGAAAGAAATGGGAAGAGGCAAGGAGAGAGATAATCAACTTGTCCTTGAGATGAGACTACATAAAAGCATCTTCAGGGCTGGGGAGATGACTCAGTGGAATAAGCACTTCTTTGCAAGTGCAAGGGCATGAGTTCAATCCCTGGTTCCACCAAAAAAAAAAAAAAAAAAAAAAAGTGAGGAAAAAAAAAATCATCTTCATTCCTCCAACAGGAGTCAGGACACAGAGTTACTTGTGAGAGTAAGTGGTCTTACAGGTGACTGGAAAGCCCCCAATGAATACCCCCTCACAGGGCTGAAAATGAGACAGGGAAGAAGGGGACCAGAGAAAGACAACTTGGAGGCTATGTGACTAAGAGCCTTGATGCTGTACCATTCTATCTAGGGGAACATGTGACACTGCAAAATTCTATTGCTTTTTAGTGACTGCACTTTAGGTATCAAAGGACTACATACAACATTACATTGTAAGAAACCAGACCCAAATTTTTAAGACAAAGAATATAAAAAGAAAATAAGAGCCAATGCAGGACTTTAGATTGCAACTCTATGTCTTTGGAGCATAAAATGTAATGCTGGCTTTAATACCCTGTTCAGTGCTAAAGTCATCATGACTAATATAGTCTTCAGTGTAAGCTTTTGGTTTTGGTTTTATTTTTTGTTTTCTGGTACCAGGGATCAAACCCAGGGCACCCCTGCATGCTAAGGAAGTGCTCTAGCACTGACTAACAAACCCAGCACCTTTACTAGGGATTTTGGGAGAAGCTTGATGTATAAATATCTACATTCAACTCCAAGTTCAGCAGCATCTCTGCTGCCAGTAGGGGCATTTGCAGCCCAGCCAGGTTTTGTACGGAGGCTCTGGGTTCAATCTCCTGTACCACAAAGAGAAGACAAGGGAGGGAGAGGCTTGGGTACCACCAGACCACCTGTGATTTGGGGGATCAGTGTGAGAACACAGTGGGGTCTAGAGCCAACTGCACCTGGCCATGGACCACTGCTTACCTCCTTCCGGGGATGTCTCAGGCAGGATTTTGCCACCCTCATCTCAAAAGTCTGATGACAAAGTGAACTGCATTTAGTGGCAGGAATCAGAGTGCACACCCACCATGCTTTCTGTGGTTCCTACCCATTCCCAGACTCCAAACAGAGCTGTAGAGCAGGAGTGGGGATAATGATGCTATCTATACCTTATCTAGCCTTTCGAACTCAGTTCAGATTCCTTCACCTTTTCAAATTACTCCTACCTGGTTTTATCTTCCTCTTTTCTACGTGGCAGTATCAGTTAGCCTAGCAACAACTTCCTTAGCAATCTCAGCTATGCTTTGCTGCTTGCTGCTGCTGTGGGGTCTTACAACTCAGTCCTGCTGCACAGTCTGCATGACTGCTTCCCACAGTGCTGCTCGTTCCTGCTCTAAGGGATGCAAACAGTTCAAAGGTAGAAGAAAGTCTTGTGTGTGGCATGGAGCCCGATGCCTTGTACATACCCATTTCTGGCACATAAAGTTTACTTTAAAGTTCTAGATTTTCCCCAGTATATTCTTATTTATAAGTGCTTAACACCCTTATATAGATGCCAAAGATGCAAATGCATAAATCACCAATGGGAATTCTACCAATGATTATGAAAAGTATGTTATTCTACATTCAGGAATTCTTTGAAATAAAAATATAATGTATACAATGTGAAAAATTAAGAAATGTATGCACTTATAAGAGGTTGGTAAGCCAGGTTTGTTTTAAATACAGAGGATTTGAAGGCAGGTGCTTACCTGAGCGTGATGCTATGACTGTGTCTAGTTGTCCCCCTAAAGCCTCATGCAGTCCTGGGGTGGCCTTTAGAGTCTGTGATTGATTCTTGATCCAATGCTGGGATTACAACTGTGAGTGCCACACCCTGGCCCTGGGGTGGGTAATCTTCATTAAAATGTAAGAAGGGGAGAGGTTAGCTGCCTGCCTGAGATGCTGCCACTCCCGTGGTTTTTTTTTTTTTCCCTCTTTGCCCCCCTCATAAATGGTTGCTCTTTGCTATGTGCCTCTGTACCTTGGAGCCAGCTGAGTATGGACTGAAAGCTCCACTAACTGTGAGCTACATAAACCTTTCCTTCCTTCATTTTGAAGGAATTTTGTTGCAGCAATGAAAGAAGAGTAACTGAGACACATGATGGGCCCAAACCATTTTGTTCATACGGTAATTCCAAATAGGAAGGATGTTGCAGAATAAAACTTAAAATTCCAAAAAAGCTTTACTAGCCAGTATTTCTGATAAAACTGACTTTTTAAACTAGGAAGATGGGGGCTGGGGAGATGGTTCAGTAGAATAAGTGCTTCCCTGGCAAGCACAAGGGCCTGAGTTTAATCCCTGATTCCACAAAAAAAAAAAAATAATAATAATAATAATAATAAAACAGGGACAATCTGAAAACATAGCTACATGTGCAACCATATTTTTTTTCTTTAAATAGCTCCAAATTAGGAAATACTGTAGTCTTTCATTGTTAACATCTTGCAGGCTCAGTATTTTTCCTCAGGTGGATTTTTATCTTGGCCAAGATAAAAATCTCTGTCTGCTTTATCTTCCAAACAGACCCCTTCACACACACCACCACCAGCACCACCTTGGTTTTCCTTGGGGGTGTCCAGTGGGGAGAACATATGCCTCAGAGGTGTCACAGGCGGGTGCGTTTAGAGGTGAAACAGTGACAGTGCTTTTAAAGCAACAGTTTTGTTCATTGTAGGCCTCTTTATTTACATGCCTCATATTCAGAGCCAGCTGTACTTTATTCTTATAAATCTAACTAAGGTTTTAAGTGAGACAGGGATTGCCAAAAGAGAAATCATCTGAGATAAATCAGAAATGGCTATCACCTGCCCTGAGACACGATGCATCTTCAAGTCATATTTCCCTGCATTTGCAAAAAGTGCATTTCCAAATACAACACAGGCTATGATTTTAACAATATTTGTCCTCTCTAGAAAGAGTAGACCATTTTTTTGGAGAAAGATGTCCCTTTGATCTTCCAGGCCTAGCACTGCTAACTGGACAAGGTCCTCTGGAGGGGCTCTTCCTGGACAATGGAATTGTCTCTCATCAGGGACGAGGAGGAGAGTGAACACTGGCAACCATATTTCCCAGCCATGGAGAGGAGCCCTGCGGATTTGTTGCCTAGGACTCTCAGCCTCGCTCTTCCATTCCCCATGGGGTTCAAATCAAAAATTAAAAAATCTTAAACGTTTGAACAATCAACACCAAAATTCTGCAAGAAAAGGCTGAGAGCTGCTAAGTATTCAGCCAGCATGCCCATGTGTGCACACCACACGCATTAGGGGCAGCCAGCCTTCAATTTAAGCAAGGGCTGTTTTCTGAAAGTTCCTTTGGAAAACATCTGGAAGTGTGTTGTCTCCTCAGGAGGCATAAAGCGAGGGTGGGATGTCCTCAGGCAGACAGAGCCGATGGGCCACAAACTAATGAAACTGCAGGTACAGCCATGTGGAGTTCTGGTTCCTATTGCTAATATTCTTTTCCCAGGTCCCTGTACATGATTGAAATTCTGACATTGGTAAATTTCTCAAACCTAGAGAATGTGGTGTGAACATTTTCTATCAGGCCATGTATCTTGATAATGGAGTTTAGAGATGTGTTTATTAGCTATAAAACTACAATAATTTAAAAATGTGTAGCCCTACATAAAATGATCAGGAAAGCTGCAGCCACGTATCAGAGCAGTAATAGAAGGACAATCCACTGTATACTTCAGTGTTCATATATATTTCCCCCAGTTTTAATTTTAAAACTTTAAGACTGAATTATTCTTATTTTGCAATAAGAGCTTAGGTGAAATGCTTTGAATTAACAATAAGATACCGCTCAGAATCCTGAAAGGAAGAGGAGGAGACGATGTAAATGGCAGCCTGTTCCCTCTTAGGGAGAGGAGGGAGAAGCACACAGAGCAGGGCTTCATGCCTGGCCCGGTGTCCAGCTCTTCCCTTACATCCTGTTAGTTTGGAGCTTGGTTCGATCCCACATCTGAGGACTGTTGTAGGTTAAAAAGCATTTGTAAGTAGGACTAGGAATCACGCACACACACACACACACACACACACACACACACAACATCCCACTTGAAACTGGAATACCTTTTCCTGTAGAAATAAACAATCACTTACCAAGAACAACTTGAAACATCCTCTGTTCTGAAATGATGCTGCCTGTGCATGTTGGTTTGAATGAGCATAGAAGGGAGTTTCTGGGTCCTCAGTGAGAGTTTTAAGGTTTTGTTTCCTTTGGAACTCAATAAACTATTCTACTGCGTTGTATACCTAGAGATGGCCTCAACTATGCATTTTTAAAATAAAAATTTAAATGCAAAGCTTTCCATATTGTGTGACATTTTATGAACAGAGTTTTCCTATCTCAGAAAGTTTAACCACCTATAAAAGTGATTATTGTGATAATCATGGGGTTACTTTAGAGTACAAGAAACAGATGGTCGAAGGTTCATTGAATGACCCGCTGATCTACTGGGAGATGTTGAATGCGTCAATTTATTTTTTCTTATGTGATCCTTCTTCTGACTGATGGAAAAGCCAAGAAAACTTTTTCTTCTACTTATGTCTAACAGCTTCTCAGAAGTTCACTCAAACCTACCATTTAAAAATCATCCATGCTTTGGAAGTATTGATTTTAAATATCAAGTGTTTATATTTACCTAGAATTAATTCGTCCCACATGCACACCAGATTTTAGCCTTAAAGGCAAGCTATTTTGTTTTGCTCCATCTCATATCTAGTTACCCATCCGTGTCTATGCTCTATCTCTGAGTATCTAATGCAGATCAAAAATGTTTTCTAAAAGGATTATCTGTGCACTGAGCATATGTGAACTTTTCTTGTCATTCGCTAAACAATACAGAGTAACAACAATTTACATAGCATTTGCATTGAACTAGACAGTATAAGTAATGAAGAGGTGATTTAAAGAATATGGGAGGCTTGCATAGGTTATATGCAAATCCTGTGCCCTTTTATGAAAGGGCCCTGAGCATCCTTGGATTTCAGGATTCTCGGATGTTGCTTAGTCAGTAGGCTCCATGTTGGCCCTGACCTTGCATCCCTTGATACAGGAAAATGTGGCTTCCAAGGGAGCCATTTCAAGCAAATGACCCATATTCTGCACCTTAAATGTATGCTCCATTGAAAACTTACATTATAAAGTATTTTTAACAAATCAGCGTATGTTCAGGTAGAAAGAACCAGAGATATGTAAGGCAGTTTCCATCCTAGCATTCAAACCACATTCATGTTTATGTCTTTTGTCCCATATCTCCATGCTTCCTACTTCTACTGAACTTTTCCAAGTAGAATACTTGGAATACCTGTCATAGTGACTCTCACTCAAGTTTGGTAAAACAAAAAGTTGAAAAATTACTCTCAAGGGAGAATGGCCTTGAAGATTCCCTGGCTCAGTGACTCAGGAACATCAGGGACTCAAGTTGTTTCTCATCTTCCTCCCTAACCTCCAGTAAATGGTCCCAAGAAGGCTGAGGGATGCAGATATGGGCAGGAAGCTCCTTTCAGTCCATAAAGGCTCTTATAGCCCAGAGGCAGCGGTGGTACTGAGAATGGCATGTCCTGATGAGTTTAGGTTCCTAATGTCCTCCTGTGGAGCTGGGGTTAAGAAGGGGTGAGGAGGTGGATACCTCAGTAAAACAAGCTGGTGGGAAAGAAAAAGGAGAGAACTGATGCCCGATAAGCGCTAACAGTGCCCACTAAAGTGAGGTCGCCGTTGTGCTCAACAGTTGTGGTTTGTTGGTTTTTTTTCCTCAGTACCCAAAGTATTTTTAATTGCTATATTAATAGTGATTGTGAAGCATTGTTTTTATTTCTAAATAAAACCATTCCAAGAAGAAACCGTCAGCCCCTAGTTCTCATCCTGACCTGCTTTTTCCGGCTTTCCTTCCTTCCACAAAGTTCCTTGAGTTCTCTCTTGACACTTTCCACAGAGGCATGCTTCGTGGTGCCATCCTCATCTGGTCTAAGGTCTCCTCAACTGGAAGGTGCCACACTAGCTAACCCTGTGTCCAGAATCACTCACACTGAGGACCTGGCACGGGACAGGCCATTAGAGTTTTGTTCTTTAGAGTGTGTGCCACAGTCATGCTCTACTATGTGCGCATTTAGGAATAGCCTTCTGTTGCAGAGAGTTTTAAGTAAAAAATCACTTTTAAAAGCTGTCCCCTGCTCACCATTCCTCTATCCTCAGACATAAGCTAGGGGGTCAGCGACAAAGGACAGTAGACCAGTAATGGAGCCGTTGAGCATAGCTTCTGGCTTCTGGGCAGGACGGCCAGGGGAAACCAAGCTGTAACCAGGTTGTAGGTATTTAGTGTATCCTAAGATAACATCAACATACACAAATTGGGAACCTACTTATGTTTTCTGATATTATGCCTATGGCAAAATGTGTTTCAGATGCCAGCCTTTGATTTTGAGCCTAGAATGATTTAGAATACAATCTGATTACAGGTGCAAGTTAAAATAATTTGTAAAAATAAGTTGTGTCCTTTGTGCCCCTGTCAGTAGAGTGTAAGATTCCTTATCCTCTTTTCCTCTTTTTTGTATCATTAGAAGAAAAGGCTTTAGAGAAAAAAAAAAAATAGGTCTTCCCTTCCTGCCTTTCAAGGCTTTACTGTTTGATTTAGTCATTAAGGCTGGGGCTAGACAAGAGGTTGGATCATTTTTCTTGACTCCTGGCATACACCAGTACAGGCCAGAGGGGAATTATTGGTCTTAGCTGTACAATAGGTGGTAAAAGTCCCAGCAGCTTCTGGCGTTCGTTCCTTTAAGGTTTGACAAAGCAAAGAAGTTGACTGAGTTAGTGCGGCAAGCCCTACTTTAGGCCCCAGAGATTAAGGGGAAAGGACAGGTAAGGATGAAGGGCATCGGAAAGTATAAATCTGGCCTCAGTATTTCTGTCTGTCTTGCTTCCCCCTACCACGCTGCGCTGTTGTCCACTAACTAATCAGCATCTCCTTCCTTTCCTTTCAAATCAGATATGCTCTCATTGGAGCAAGAATTTCTCATTACAAAAACAAAAGTGGGCCAGCGAAATAGCTCAGTGGAATAAGCGGCAGCTTAGGCAAGCACAGGGACTGGGGTTCAATTCCCAGCACCATATGCTGCACCAGCCCCACCCCCAGTGCACAGAGCCAGCCCCCAATACTGGGCATGGTGGCATATGCCTGTAGTACCAGTGCTGGGGAGGCTGAGACAGGAGGATCACTACGAGTCCGATCTGTGTAATGAGACCCTATACCAAGCACATAAAAAAGAAAATAGCCTTCCAGTAGAGATACATGGTCTCTTCTGAGTCTTTCCCTCACCGCAGAAGTACTCTGGACCAAATAAAAAAGCAAGTCACATGAACACTGTACAGCTTCCTGCATGAAAGCTATGACAAGGGTCAAGATGCTCCACTTTCCACAGTTCAAAAGATTTGTGGTTATCTGAAGTCAACCGAGCTGTTCAGGTTGGAACCATCCCCAGTGAAGAGAGTTTCAGAGAAGGGTGAGCTTGACCTGCCCCTCATCAGGCCGAGCTCATCACCAGCTGACATAGGCTTGAAGCTCCACACATGCCTATGGTCTCGTTCTGCTGGTAGCATCCCAAGCACCCTCTGTTTCAACCATGTTGGTTCTGCTGCTAACTTGCATCTGTCTGTCCATCCATCCATCCATCCGTCAACTCGGGCAAGATCCTTCCCTTGCAGACAACCACTGAGCCCGTGGTCTCCTGCTCACAGCAACTCCATTATGATGTTCATTTTAGACACAGAAAAGATGTAGCCCTAAATATTTCTTGTTACCAATGAGAAAAAAAGAGATCCAAAGAGAGCTGGTGGTGCCACCAGTGTGCACAGCAAGCTCGCTTCAGACATTGAATGGGAAGCAAGACAGCTCTTCTCACCCACAACACCCAGTACCATCAGCACCACCGGCACCCCCACCACCACCATTTGGAGCTTGGGATCCGAGCATTCAAATCATGCAAAATGAAAATAAGGCCCATTTGAACATATATTAAAGCTGAATTAGTACCACCTCGGTTTGTCTGTGACTGAGATTTTAGGGTTTTAGTAGCCTCAAAATGTCTCACCACCTGCATTTTTAAATCTTGCATTTCTGTAGCCATAGTCTTTTAGAAAACAATTTCCACTTGTGACTTCCTGGATAGTTAGTCTTGGCTAGAGATCACTTCTTGGAAGACTTACATCTGTTATGTTTTCAGTCAAGTACTGTGCTTCCCAGCAGTGGGTGACACCCAGTGCCATACTGTCCTAATACCACAGCAAAATGCAGTGTGAAATGGAATGACTTCGTGTTTGTCACAGGCAATGCAACTTTGTAAAGTATCTTGAAACATAGTGGCCTGAAGCAAGAATCCAGTGATAAATTCTTATGGCCTATTAATTTCCTTTGTTCATAACCATCTCCCTTTTCCTACTTGAAACAGATGTATCTAGATAGTATACTTAATGAACAGGCTAATTAATTAAGAGTTAATAAATTCTGCCCTGAACATGCATTAACATTTCCCAAGAAAAAACATAACCTGCTTTTCCTCTCATAGCCTGTCTATGGCAATGGCCCTTTTAGGAAAACTGAATTCAGAAGTCTGAAAGAAAGGAAGCAATGAAAGGCATGAGGGATTATGCCATAAAACTATGGGCCTAGCAGCCCACCAACAGTAAGCAAACTGTTGTCTCATCATAGATGCTGCTGTTTCTTGAAAAGCCTTCCCAGTAGGCAGGTGGAAAAGTGTCCTTTTGTCTACTTGTGAGCCACAAAGAGCGGAAGCATTTGGAGATGGCCTGGTACACAAGGGTGCCTGAAGAGCTAACGGGAGGCAAAAGTGAACCAGGCCTCGGGAAGTCTTGGTTCTGTTCTTTCAGCTGGTTGCTGCTGGGGTGAGAGCCTCCTGTGATTACAGGAGGGCCCCCCCTGCACCCCACACTGCTGTGCCCTGGTGCCCAGGTGCAGATGGAAGGAGAACCTGGCTGCCGGTGCTCTGCCAAGACAGAAAACATTGGCTGCAATACCTGCAACTTTGGAAAACATTTTTTGTGTGGGGGCTTTCAACAACCAGAACACCTTGGAAACAATGTTCACAGTGATTTGTTTCTTTATGACTCTGTCAAATACTCTTTGGTTCCTTGTAGTCTGGTTCCAAAAAAAAAAGAACTACAGTTTTCTTGGCAGGCCAGTCGTTCCCTTTGTAGCTCTCCAGATCTTTCTGAGTGCGATATTTTGAGCTCATCCACAGTAAATTTGAATGGCCCGTTTGAGAAATTGTATTCATATTGGGTGCAGTTTCTATTCCTGGGAAGTCTAAGGCAGTTCTGAAGTTTAAACTGCTCTTTGATCTGTTAGAACATCATGGTTTCCATGGCTTCCGCTGGCTCAGGACCAAGCAAGGGCTCAGAATTCCAGTCAGTTGGGTTCAGACTTCCACGCCAAGCCTGGCCTGAAATACATGCATGAAGACTTCAGAATCAGAGTGCCTTGTAGGCAGTCACTGACATAAGTTGGTCCTTAAGGGGAGAATGTGGTAACTGCTTAACACATTTTATATTCCATTGTTTAAATATTCCATTGTTTCATTTCTCCAAAATACTGTAATCTTCTGATGACACAACTTTTCTCCTGTCCCCCTACACTGTACAAAGTAACATGAAACAGTTTGTCTTGCTTGACCTTAAGTGTACATAAAATGGGAGCCCAAGTATTGTGACCAGTACCCTTCATTCACCTGGTAAGAAGCTTTCACTGAAGCAGTTGTTAATTTGAGTTTATCTGTGAGCATTTTAACTTGCGCATTCTTCTCTTCTCCCACACCTTGCTCTGCATGGTGTCCTAACCCTGATCTCAGCCAACCGTACTGCTAGCGTTTGAGCTCTCACACATGAGCACTGCTGTGTTGCAGTTTTAGGAAAGACAGAGAAGGTTGGAGGAAAAAAGCCTTCCTGACTCAGAGTTGTGATAACTGGTCGAAGCTTTCCTTGCTTAAAAAAAGAAAAGTGTGGTGGCACGTGCCTGCAATCTCAGCAATTTGGAAGGCTGAGACAGGAGTATCACTATGAGTCCAAGCTGTGCAGTGAGACCCTGTACCAAATAAATGAACAAACAAACAAACAAATTTGGTCAGAGAGTGACCTCTGTAGGAATCAAAGGCCATTTTGAAAATTTCTTTGACCTCTGTCTGTGCAGGAAAAAGTTTTCTCTTTTTGTATTTTCATTTTTATTTTTGCAGTGCTGGGTATGAAACCTGGGGACTAACACATGCACAGATAAGCAGTCTACAGTGCTCTATACACACAAAACAAATTTTATTTATGTTTTTAGAAGCGTATATATTTGTTTACTTATTTATTTAGTGACCGGGGCTGGATCACTCGTAGTCATCCTCCTGTCCCAGCCTCCCCAGCACTGGAATTACAGGCATGGGCCACCACACCCAGTTTCAGTGGCCAGCACAGCATGCAGCAGCAGGAATCGAACTCGGGATACTGTGCTTCCCAGGTTGGCACTTAGGCTGCTATCACTTCATCCCTCTCTGACCAAATTTGATGCCTGACTCCTCAACAGCTGCAACTTTTGGGATCCAAGATTTTGATCCAAAGAAGGGAGAGTTACCTTTGAGGTCATATAAAATCACAAGGCACTCATTGGGGTTACATTTTTGCCTCAATTACTTTCCATACCTTACTGATGCCAGAGTTACTTGAGGTATTTATTTATCCCTTTCAGCAACATCCTGTGACCAATATAAAGATGATTCTTGGACTTTAAATCAGTTCTTGCCAAATGGGCTCATAATGTTGCCAGCACTCTAACCCTGATTTTTATCCTAACATGAATTTCTAATTTCCTTTTGAAACCATTTATGGGATAACTGAGGGATTTTTGCATGGCTTTATGAATCTTTCCTTCTTCCTCAGTGAGATGGTTATTTGTTTTTCTTCCTAAGTACCATGGATTTTGAGAGAGAAAAACATTGATTTTTCACATGCACTTTCACTGAGCTTGTGCTTTCCAAGCAAATAAACAATGAAGAATCAATTTTCAAAAATCAGTGATATTGGAGATTTTTTTCCTAATGAAAAATCAGCTTAAGTGAATGCTTTTCATAGCCTGCTTTTCTTTTATTGACTTTACAAGGAATATGATCTATTTAATCATATTTTCAAAAGTGAGAGGGGAAAATGTTGGGTTATAATAAGAACCCCAAGTGCAGGACAGAGAGCTGGGCGAATCCTCCAGAGGACAGCACGGGAGCACCGAGCAGGACCGCCACCTGCTGCTGTATCCAGCATGTGGCACTTGCTGCTGGGTTCGCCTAGCACTGAGCACTGATCCACAAGTATGGCTCCCTGGAGTTCTGCCAGCATGTTAGGCCTTCGGCCTAAGGAGAAAAGAAACACTTTTGCATTTTTCTGAACTTTTTGTTTTATACATGTTTGCGGTGCCTGAAGGTTACATTCATCTTAAGGAGTAGATACAAATACATAACACATCTTGATTCTTCTATAAGCCCCTTTCCCTCCCTTTACCCCTCCCTCCCTCCCTCTGATCCTCCTTTCCTTGTTTTCATTATAACTGTTTTCAGTTCATGTTTATCACATGTTTATGTGTTTGTTGTGGGTATTTGGCGTATGTGTGCGACCCATCCTAAATCTTGCTTCTCCTTCTCCCTCCTCCTCTTCCCCTTGTCCAGTCTCCCAGACCCCTTCTCACTTGAAGAAACCTGTCTCCCAGATCCGCCCTTTATTTTGCTCTTTATCTGTACTTCTCCTTCCTCAAATGAGAGGTGCCACGCAGCACTCCAGCTTGGGTGTCTGACTCGTTTCGCTTGACAGTGTACATTCCAGGTAGATGCATTTCCCTGCACACAGCTCAGACTTATATTCATTCACTGAGACTTTAGGGTTCTCTGTTTTTCCTAGACCAGTGGGGAAACCCTGGATCCCACCAGCCGAGCAGTTGTTGGCCCCAGGTAGCTGCCCATATGGCTGACTTCTTTCTCCCTCCACCCAAAAAAATGCTTTTTCAAAGAAGGAAGAGGTGTGATGGGGAAAAGGAGCCCGAAGCAGGATGGAGGAGGAGTTGGCCACCTCAGAATGCAGACAGGGCCTGGTGTCCACACGCTCCCCTGGCAGGTCTCTGCCTGCCAGACCCTTCTGTGAGCACTGAGGTTGTGGCAGGTTAGGCAGACGGGGTCTAGAGCTCAGAGCCTATTGCGGCTGAAAAACAACACTTTTAAAACCATAATGAATGTGTAATTCTAACTGCAAATGGGGATCTCAGCACCCTCTGAGGGGATTTCAGTTGGAAAGTGCTTGGAGAGGCCTGTGGGACAAGAATGAATGACGGGGCAATGAATGAAAGCTGGAGTGGATGGGGCTGGTGGGCCATGGCTTTGGGGAGGGAGATGGTGGTGGGAGCTTAGCTCTTATTCTAATTTTTTTTTTAATTTTAGGGAGGGATCAGGGTGTTCAGTATCTCACTACTAGGTCGGACTCATAGTGATCCACTTGTTTGCAGCCTCCCAAGAGCTGGGATTACAGGTGCACACCACTGTGCCCAGTCTCAATTGCCATCTCAGCACACCCTGGGTGTGGGGCCAGCCTGGCAGGCCTGGGGATTGAACCCCTAGCCCCTGTGCCTGCTTGCAGGCACTTTAATCCACTGAGCTACTTGTAATTTTTTATTTTGAAGCAGGGTCATGATAAGCTGCCCAAGCTGGGCTCAAACTTGTGATTTTCCTGCCTCAGCCTCCCAGACTGCAATTTGGATTCATGGTAGCTGTTGGGTAGAGAATGTATCACCAACAGTGAAGTGCAAAAGGAGTACAAGTTAGGAAGCTTGTGTTGCCGGACAGGCAAAAGCCAATGGTCCCTTTGACCAGGAAATCCCTGACATGAAAGAGGTTATGCTCCAGGACACAAAAGGATATGCTGATGCTATCCAGAACCAGTAGTGGACACAGAACAACAAAGTGATACCCAAAGTCTCCAGGCCGGCATATTCCCTCACCTCACTCACCCCTTCACCTGTGCAAGGACTCTGTTTGCTTGGGCGACCTCCGAGCTGTGGAGTACATGAGAGCCTGACTCCATGGCTGGCCTCCTGGTACCTTGCTGTCACTGGGGGCTCCGAGCACTGTGCAGAGAGCACTTGCCACTGCCTATGTCAGGGGCTTCTTTTGTTCCTCTGAGTTCCTGGGGGAGGCCCAGGGCGTGTTCCTCCTCTGACTTGCAGATGAGTGAACACTGAGATTAAGGACGATTTCCCTATTATCTTAGAAGTTGGATCCTTTGGAAAAACCTAACTAGTTGCTCCCCATAACTCTAATCCTGCATTAAACTGAAGCTGTACTTCACCTGCAATAGCAGTCAGGTGAAGGAAGAAGATACAAAAGTTACTTGATAATTGAAGGGACAGAAAAATACAGTTAGACATTTCTTTGCAGGGCTTTCATTTTTGTATGCAGGATTTTATGATGAAGGGAGAGTGGAAGACTCGTCTCAGATTTGAGTGAGAAGAGTACCATTTATATATAAAAAGAATAAATAACTAGCCTTTTTACATACTTCTCTCTCTTTTTTTTTTTCAGACAGGGATTCACCATGTGTTGCAGGCTGGCCTTGAACTCACTGTGTAGCCAAGGCTGACCTCAAACTCAAGGTGATCCTCCTGCCCCAGCCTCCCGAGTGCTGAGGTGACAAGCCAATGCTGTCACAACTGCTGCTTTTTCTTTTGGTGTTTCTGTGGGCAACCTCTTAGTGTGTCTGCTTCCGAGCTGTGTGAACTAAATAATTCAGCATTTTCTGCTGCATATCAGCTCTCCATTTATCTCCCCCCCCCCTTAAATTACATATTCTGGCAAGATTTCTCACTTGTTAAAGCATTTAATTATCATGTTTGGCTGCCATGACTTGTTGCATTATATAAACAAATGCCGACTTCAAACATTAAAACTGATTTTTTTTTTTCATAGTCTGCCAGAAAGTGAGACTATTTGATGTGCATCTTGGACAGCCTTATTTCTGATTACATAATTTAGGACTGGGAATAGGAATTTGGCATTGATCCCCAGCCCCAGTGCCATGGAAAATTAGCCTTTAGCATCCTCTCCAAAAGTGCAAATCATCATAGAAACAAGCTCCAAAAAGTTTTTAGGTAAGCCCCGTCCTATCGAAGCCTTTTATTTTCAGCCACATGCATCGCTTTCTAGTACTGCATTATGCTAAACCGCCCTGGGAGAGCTGTGACCCCGCAGCAGAGTGCAGCTAACTCTGCCTGCATTCCATCCACCGAAAGGTCCCTGTGGCTTGAAATGAAGCCCTGGTAGACAGGGTGTGCTTTCTTCCGCTCCTACACAGGCAGCACTTGCTGTCTGATGCTTAAGTCTGTGAGGAAACACTTCTCAGGTTACTAAACTCAGGTCACTGTCTACTCCTGTACTTTAAGGCCAAAGCCCTTAAAGAACTATAGTTTTGTGTTTGGTTGTTTGGTTGGTTGTTGCTGGGCCTTGAGATACACATCTGTAATCCCAGCACCTGGAGGCTGAGGCTGGAGGATCACTGTGAGTTTGAGGCCAGCCTGGGCTACATAGCAAGACAGCATTTAAAAAGGGAAGAAAAAGGTTACAGGTGAGGAAGCTTTAGCCACGAGCTGTACAGGCTGGAGGGAAGGCCTTGCCTACAACCTCAGTCCACAAAAGAAAGCCTAGCCTTTTCTTCACATGACACAGTGTACAACACACAAGAAAAATCATCCAGGGCCAGCCAAATAGCTCAGCAGATTAAAGCGCCTGCAAACAGGAGCAGGGGCCAAGATGTCAATGCCTGGGCCTGCGGTGGCAGCCCCACCTCTGGGCACGCTGAGATGGCAATTGAGACTGGGACTGGTGGCACACACTTGTAATCCCAGCTCTTAGTAGGCTGTAAACAGGGGGATCACTGCAAGTCCGATCTAGTAGTGAGACCCTGAACACCCTGTAGACCCTTCCCTAAAATAAAAAGGAAGGAAGGAAGATCGTCCAAAGCAAAAAGCAAGCTCTTTGTGAAGCACTCCACCCCCGTGTCTTCCTGCAGTCGGGGCCAGACTCTTCATTCATGCCCACTGACCCTGAGGCCAAGCAAAAGTCTGGAGCAGTGGAGGAATCTGAAATTAGAATTTGGTTCCCATACTTATTAAGGTGGGAACCCGTGTGACCCAGTTTAGAGGAAAACAAAAAATTAACAAGAGTTTAAAAGAAGTTTTAATGTTTAACCGGAAAGTTCATTTGGGCAGGTGTTCTCCTGTCTGGAGGTATCCGGTCATCGCTGTTTGACTGGATGGACGAAAATAGAACGCATGCGCTCAGGGCCAACCTCTCTCCCGCCTGATGTCATCCTCAGGCTCTGTCCAGTCCCGAGATTGGAGAGTTCAAGTGAGAGCTCTTTCCTAGAGAGTAAAGAGAGAGCTCTTTACTCTTTTCCAGAGGTGAAGAGTAAAGAGCTGCCCCAGCTCCAGCTCGGGAGCGAGCTGTGCATCGGTGCACATGCGCGGAAGCAGCCTGGCCTGCGAAGCTTCGATTTCCAGTTACATAATGTCAGATCTCACCTCAGA
The DNA here is from genome assembly GCA_004027165.1 of Ctenomys sociabilis. Lineage (NCBI taxonomy): Eukaryota > Metazoa > Chordata > Mammalia > Rodentia > Ctenomyidae > Ctenomys > Ctenomys sociabilis. The sequence continues at coordinate 184,072 of PVKA01000406.1, forward strand.
CGTTTCCTACAAAATGTGCCTGCAGGTCACGAACAGTTGGCTGCTTGCAAATTCCGAAATAGTGAACAAAAAGTTGATGTAGTGGGCTGGGTGAGGGACGACGTTTGGCAACTGAGGGCAGCCTTTTGGGGTGGAGTGTGTGCAGGAGGTTGTTGAGGGGCCCCCCTCTGCATGAACTTGACCCTTCCTCGTGCACCACCCCGCAGTCACAGCTCCTGAGTGAGGCGTCCACCCTCCTCATCCACTTTCTGTTTGCACTATTTATTAATCCACAGCAGGCAAATTTGCAGGACTCAGAAGTTACCCAGACCTGCTTAAGCCAAACGCAGCGGCCAGGGTTCGATCCAGGTGTGCTGTTCTGCTTTTTTGGCCCCACAGCCCCCGTCAGGGTGTGCTGAGACACAACTGAGACTGGGCATGGTGGCTTGCGCTTGTAATCCCAGGACTTGGAAGACTGAAAACAGGAGGATTACTATGAGTCCAATCTACACAGTGAGACTCTGTAGACCCAGTACCAAATACATAAATAAAATTTAAAAATTAAAAAAAGTTGCCCAGAATAACACAGTCCTAGGCTGTAGGTCTGGGACCCACACCTAGATCTGTTACCAAGCAGCGCACTGCTTTACCCATGAGCTGCAGGGGCTGGCGGGAAGGCCTCACCTACACCTCAGTGAGTTTTTCGCATGTACACTGTATGTAGGGAGTCTCCAGTCCTCTACCCCCTTCTTTACATAGTTTTAGTCTGACCTCTTTAATGATAAAACATTTTTCTGTGAGAAAATAAACACAGGATTATTTAAATAGGAGAAAACAAAATTAAATAGCCTAAACAAAACTACTAAAACATTGCTTATAGGTGTCATGATCAAATACCTATAAAATATGGATGGATCAAGTAAAAACTACAGTAAAAATAAGGCCACTAATGCAAGATACAATACAAAAGGAAAAAATATCGAAGTTTCAGACTCCATGCCATAGTGTGGGGGCCACTGTGTTCTCTAGTACAATGACGCCTGCCCTTCATATGTAGAGCGCTGTGTCTACTGAAAAAGCAATTTTGGAGTCTGAAATTTGATATCTGAGTAGCCCACTTTCCATTTAGCTTAGAGCAAAATTGATTAGCTTAATCTCTGGGTGTTTGATGGCAGTGCTATCTTTTATGTCACTTTGTTAATCATAGTAGCTATAACCATCTAAAATCACATTTCAGAGCGCTTGGGAAGCTGAAAATAGGACAATCACTACATGACTGATCTGTGTAGTGAGAACTTGTAGATCCTGCACTAAATGCATTAAAAATAATAGTAATAAATAATATAAAATTATATTTAAGAATGCCCATGGTTACCTCTTCACCAGTTGCAAAACAAGACCAGGTTGAGGGACCCTCACATGGGGGGCTTTCCTGCCGTGAGGAGAAAGGAGGGAGGGAGACCCCAGTGGCTCCCAGGGAGAAGGTGGTCCCCTTGGAAGTCAAGGGCAAGTTGTCCAAGACAGCGTTGACTGGTGAAAGGACCCCTAGCTCAGCCTGTGCAAATCCTGTTCCCTAGAAAATCCACTTGCCAACTATTCATGACCTAAAACATATAGTAGGAAATACTTTAAGCAAGAGTAAAGAAGGAAACCTTCTAAGTGCTTTTCAATGTGTTTGCGTCTTTAATATAACTAATCTCTGTGACCCTTTACATGCACTATCTGATGAGGAAGGGCAACTTGTGACAAGGTAAATGTGCTACTCTGCTTTCTGGGAGCAGCAGCTTTAAAACTATCCCCAGGGAACACCCTATTCCCCAGTGCCTGAATAAGCAACAGCAGTTCTACAAAGTGAACAAGGAGAAACCTAACTCCTTATGCCATTCATAACTCTCTTAATAGATCCTTGTTAACTCCAGACACTCGCTAAGCAGATGCTTTTATATTAAGTTCAGCCTGAATTACCCATCTTGACCCAGTCTAATTGATGTAAGTGGTAGGAATTAATTTCATGCAGGCAGGGATAAAGGCTAATCCAAGTCAATCAGTGCCTTGTAATTAATCCACATACTCTTTGTAGAAGGGAAAGAGAGATGCTGGCACATTCTCAGGCCTAAGGTTCTACACCAGTCCAATACAGAGTTCTTCAACTTTATAGGGTTCAAGTTGCAGGGTAGAGTTACAAATAACAAAGGTTTTGCTAAAGCAGATGGTTCTTTCCAACTGCCAAATGTGGGGATCTTGCTGGGAATCTGTTCTTACCATGCCTGCACTGAGAAATGGGTACATGAATTAAAATTATAACGCTTCTAGTTGCCTTTTTAATTGTGAGTCTTATATTAAGCTCTCATTGATACAGGAGTTTTTAAAGCCTGGAATGTCTGAATACAAATTAATTCTAAACTGGTAACCAGTCATAACACAGAAAATAAGAAATCTGTGGAAAAACAAAAACATGAAAATGTTAACAATTTCAGACAATATTAGTACATTAAACAAATGCTCATTAAGTTGCATATACAAGAAAAGGTACCATATTATGTTAAATTAATGTCACCTTACTTTAATATAGAGGAGATTAATGGAGATCAAATTCCAGTCATTTAAGGGTATGGTGTGAGATGGCTATATCCATTGGCTTTACTCAATTCTTGTCCTTAATAAGGAACAAGGTGAGCAGTTTTTAAACATATATTACCTGCAATTTAATTATATTATGAATATTAAGCTCCAAAGAGTTATTTGGTTATTCATTAAATTTCTTGAGTTTTAGGACTGTGTGTTAGGTCCAGGAATGTAGTATTTTGAAGAGCAGAGAAGGTATGAATGATCAGCCTAAATAGGATAGAAAGGTAGGCATCTCACTTTTACCAAAACATTTCCTTTGAAGAATTTATTTAAAAAGTAAAAGTATCATGAAACACTTAGTGTGTTCCCATGGGAAGAATTTGATAATTATGGGCTGCTTTATTTATCAGAACATAGTATTCAATTATAAACAATGGTGTGTTTAAAAAATGACAACAGAGATGATAGAAATAGCTTACACAGTAATTAGACCAAAGTCCCCAGAACACAACAGTTGTTCATTCATTCATTCGTTTGTTCATTCATTTGTTGAGAATGTCCTGTGTGCCACACAGCAATCCAGGCCCTGAGAATTTGGTATAGGAAAGAAAAAGTGCTCCCTACAGTCATTATTATAAGAAAGGTTAGTAGGAGAGATTGCTAGAAACCAAATAGTCACAGTAAGTTGTAAATGTCAGGAAAATATTACAGTCATTGTCATGAGTGAGGTCCAACAAAGTAGTAGCAGCTTGGTAGGGACAGTAGAGCTGCATGGGGAAACAAGGAGCCCTGGAAAAAACTAGCGAAGTAATAAGTCTGAGAGGGCCAAGGTCAGAAAGAGAGCAGGGAGGCAGAAACTGGGACAGGTCAGGCATCAGAGGCTGAGTTAAAAGATTGGATCATCATCGTGGAAAAATGACACAATATGTAAGATGCTTCAGTGCATGGTGTAGGGGTGAGATGCTTGCATTTTGGAAGATCCTGCAAGATAGCCCTTCTCTCCAAAATACAGTGACATTAGTGTGGGTGCAAGATGGGCAGGGTAGAGGTGGAGAAAATTAGGTGCCATGTGAGACTGAGTTAAGAAGTTGAAAAACTGGGTAGAGATAGTAATGATTTGAATGTCAGAGGAAGGAGACAAGGCATAAAGGTGGCTCCAATATGTCTGATTGACAGAACCCCACATGTGACAGTAGCCAGGTCTGGGAGGAAGACTCATTTTGCGTGTGCTGCATTTCAGTTTCCTAAGAAGTCTCAAAGCTGAGATATTAATTAGTAACTTAGGTACTTGTCCAGCACTTGGCTGTTTGGACTCGTAACACAAACAGCCTGCTAGCCAAATTACTGGCTGATAGCTCAAGGGAGACGGACATGGCATGGCAGGAGAAAACCCAGGTGACAGGGGGCCAGAGAAGGCAGTGTTTTAAGATGAAAGCAGGGGCTCAAAGCATCAGATGCTACCAAGACATTCCAGGAGAGATTCATAAATACTGATTGGCTTAGGCAGCTTCATGTGGCAGAGACCTACTGTGGAGGGGTGCAGGGGAGCCACAGACAGACCAGAGCAAGTTAGGGAAGTGACAAAGATGGTGAGGACAGAAGTCTCAGTTAGGATCTTTAGCCTCAAAGTGAAAAAAAGAGCTGGAGGTGTGTGCAGTGAGAGTCAAGGGAAGGAGAGGAGAAGTTGGATGGGCACATTTCCCACCACGAGGGCAGACAGAGAAGAGACGCCCTTGGGAGCCTTAATCTCCAGACAATAATACTTATATGCTCAAGAGCCCAAGTTCTATGTGAGTTTATAAATGCATTTTTTTTTTTTTTTTTTTTGTCTTTTTGAGACAGGGTCTCACTATGCAGTTCAGGCTGGCCTTAAGCTCACTTTATAGCTCACGCTGGTCTCAAACTCACAACAATCCTCCTGCCTCAGCCTCCTGAGTGCTGGAATTACAGGCATGCGCCACCACGCCCAGCTATAAATGCATTTTTTAGGAATTAATTTATATGACCAGAATATGCACATGTTGGTATTCCCTTCATTTTCTCCTGTGACCTCTCCAATGCCCAGGACCATAAATATGGCATGAGATAGTCTGTGTAGTACCTGGGTGAATTTTTCACAACGTCTCATTCAGACCACTCAGCCTGAGATGTAGTGAGCGCTGATGAAAGAAGTGATTGTGCATTGCCTTTTCTTTTCCTTTTTAGAAGAATATCATTCAATTTTTCTCCATGCCTTTCATGTTGAGAATATACCTATACCAAAGGTTCCACACCCTCCAAATGTGGGAAATAGGCTTCACTTCCACTCCCCGGAGCAGTTATCCATGAACAGCTGTTCTCTTTAAACACAGTCCTTTGGTCCAGGAACCATTGCCAAGTCCAGAGCAGAGGCTTCATAGAATCTGAGGAGACCCAGGGATGTAGAGTCAATACAGGGCCATCTAGAATGATGAGGCGCAAACCTGTGGGGTAGCCACCTGCATCTAAATGTTGCCCCACCTCAGTTTCCTCTTGGCCTTCAATGCACTGATCAAGAGTTGCTGGACAGGTCAACAGCTATAACTCAAAGCCACACACTCACTCTGCAATGTGTATTGTGCGCCTACTGACTGTGATTTGTCCCATCCCTGCTGTCTAAACAGTCTGTTCATACAAAGACTCCTTTTCCAAGTGTGGATGCTTTGCCCCAGTGCACCTGTTTTAGAAACCCTGCACCTGTGTAGGCCAGGGGTTACTCAAGGGAGCCTGCCTTGTAAAACCGCCCCCACTCTGCCACAAGGCCAAGCCACCATTGCTGAAACTACCCAGCCCTCTGCTTGAAGGCCGAGCCTGGGCCCTATTTGTGCTCGCTGTGCCGCCCACATGCCTGACAGTCAGAATGAGCTACTCATCAGTGACAAAGTCATTTTAGCTGCCAAAGCAAAAATCTCTCCTGAGTGCCTCACCAGGCCTCAATGAAAGCCAGCTTGAGACTGCCCAGGTATAGCATGAAACACTTCACCAAGACAGAAGCACATCGCCCACGCTCTCGGCACAGCATCGGGCAGAAGCGTCCATCTACGGGAGTGATTTTGTTCTTGGAATGCCAAGTCCAGGAGCCAGCCTTCCAGATGTCGGGGCTGGGGGTCAAAATTACAAGGACCTTTTCTTCCTACCCAGGTTTTGAACCATTTTGAGAGCAGGAAACACAGGAGGCAGCCAGGTGGCGGCGGTATCGTCTCTGGGCAGGCGGCAGCTGCACACTGAACTCCAGCGAGGAAGGACCCTTCCCACCGTGGGCTGAAGCGGAGCAGCCGTTCCCACAGGAGCAGAGCGTGCACCTGGCCAACTGAACGCATTAGGAACCGAGGCGGAGCGAGTGCTACCAGCAGGCAGCTCCCTGCCAGATGAGCGAGAGTTCATCTGTGATTATGCCAGTTTTTCCTTGAACGCTTGCCAGTGTACCTCCTAGCTCCTGCCCACAAGGGAAGTGTAGACAGGGATTCACCAGAGAGCAGACAGACAGACAGGAATCTCAGAACCAAGGGGCCCCTGTCCCCACACAGCCCCACCCCTGCCTTGGCAGCTCCTTCCGTCCATCGTAGGAGGAGGTCAGTTCCTCACTGTGGCAAAGGAAGTCCGACTTAATTCCAACGGTTTAGCACAAGCTGTCACATCCCTATCATCGCAACTGGACGTGCCAGTCTTCGGTCAGCATATGCCAGGTGTCCTCGAGTGTCCGGAGCCCCATGAGGTCCTAAGAGATTACAAAGAAGATTAAAAATGGCCCAGTTTGGCCCACATCCTCACCTCAGGAGAGGTGAGTGTTTTTGAAACCTGGAAGATAAATTGGTGACTTATAGGCACCCTAGGAACTGGGAGGCAGACACCTGCAAACTGCAGTCTGTCATGGACCCCACTCGCCCTCTGTGGCCTTCAGAATCTCTCTGGATGTCCCAGCTAAAGGAAAAGTGTTTTTCCGTCCTCCTTTTGAAGAGGAGAGCCAGCTTGTAATTAAGCAGACTCAGGGGGAAGATGACCTCATGAGCTCACCTCAAGCAGCTTCCCTTAGCAGCTGGCCCTAGTGGGGTCTGATCACAGAATTAGTTGGGTGGGGGAGGGTGGGGCCGACCTCACAGGCAGGACATTACTCTTCTTCCTCTTCCTGGCCATGTTTCTCTCATCAGTCAGAGTCATTGCTCAGCTTCCTGGGGCGGAGGGGCTGGGGACCTTGGACACTGAGTGTCCCACTTGCTGTCCCCAGGAAGCTAAGTGCAAGGGAGTCTCACACCGCCGTTTGATTTGAATCGCGATTACATCCAGGCAGTTCCTCCGTTATATTCAGGAAGTGCCGCATCTGACGCAAAAATGGAGCCATTCTTGGTGTGGTGGGATGGGAAGAACACTGCTGCCCTGACATATTTTGTCCTGGGCCAGAATATCACTGGCAAGCCACTGTGGGCCTGGTGAGGAACAAAGACAGGGGCATGGTGGGAGAGGCCACCAGCCACTAGCGCGCTGCTGGGGTAGTGGCAGGCAGGCAGGTCTCACAGAGAGACAAAAGCACCAGGCAGTCTGGGGAGCATGAGGAGGAGGGGTGAGTGCAGCCAGACCCCTGCCATGGGAGGTTCTCTCCACTCTGCAGGCCCTGCGCTGGCTGCACGCATTGTCCTGGACATAGCAGTCAGAAAGGATCCCAGGCTTCAAGGAAGCACAAAACCCTGGCTGGTAATGTGAGAAAACCTGGAAGCTTTGCTGTCTGCGGACTCCCCCGCACCACCGCCTAGTGTTTCTTCGCCTCTCTTTCTCTCTCCATTTTTCCCGTCCCTCCTCACCCCCCCTTCCTTCTCCCCTTCTTCCTCCACCTCCTTCTTCCCTTAAAAGTTATTTCTGATGTCCGGTTAGGTCAAGGAGAGGACCCACAGCAGTGATCACAGCAGTGTGTGGGCAGCACTCTGGTTAGGCGCCCCGGAGGTGGCAAGAGCAAGCACGCCCTGCCCTGCCGGGCTGCGGAGTGGTTGGCCGCCCCCACCTGCCTCCTTCCTTCCACAGTCCCTGAGTAACAGCTGATGAGGGGCTCTGCAGGGGCTCAGTTTCTGAATTTGGCCAATTTGCTGCAACTTGAGAATGTTGTGACTTGTGGCCTAGACCACGAGACCTGTGCCTGTCATCTTGGACTCCTGATTGGCCTTTTGAGGCTAGGTTTTCAGATCTGGAGCAGCAGTAGTGGTCAAGCATTCGGGGGACACAACAGAAGGGCATTGAGTAGCCCTTCTTTACGGTCTTAATCCTGACCCTCGGCTTTCACCATGACTGCGGCTTTGGTCCCCTCACCCTGAGGATGGGGTCAGTGGTGGCCTTTGCGTGTCTTGGTAGGCTCTCCCCAACGATCACTAACTCTCCATTCCCAGCCAATTCCATCCCCTACATTCAGACACAAAGTTCCACAAAAGATATATGATTCTAGATCCCTGTATCCTGGTGCTGTCCCCTGACGAGTAGCACTGGCCCACACCTTGGGCTGGCTGCTAATCCCCATTCTGGGTCCTCTGCCCTGCTTCTCTGGAGGCCACTTCACCCCAGCAAGGAGTGGCCCCACAGGAGGCAGGTTGGGTCTGTCTTTGTGACTGTGCATGTGACATCAGGCTGAGATCGCTGGAGGCCTTTTGTCCTTTTCCCTAAAAGGTAGTGTCAACCCACCTGCTGCTCTTCCCTGAAGCTTTCAGCTCAGCCCAGCCAGCTGTGGAACAAGAAACTGCCCGTGGGAAAGGAAAACACACTATTAAAGGGAAGAGACGCACCCCACTTGGAGAGCAGGGCTTGTACTTCTCATCATATGCTGCCCCAAGCTCCCCATAGTCAAGCGCTGCTTGGGTCCTACCCTGAGTTTCAAGTGTGGTAGGAACAGAGGCAGCAGCTGCCTTCTCTTAAAGCATTGTGAATTCCCATCCTCCTTTCCTATGTTCCAAAATGATACCAAAATTTTTCTCACTTGGAAAGATCAAAATAATAAAGGAAAAAGTCAACCTAATAAATATGGAAAGTACATATCCTCAAAACATTTTCTAATACACTTAACCATTTATTTAAAAAAAAAAGTGATCAATTTTCAGAGGTTTGGGTAGTCTGCCTACCTCCTACAGAATTAGCCTTGAGGTTATCAAATTAAATAAGATAAAACTTGGGAAGGAAGAAAAAGGATGAAATGTGGCATGGATTACACTGCATAGTCATATAAGTCATACTGAAAGTAAACATGGAAGCCTCTCAGGCTGCCTACAGTTAATTCAGTCTAAGTATCTACCATGTAGTCTGAAGGAATACAGCGCCCAAAGATACTACTAGAACTTTCTAGAACCCCTTGGCCTTCCTACCACTCTAACGCAGTCAGTCACAGGTCTCTCACCAGTGCACACCTGGCTTCCTGACCAGTAGGAGGCATATGTGAACGGAGTGCCAGATGAGTGTTTCTCAGGTCCCACCCACTCAGGACAAGGCCACCTCAGCTGCCTCCACAACAGAGATAATTAGGCCACTGCAAGCAATTCATTTTTCAAAAGGCTTTGGGAGTTTAAGTGGTTGTGAATGTTTATTACATCTCTTAACCGACTTTCTTCATCCTCAAAAGCCAATATAAGTCTTGAAGTGAACACACAGAATATGAGTAATGCCTTTCACACACACTCTGTGTGTGTAGAAGAATGGTTCTCTTTGGAAATCCAATTGCCTGAAAGTAGATCCAGTACCAGAGAGAAAACAAGCTGAGATAAGTAGGGAGGCAGGTGCCTGTTGTCCACCCCTCACACACAGTCCCTCTCTCACTGCTGAAAATGAAGAATCAAAAATAATCACATAAAGGAGACTGGCACTTCACAAGCTTGACCATTCTATCAATCGCCTCTCTTCCTTAGCCTTCTGTTTGTTCTATTTTTGCTGCTGTCAGTTTTTTGTCAGGGAAGCGCCTATTCCACTGAGCCATCTCCCTGGCCTTGCTGTCAGTTTTTTGTTGTCTTGTCTCCCAAACTTTCCCTGGGCCTGGGGAGGGAGGGCTCCCAGCACCAAAGGATAAAGGATGAGGATGTGGGTGGAGGATGAGGACAGGAGGAACTGCCCAGACCAGTCAGCCTGGGTGGAACACCTTCAAGGAGGACGCGCTGCTGCTCCAGAGCCAGCCCACCAGCCCTGGAGAGCCACGGCTGCTATGCTGTCAACCACTATGGTGGGCACTCTGGTCCGAGGGTGGAGGAATCGAAGCTCCCCTCGAAGAGCTGAGTCAAAAGGTCCTGTCCCACAGAGACAAGGTGGAATCCAGATTCAGGGTAAGCTTGTGACGGTATGATGTGACTGAGTGACTTTTTCAAAGGGATTTGGGGGAGTTTATAAGCTCCCCCCTCCAATGGAATTGATAAGTATAGGTCTGTTGTGTTCCTTGGGTTATTATGAATTGTGGCTAACTCACTTGTAGGAAGTTTACTTTTCTCTGCTTCAAAACCTTAGTAGTCACATAGAAAAAGATATCCAGTTATTCCTGCCGTCTTTTAATGCAAAAGCTTATATTTGAAGGTGGAATACTTTGGTGGCATTTGTATCAAACTACCAAGATAAAAAAAAAAAAAAGTGTTCTGGGTTTTTGGCAACTTTCAGTCCAAATCATATGACTTCATTGCCTCTGGTATGGGAAATGACAAAAGTAGTTAGCTTCTGGGTTTCCCCGCTAATTATTTTTATTTTCCTTTCTGTTACTATTGTTTTGAGGCAACAATAGAACTTTGACAGATATGTAGCTCTCCTGTTAACTTGGTTCAACGTGTTATTATGATCCTTTTCCGAAATATGGTTTTATTAGAAGAAAATATTTTTCAAAATCTCTGACCTCAATCTCTTCTGTCTAGACCTTGGACTTCTTAATGATACCTAGAGAACTCTTGGGTCTTGTGGATTGACCCGGGGGGGGGAGAAACACAGAGGCGGCTGAGGAAGCAGGTCTGTGGCCAGGAGTAGCAAACTGTCAGGGGATTTTGGAGCTGGCCAGCTGTCCCTGAAATGCTTTTATCTGACCCAGAACTGGGAGCACTTCTAAGCCTTAAATGTGACTTCTCTTTCCTTCCAGAAAGTGTGTATTAAAAGCCAGTATATATGTATGTATGTATGTGTGCGTGTGTGTGTGTGTGTATAATTTTTTGACACTTTTCTAGTTACTGATACTGTGCTAGCCTGCTTTTAAGGTATAAAAAGCTAGAAGTTGTGATGTGTTGTGTGACAGTGGCCCCCACCCACACTCTTCAGGCTAACTGTTCAGCAAGGATCAAGCCATGGGGCTAGCTCAGAGGTGGAGCACTTGCTCAGCATGTATGGGGCTCTGGGCTTGAGCTCCACTCTGAAGAAAAAAAAAAAAAAGAAGCCATGAAATTATTTCAATAAATATTCATTGCAAGAAAATAAATTAGTCATTTAACTGGGCTTCTCAAACTTAGAAGTCTGTTCTGTGTTCTAAACTGCCAGAGGATTATTAATTATTTGTGAGCTCAGTGAGAAGTGACTCATAGTGTTTCAAAACTAAAGCACCTGATTCTGATGCCTTGCTCATAGATGAGGAAAGAGCCCGGTAGCTGGGGCTCCATGGCAAGTGCAGTGCCGGAGCAAGGCCTGGAATCACGTTTCCCGAGCTCTGAGTCCAGCATTTTTCTCCTGTTCCATACCCTCCTGGCAGATGTGGTTAATTTCTGTAACAACATTCAGAATCATACAAGATATCAAAGTAATATACTAACATGTAAGATATTTTTAAATCAATACATAAAGATCTCTAATACATTTGATACATAATTTACATGTTTTACATTTGCCTGTGGTGTTGTATTACATGTATACAATGTATAATGATTTCACAGTAGTTGTCATATCCATCACCTCCAAATTCATCATTTCTTTGTATTAGGAGTATTCAAAATCCTTCTATTAGCTATTTTGAAATGTGCATTTCAATGCTGTCAACCATTCTTACCAATTTACCTACAGAGATTAGATGTTATTCCCCCTACCCTCCTCTACTCTTATAGTCAATATGTGTTCTTTTAACATTTGTATTGAAATGTGATTCATAGGCTAAGTTACCCATTTAAATTTCAATAGTTTTCAATATATCACATTACTCATTTTGTAAACTGTGACAGAATATATAAGAAATAAATTATTTGCACTCTTACGCAGTTGAAGCATACATTTCAGTAGCATTCATTATATTCATGATGTTTTGCAACTATCATTACTATTTCCAAAGTGTTTCACTGTCCCAAACAGAAATTCTGTAATCATTAAGTAGTGACATCCTATCTTCCCCCATACAGCCTTTGGTAACCTTGAATCTATTTTCTTTCTCGGAATTTGCCTATTCTAGATAATCTGTGTAAATAGAATTATACAATATGTATATTTTTCCCTCTGCATAATGTTTTCAAGACACCCACAGTATGTGGTCAGAGTTCCCTGGCGTTCATGGCCAAAGAGGTGGTCTGCATACAGGTAGTTCTCTTCTGGTAGCTTCTATAGATTGGTTCCAAAACCCCTATGGATACCAAAGCCCCACTGTGCTCAAATACTTTATATAAACAGGCATATTTGTGTGTGATCTGGACACATCCTCTTGTATACTTTACGTCATCCACAAGCTATGTATAATATCTACTGTAACATAAATGCTCTATAAATAGTTACACCCTATTGAAATAATGGCAAGGAAAAAGTCTCCACAGATGTAAAACATTTTTTCCCAAATATTCTCAAATCACAGTTGATTGAAAATACAATGTGGAGCCTACTGAGACGCTTACTGCTACCCTTCAGCTATTTCGGAAAGGATGGGTAGGCATGAGAAAGAGGTGTGCACACTGAGGCGCAGGGTGATGCTGATGTCACCACAGGCTGTCTTTGCTATTGATAAGCTACTTACCCAGTCTCCCAAACATAAAATCAAGAACAAACATTTGCAAATTTTAAACTGCAACCAAGTTCTTCGCTTTGTAGAGTGAAATTATATTTATTGTAGTGTATGCATTTTTCATAAATTCTAGTTTGCTTCCTCTAGAAAGCCTCTCCTGTCAGGCTCCTGCCTCCTCTGAGTATTTGAAAGGCCTGTGGGTTGGGTTGCTTATTTCAGCTCAGCGTGTGCAGCTGGTTGTGTTTACTGTTCTGTGGCCTCCTCTCTCTATCTACCCAGTGAGCCCAGTCAGATCCCCTTAGCTTGACACCCTCTAAGTCTACCATTGCCAATGTCCATCCAGAGTTAGCACTCTGAAGATCTGATAGCAGTGACTTCAGAACGTGCAAGATGCCGTCAAGCCGGGAGTCTGGTTCTCACGGATGGCCTGTGTGATCTCTCCTGATGCTCCGCAAGTTGTACCAGGTACTTAAGCTATTGTAGCGTTTTTCCGTGTCAAAGGCCTGCAGCCTACGATTGGCCCAGATATAAAATAATAATTGCTGCCCGTACAGCTGTACACCCTGTAGTCAAAAAGAAAGCCCTCTCTTCCTCATTTCTTGGTGGCAACCTGTAATCATGCTTGAGCAATTTTTGGAATTTTTGGCTTCCCTCCGCCAGCGGGGAGGAGCTTTTCTGCATCAGTGGAATGACTCTCCTTCTTTCCCAAGCCCAGCCACCCACCTAATGGGAAAAGGTGGTTGCAAGTCTCAGCCAGTGATGATGCTGGGAGAAAAGTCAGACGATGAAGTCAGCTAATCACCAAATTTTTATTGAGGACTTGGAAGGCTTAGGCAGCCATTAGAGTGTATGACCCTGCCGCTAGGGTACATACCCAAGTCCGATGTCCTTGTTCAGCTGCCACTGAGGTTTGGAGAACCAGGGGCCAGGGTTGGCCCTGAGTTCTTGTCCGGCCAGCTCATGGCCCATCTCCTAATTTTGGCCTGGGAGCATTTTGTGGTAGAGATCTGCAAAACCCAATAGAATCTTTAGTCTTACCTCAGGTTTATGGTCTAGCAACTTCAGGATGTTTAAAGTGAAGATAGGAGCTGTGCAGTCACAGCTCAGTGTTAGGCTTGTTTATCTACTAGAAGGACTGTGTCTTGGTAAAGCACAAATATAAATTTAATCCAATCTTTAATTAATGATAATGATTAAATATGACAGTCATACAATAAAACAATGTACTGTATTTGTCACTTTTCTGGTGGAATTTAACAGATTCATAGTCTGACATGCACTTATTTTAATTAATTTAACTTTAGATATGTAGCTCTGTTCTCACATTTCCTCATAATTAACTGTGTAATTACCATTTAGTAATAGCCCCTTATTTTAATTAAAATAATTGTGGGGCTCAGATTCAATAAATACTCACTGAACTGCTGGTGTGTGTAAAACTAATAAATGTTCTAGAAAGAAAAGAACTCCTGGTGATCCAGAGAAAGCACACATAAAGAAATGCAGCAAATACAAAAAAGCAGACCTAATGCTAAATGGACATCCAAGGAAGGAATTATTTGTTTTAAGAAATATGTAAGGAGATTCCCCAGCAAATATTAGACCAACATAATCATTTCAAAGTATAGTACTTTTAAACCTGAAACTAAAGGAAATAGAAAGTAAATATTTTAGTCCCTCAGTTGAATAGTTCAGTGCTTTCAGTCTTTTTTGTTTCTAACTCACTGGGATTCTAAGTGAAACTAAGATTTCAGTGTTAAGTTAGGTCATTATACTATATAGTATGAGCAATTTAAAGGCCCAAGTGTACAGATGGCTTCCACAGTTAGAGAACCTGGGAAGCTTACCAGCATGAGCAAAGGTAGGGAGGTATGAACTACAGATGGCAGCTGTGGAGAAGGTTGAACTGTCCAGTATGGCTGCAGGTGTAGGGTAGAAGCTAGAGGGCCTCAATGCCAAGCTAAGGGAGCTTGAACTTGAACTATAAACCTGGGGTGCTCTCCTAAGTTTTCCCAGTTTAGTATCCTGCGTTGAAAGCATTAAAAGAGAGCTAGGTAGGGAGATAGTTTGAGGAAACAAGAGACTCGGGCTAGCAAGTCACGGGAAGGTTACTGCAGTGATTCAGACACAAAATAATGAAAGTAAAGATAAAAGATGGACTGAACAGATGTACACAAGGTTAACTGGGTCTATTTTATGGCCTAAGTAAATGCTATTATGAGTATGGTTCTGTATCTGTGGGATTTTAATTTACAGAAGAGGTCATGTAACAACATGGAGGCAGTGATCTCATCGAGAGGAGCTCTTCTTGCTCTCATTTCTCAAGGGGAGTGGCCATACCACCGCATGTGGGGCCACAAAGGAGCAGAAAGGAGCAGGGAAGAGCTCTAGGCTGAATCCTGTATTGGGGCTTGTGTGAGATACACAAGGCAGAGCCAGTAAACAGCCAGGGACTGGCTACACTGACTCATTCCAGAGGGCCTTGGGTCATAGAGGCGCTCCCTAGATTTCCTGTAGCTGGGTTGGTTTAGGGCAGGAGAATTACCCTCTTGGCCTGTGGGAGTTAGGGAAGAAGGTGTTCCAGAACCTGAGCTCTAGATTGCAGAAGAGATGCTATTAGTTTGGCTCTGCACTTAATAGACACAACCCAGACAAATGTCAAATCTCAGAAATACTAGTTGCAGCATCCAAGGCTATATTAGGACACTGGGCTAAATGCTTTGTGTGTACAGATTGTCTTAATCCTTTAGCAATCTGTGACAAATACTAAAAGTCCTCGTTTTAAACAGAAGTGGTTGGGACCGTGCAGTTTGTCCCAGACCTAAGAGCATGAATGAATTTTGGACCTAGAGTTCTATACTAGGCATGATCTTCTTCACGCCCTGCTGTGGAGCTGTGCCATCGACATGAACTTCACCACTCCATTGATCTTTCTCACTCTGTGCTCTAGGTATAGGGCTGGTTCTGTTCAAAAGGGGCTAGTGGAAACTTGTAGAAGCCTCCCCAGGACTGTGTGGACTAAAGAACAGAGAGACAGGGGGAAGTAGTGTCTCTCCAAAAGTCTTCCTGTCTCTGTCTCATATATCAGGATTACACAATGATGCATGCATTTATATACTGATGACCACCACTCAGTATGTCTAAAAGTAATCAAATACTAAAATGTATGACTTGATCACTGTCCTTTCTGCTTCATGGAAATTGCTTCTCAACTTTTCTACTCTTTCCGATCTTTCTAACTTGAGGACTTGGATGCTCTCATATCAGCAAAGCACCCAGCAAATTCCTTTTCTCCTGTAATATCAGCCAGGGATTAGGGTTGCCCCTGGCATTTGCCTTTGTGTTACCCAGGAGAGAATCCGAGGTCCTGCCCTGGTAACTTCCTTGCTTTGGGTGCACTCGAGCTCAAGGCCTTGGGTCCAGGTAGATGCTGCCCTTGTCTTTCAGACTCCACAGTCCGGCTTTGTCCTCCAGCACTTGGCTGCCTTCTCAGTCCCACTCTCCCTGCACATCCTCCCCCATTGCTTCTTCCAAAAGCTATCTTCATGCTCAGCCCCTGTGGTAAGGCATCTGTAGCACACGTTGTCACACTTACAAGTTACTATCAATGGAGCACTGCCTTTGCCATCTATAAAGCCGCAAGGGCAATACAGAGTCACGTGTGCCCCAACTTAGGTCTCGGGGACCTTGTCACTAGCTTGAGAGGTGGGATAAAACAGTAAAAGATATGAACGGCACTCCCAGAAAATGGAAGTTCACTGGGACAGCTTTGTATGCAGTTACTGCTTCCCTTGTTGTCATCTTTCTCTATGTTTCTTAAAAGTTGGCCTGGGTCCCCTGATCCTTTCTCTGGACTGGGCACCATTAGGACCAGCATCACAGATCTAGGTTAGAGGAACCTTTGCAAATGAACATGGCAGAAATTCCTGTTTTGTGTCTAGCATTAGTGAATTAGGTGGGGACAGTGACTGTCCTACATGCTGTAAATGGCCATCTCCACACACAAAATACAAGTTCCAGCCCCAGAGTTTAAACCATCAGAGTTGAAAGACCACTTTAACCACTTGCTGATTGTGTCACTGTGAAAGTTAACTTCATAGACTGGGCATGGTGGTGTGCTCCTGTAATGCCAGCTCTTGGGAGGCTCATAAACAGGTGGATCACTAACAGTCTGATCTAGTAGTGAAACCCTGAATGCCCTATAGATCCTCCCCTAAAATATATTTTAAAAAAGAAATTTAACTTCATATTTAGCACCATGTTTTCCTCAAGTACCAGATAAACATAATAGTAACTAAGTAATATTGTTGTGAGCATTAAATGAGTTGCTTTTAAAAGAAAAACAATTATATGTACTAAGCAAGTATTACTCCATTTAGTTATTGTTATAATCTTTACAACTCAGTGAATTCTATCTTCTGGAAGTTGTCTAGTGAGCTCTTAGTAACTAGTGCTTCTTTACCTATGGAAGTCCTTTCTGTCTCCTATGCTAGTAAATTTACAAAAGCAAAGTTGAAAATCCTAAGCATTTCCGCTGGAATTCCAGAATCCTGGCGTTTTATTATCCCAACATTGACATTTTAATGGCCAATCATGGCTTTTAAAAGAGCTGGGAAGACACACAAAATCTGTTGGTCACCATATTGGAGTTCCTGTTATATTTTTGTTTCCATGTGAACCCTGTTTTTTCAAAGTTTATAAGTTCTTTGCTCCATGGTGAGATTCAGCAACAACTTTCTGTTCCAAAGAACAATATTTGTCCTACCTGGTTTCCATTTTCTTTGCAAAAAAAAAAAAAAAAGATTGCTCAGTGATTTATGCTCCTGGAACTTGAATTTAGCTTTCTTTTTTTGCAAATGTAACTGTTCATACTTGATAATTTTGAGAAACTTAACGAGAACCTCTAAATAGAGAACATTGTCCTTTGACTTTCAAATGCCACATTGCTGTTACTTGGTTTTAGTTTCAGATAACAGTGTAGGTAACATTAGAAATTCACTAAAAACATGTGTTTGCTCCTCAGACTAGAAACTTAGACTATGGAAAGCAGTTTTTCCCTATAGAAAACAAGGACTAATTCCTCCTTCCTTGAAATTTTAATGGATGGGACAGTGAACTAGCTGTAAACAGACTTGGACAGAATACTGGATCTTCTGCTTATTGGCTATGTAATCTTAGACTTATAAAATAGCTTGCTAAAGCCTCAGACTGCCAATATTTACATTGGGGATGAGGGTTGGGAACATAGCTCAGGAGCAGAGCACTTGCCTAGCGTGCACAGTCCCCAATACTGGAAGCAAAAAATAAAAAAGTAGGGATGGTAGAATTTTTATGAGGATTGAAAGAGACCATGTCTGTCACCTGCTTACTACAGTCCCTAACAAGTGCGATCTCCCCAGTGTTCATCAGTACTGTTTCCTTTTCTGGGGGGTGGAGGGGGGGAAACCAGGGATTGAACTCAGGCCCTTGCACTTGCCAGGGAAGCACTTATTCTACTGAGCCATCTCCCCAGCCCTGGACTATTTCATGGAGAGCCAGATCTAAAGTTTATATCATCAACGATATATCCAGTCCTTAAAATTTTCTTGAAACAAAATATCCTATCTTTAAATCTAGGGAGATTTTATGTGTAAATATCAATATGGTGATGGAGCACATTTATTGCAGTCATACTTTTTAGGAAGAAAGGAGGGAAAATCAGAAAAAGAATTATTCAGATTAACTCTTGACCTTAAAAAATGTGGCTGTTTCATTGCCTTTACTCTCTGCACAAGTCAGGTGAGCCTGGGGCAATTGCTAAGTATGTTGTGCAGCAAGTACAGAAAACACTGCCTAGAGCTTCAGCCCCGACTCTGGGGGCGTATTGGGAGCAGGACGAGGAAGAACCCAGATCACACAGGCTGTTGCAGCGGGACATCTTTCTGTAAATATTTTTTAAAGTCCATACATGCTTTAAATTATTTGTGTGACAGCTTAAATGGAAATTCCTAGGAAGTCTAGCAGGAATTTATAGGGAAACCTAGAAACGGACAGAAGTGCCGCAGACAGTGGAGTGCCCTTGGCCAGGGGTCTCCCCCCTTCTCCCTGGAGCCCTGAACTTTGTGAAGCCCTGCAGGGCTGGCAGCCTGCCAGTGCTGGAGTAAAATCTGCAGTTTCAACTTGCAATCATGGCATGACATTTAGACACTTGTTAATCTTGCCTTAAACACTTCAAAGTGTTTACACACTGATTACACACAAACTCACTAATGCGCGCTCACACACACACACACACACACACACACACACCTCCTACCTTTTTTGAGGATACATCAGTGTCCATTTTTCTTCAGTTCATTGACCTGACTTTGTGGAGGTGTCTTGGAACCCGACAGCTTGGCAGACTGTACTAAAGGGATTGTTAGACAACCCCAGGTGAGCAGCGGATATCTGGTTCATGAGCATAGTTGCACCAGTTAAGAGATATAGGAGCTAGGGAGATAGCTCAGTAGAATAAGCTCTTGCCTGGCAAATGCAAGAGCCTGAGTTCAGTCCCCAGTTCCACCAAAAAAGAATTAGATTAAAAAAGAGATATATGAAAAAAGAAAATGTCTCAAGGCAAGTGTTGTTCAAAAGTGTCCTTCATGACCATGAGACTGAATCCCCTGGTGGCCCTGGTGGTACAATGTTGGTTTTAGAAATCAGTCTTGAAAGTTATGCCAGGAGGTATTGTTTCTTTAATATTTCACCTATTAAATAGAAGGCCATTGTATTTCAAAAATTAAAATGACTTTTGAATTCCAGAACAGTATAAAAATTAGGCTATGACCAATGAAGAATTCTTGATTATAATTATTTTGCTAGATATAAATGTGTGAGAGAATACATGCATATGCTTCAACCTGCTAAAAACTTTTTGAAAACTATGTGAGAAATCCTTCTAAATACTTAAAAACTTTTAGCCTGGCGCGGTGGCACAGGCCTGTAATCCCAGCACTCGGGAGGCTGAGGTAGGAGGATTGTTGTGAGTTCGAGACCAACCTGAGCTACAAAGTGAGCTTCAGGCCAACCTGAACTGCATAGTGAGACCCTGTCTCAAAAAGACAAAAAAATAAAAAATAAATACTTAAAAACTTTCAAGCACTTTAAAATTTCTCCCAGCACTAAAACAGAGTCTATGTGATTTTTCTAATTATGAAAGAGTAGAGACTATTACAAACAATTTCTAATTTCTCAAGCTTCAAAAAATAGTAGAATTTCATTTACTTAGGTGTACAGACCAGGCTGCCATGCTGTGGACAGTGGAGAGAGCCCTAGCTTGGGCCTAGGCTTACGCAGCCCTAGCTCTCCCAGCTTGGCAGGTTATCGTCATTCCATTGGTTTTCTGGAAATCTTTGCAGAGTGGCCCAATTTAGGGACCAGCCCTTGAAGGAGCCACCTGATGGGAAAGCCATGGAGCAGATCCAGTGACACTCAACTGAAATGTATGTGGTGACTGGGATCTGGGAGGCCACACCAATACTCTTGTTGGCGACAAGCTTGTCTCCTATTTCATAGTCTTGCCTAGGGCTGGCCCTGGGAGAGGGAAACCCTTTTGCAGAGGTTCTGCTTGGTTATTCAGAGTCCCCAGCAGGCAGGAGAGAGGGCTGCAGTATTCAGCTCTTTATGTACAGCTGGGAGAGAGTTTGGCTTCTCCACTGATGGAAACATCTGTTTACTCTGGCCAGCCTCAGTATGGGGAGAGGACACAGACAGTCCCCCACAGTGCAAAGGAAAAAGCTGTGTTATGCTTTCTAATACCGGATCAGCTTTCTTATGGGGAAGGATAAAAAGTGTTCCTACATGGATACTTGATTAAGAAAATAAGTCCAGTTCTTTCTCAATACATTTCTCAAGGAATTTTGTTCTTCTGGTGTGTTTTTTTTTCTTTTTAAAATAATGTGATGATTAAAGGCCATTGTTGGCTAATTTGTCAGCCACAGAGATCAGTCATGAACTACCTCATGGTAAATCGATTTTGATCATGTTATATCAGTTGTGTTAATTAAAGACATTTTCAGCATATTAATATTAATGGTTTGGCCCTTTCACTTGGTTCTGTGTTGTAAAAATGAGATATGCAATTAAACCTTGCCTAGTCCAGCTCATTTAAAAATCCAGTTTTATTATTTCCGTACATTTGTGTGGGGGGGGGGAGTACACACACATGTGAACACAGAATACGCTCAGAGAGAGTGTTTTATATACACTTAGTAAAATGCTTAATGAGTTACAAATATAGTAATGGAGCTACTAATGATTATGTAGGCAAATGTAATAAAATACAGTCACAGTACCTCTACCTGCACTATAGGCCAGACACTATGTAAATCTCTAAAGCTCTTCATTTCTTCTTTTCAATCAACTGTGCAAACTGTGTGTGTATTTGGGTGGGACTTGTGTGCATTAGGTTGTACTCATGTCAAATCTCGAGCTACCATCGTACATCAGAAGAGTTTAAGTATCTACAGATGATTTGAAAAATAAGTTGATATCATTGTTAAACTCAGACTCAGAAAAAGTCTGGTGGTTTTTTTGAACAGTTTTCTATAATTTATTTTTTTACAACTCCCTTTTTTCCTCTGGGGGTGCAAAGGCAAGGTTCAAAGTGGTATCAGATGATATGAGACTGGTAATTGCTTGTGTCACCCTCTCACTTCCTTTTTGCTTCTTTGCATCCCACACATGTCATTGGTCTTAAAATGAAGGACATCTGAGCATGGCCCACAGACTGGTTCAGGGTCGCTGTCTACTGTCGCATTGTAGTTCTGTGAGAGTTACCACTGCGGAAACTCAGTACAGGGGAGGGGAGATCATTTGTGCTTTTCTTCACTTTCCTCTAGATTTATATTTACCTTAAACAAACCAAAAAAAAACTGTGAAAATTCTCCAGAATACTCACCTGAGGCCTTTAGTGTCTGGCGGGTATCCAAGGAAAGAATTCTTTGACTCAATGTGAGGTGACTACCCAGCCTTTGGCTCTGGGAAGAGTCCCCTATGTAATGGATAATTGCCTCGTACATGTAGGTCCCCCAAAATGCTTCCAGAGTACCATTCTCTCTAAATCCCCTTGCTAAGAGAGAAGAAAGATTTTTAATCATAAGATCTAGCTACTTGACTCAGATCGCGCCATCCGGCTCTGCCCTTCTTACTCATGCAAATGGCTAACCCTGAGCAACCCTAAATATGAGGACCCAAAAGCTGACAGCTCACTGAGGTGTCCAGCACGTGAGAGGTGTCATCCTGCCTCGCACTCCCTACACACCGAAGCCTCAAGAGCCTCAGAGGCCCCAAAACTAAGCAGGTTAAATGTGGCAGATTTAAACAATCAACAGTCTCCCTCCTTTCAAAACAGTTTGCTAAGGATCTTGGTGAAAGCAAGGGGCCCTCTTAGCTAAACAAACAAAAACTTGCCTTTTGATCTATAATGTAAATAAATGAAAACTTTGAAATTGTCTAATTGTCCTTCCCTTTTGGGGATAAAAACTGGCAATTACCCATGGCCCCTGCTATTTTTGCTTAATTCTTGCTAGGTTTAGCATCTATAGAGCCAAATTTTAGATCACTGGTTTTAGTAAATAATTCACAGGGAGAATAATAATTATCCTTGGCAATAGGTTGATGGTGTTTCGTGTTGCCTGGGTGCTGGCAATGACACCGAGGGGCTTCGTGAGGTCCTAGAATTAGAGGGAGTCAGTGATGGGGTTGCAAACCTGAAAGAGGCTGCCTGTATGTCCCACTAGACACAGACCATAAGACATCCCGGGCTGGCTCAGGCTGCTCGTGATAAGCTAGCAATGTTGTTCGTCCCTCCTCAGCAGAGAGCAGTGGCTCTCTCTGGAAGATGCCACTAAGTATATCATTTTCTCAATATGTGTCCTCAGGACAGGGTGTTAATCATCTAGGAACTTGTTAGTAATTCTCAGGCTCCATTGTAGGCCCAGAGAGATGGGACCAAGCAGTCAGTAATTTGACAAACCCTCTCTGCAAGAGCTTCTAATATCAGGTGTCTTAGTCACTTTCCTTGAGCCTGGGACAAAATACTTAACACTGACAACTGATAGGAGAAAACTGGCTTAGATAAATTTGGTATCAGAGAAGTGGGTTCATTGCCATGGTGCTACCTGATCAGTCATGTGGCTGACAAGCCTTGGAAGTGGTTTACGGGAGTGGTTTGGAGATGCTGGCAGAAGCCCTAGAATGTTGTCTGCCGAACTTAACAAGAAATTCTGGCCAGAGCTCAGAAGACCAGAATGCTGATAAAAAGGCTTATGTGCATGTCTGGAAATAGCAGGGCCCTACCTTGCTAAAGTAAAAGGCTTTGCTCTGGGAACTGTGCTCCAGAAGGACAGCCTAGGGAACTTGTTCCATGGGATTCGGTTCACAATGCTCACTCATGCAGGCACTGAAAGCCTCTGGAGCCATGGCCCAAGAGAACCCAGCTACTGTTTAAACTGGCAGCAGACCTTGGTCTCATCCACGTGGTGCTATTTTTAAAAGCATTCAGGATGCAAAAGTTGTAAGGAAGTCTTTCAGTCAGATTTCAAAAGAAGGCCTGGGAAGCTGGGCAATGTACCCCTGATGGAGCAGTGAGTGAAGCTGTGGAAATGAGGCTAAAAGTGCAGTGGAGACCTCAGGAAGTTGCAGAAGATTATGGAACATCTGAAAAGAGCAGCAGACAGTGAGTAAGACCAGCCCAAGAATGAAGCCCTAACAGCTACGACCACCATCAGTGCTTTAGGGACAGGGTGACCCAAGTCCTTGGGACTTCTTGTCTAATCACAGCTTGCCATGGTCCTGGACATGGAACTACATGATTGAATGTTTTCCCTGCTTGATTTTGAGCTTGTTTTGGTCCCAATGGTTTTTTTTTTTTTTTTTTTTTTTTTTTTTTT
>PVKA01000407.1:0-148762 GCA_004027165.1 Ctenomys sociabilis
TCTAAAAACAGACCATATCTAGCACTGGTTATGGCTGGGGCTGAGGACACAAGGGATAGGGGAATGGGGAGCTTATGAACAAGATGCCTTAGTTCTAGCGTGTCCTGGAGGAGAGAAAGAGAACAATTAACACAGCAAACTCTGATGGGAGGTTGGTCCTAGTGTCTAGAGTGGAGTGAAGGTTGGGAATCCAGTGTCTAAGTTTTGATTACAGGCTCAGCTGATATCACTGTGTCAGTAGATAATGTTCACATGCAGATGGAGGCAGGTAGGTGGTGGCGTGTGACGCTGGAAAGTCCCATCATTACACTGAGAACACCTGATATGCTTAGAACATTCCCGAAGCTCTACTTAATGTGCTGGAACAAATGATGCTAAAGAACAGTATCATTGGTGGGGTTTCTGCCAGTTGCTTGCCTGGGTTGTTTCAAAAGAGATGTTATAATAACTAATAACCACCTTAGCCCTCCAGCTAAGGGCCCCATTCTTCCATTTCATGGTTTCATGAAACCATAAAACAGTTGGGTCTCACAGAGAGACCCAGTGGCCCTCCAACAATGTCTCCTCTCAAGGAAAGGACTGAGGCACAGAAAAGGGCCTCAGGCCATTGAGACCCCAGCTGAAATTTGACAGATATTGTTTTTACCTTGCAACTGAGAAATACTGTTGTTCATTTTACTTGAAGTGTGATAGCCACACTCTGTTTTCATATAGAAAATTAGTGCTTGAAGGTCTTTATTATGACTCCTGTTCCAGCTAATCACACTAATTCACAATATCTACCCTGTTTAGTTGGAACCCAGTTCTCCGTTCTAAACGTTTAGAAACAAACTCCCGTCATTCATTTATCTCCTTCTTTACATTCTCAAGGAAATTCCAAATTTATCGTCTTCTGCTAATTCAGTTATTTGCTGCATCTAATAAGAATTTGAATGCTGCTCTTGAGCTCTTAGCTTCCAGACTTACTCATTCTGCATTTGTACCTCATTTCCTCTCCCTATTCCTATGACCTTGTAACTCCCTATTGCTGCTTTCCAAAAAAAGACAGATAGAACCTAAACAAAAGAGGGCATCCTCATACTAAGCAAGGCCAAGAGATCAAATTTTGTCATTTGCTGTAATTTATTCATTGAGTGCTTCTGACATGACAAACACTATGCTAATTTCTGATGTTGGAGACAGAAGCACAAGTGAGATTTGTTTCCTGTTATCAAAGTGCTTGTATAGTTGCCTATGCATATGTGTGGTAAGAAGTCTACTTTAACTCTCATAACACGACATATAAAGTGTTAGGCCAGACATGGTGGTACATGCCGAAAGGATTCCAGCACTCAGACATTTGAGGCAAGAGGAACACCAGCAGTCTGATGCTAGATTGGGGTGCAAAGTAAGTTCAATGCCAACCTGAACTGCACGGTGAAATGCTGTCTCAAAAAAAGACAAAGAAGGAAAAAAGAAAGAATATTACCTGCCAAAGGAAGTTATAAATCTCAAACAATAATATTTTTTTTAGATTTTTACTTACTTATTTGGTACAAGGTCTCACCTCATAGCTCTGACTTGTAGTGGTCCTCCTTTCTTCTACAACGCTGAGATTACAGGCATGCACCACCATGCCCAGTTTCAGTGGCCAGCACAGCATGCAGTACCAGGGATTAAATCCAGGTCCTTGCACTTGCCAGGCAAGTGCTTAGACTACCAAACTATCTCCCCAGTCCTTCAAAAGATATTTTGAGGAGGCTAGGGAGATAGCTCAGTAGAAAAAGTGCTTGCCTGGCAAGTGCAAAGTCCTGAGTTCAATCCCTGGTATTACCAAAAGAAAGATATTTTGATTGTTGCGTATTCATAAATTCTTTTGTTCCTGCAATAGACAATTTTCAGAGGTCTTATTTCTCTATAAACTTTTAGATTGATGCTCCTTTTCTTAGGTCTGCAGCAACTTTTTCACTGATTCCAGCTATAGTAGTTTTACATAACTTTTTTCAATATAATCATTTAAACGAGGCGCTCTCTCTCTCTGGACTTTGTGGCAGCAGCTATACCCAGGATGGAGTTGTCCTCGTCGACACCCACTCTTTCCTTGTGCGATGATCTCATGCCTGCAGCTGGAGGCCAGGTGGACCTGCGGCTTCTACCCACACTCAAGATGCTAACGAGGTTCTGATTCACTGAGGCTGTATCCCCACACAAAAAAAATCACAGTGCCAGCATGCCGAGTACATCTGCCATTCGTCTGCCTTCTCAGACACATCTGTATGCTGCATGGATGGGGCTGCCCTTCCCAGAATGCAATCATGTATCACACATTCTTTACAGGAGGTAAAAAGATCCCTCCCTTCGTTTAACCTGTCAGGTGGGAGCTGCTTAGGTTGGGCAGGGAGAGAAAGGAGGGAGGGTAAATGGGACACAGCTTTTCACTCCCTTAAAAGGAAGCAGCTCCTTGGAGGCAGGAGAAGGAACACTCCAATTCCTCCTGGCTGGAAGAGACATAGAGCTTCTCTCCAGCGCCCCACCTCTCCCAGGCCCTTGGGATCCTATTTCTGGACTGCTGCCACAGGTCACCTGACAGTCGCCGTTCTTAGTCAGTGCCTGGGTGAGCATTTCCTCTCCTTTCCATTTCCTCTCCTTTCCGAGTCTCCCTGGGCGTTTTCAAGGGAAGTTGAAAGAACACAACAGAGCTGCTCTCCAGATGTCATTTCTCTGCTGTCCACATTTGCTTTTTAATCTTCTCTACCCCAAATATGACAAGCAGAAATGAAAACAAAAATAGAAGTGAAGTTAACCATGCAAGGGGACAACATATGTTTATGTGGTATGGGTCAGAGAAATACACAGAAATATATAATCCTGCATACGCAGTATAAACGCTTTGTAAGTCTGAGTCTAACAACCCTATGTGGAAATGGCCATGGTCAGTGTAAGAGCTGTACAGCCAAATGAGTGCATCCACAGGCTAAACAAGAGGAAGCAAACCTGGCTTGGTCAATTCCAGCTCTGGAATTCACTCATTCTTTCTTTCCCTGAGTGTCTGCAGTGTACCAAGTGCTATGCTATGTACCAAAGCTGAAGATCGGAATGTGTGTGCAGACACAGGTGTACATACGTGCTTCAAGTGCACACGAACTATGAATGTGCAAGGTGGGTAAAGTTTTCATTGCTTTCAGAGAGGCTTGAAACTCTCCAGAGCCTTTCTTGCTTGGAGTAAATGTAAACTGCTCTGCCAAGATCAGTCAGTATGAAAATAAACTTTTTGGAACAAATGATACGCAGTTGGGCATTTGTATTTTTTGCCCACCTTCCTGCATTAAAAAGATCTCAAGATAGATCTTAGAGTTAAATCTAAATGATAAAACTCTAACAGTTCTAGAAAAAATGCTTCCACTACCCTAAATGATAAGGGACCTGCTCTTATTGAGAAGTTTTTGCATGTCAAAAGAAATTACCAACAAAGTGAAAAGACAACAGATTTTGAAAAAAATCTTAACTAATAAGCACTCAGACAAAGGACTGCTCTCTAGAATTTATAAAAAACAAAAAAATTTACTGCCCCAAATTTAAAGACTCAATCCAGAAATGGGCATCTGAGATGAACACACACTTCTCAGAGGACAAAATTAAAGAAGTGAATAAATTATGAAAAAATGCTCCACATCATTTCTTCTGTAAGACACAAAAAATACTCATCATAAAAGAAAAACTTGATAAATCAAATTTCATCCCAATTAAAATTTTCTGCCCATCAAAAGATACCATTAATACAATAACTATAGGAGTGGAAGACTTGAATAAAATAATATAGATCTTTGATCCCAGTATTCAAGAGGCTGAGGTAGGAGAATCACTGCAAGTTCTAGGCCAGCCTGAACTAGACAGTGAGTCCAAGGCCAGCTTCAGTTATGCTGTGAGACCTTGTCTCAGAACTAACCCATATGTAATTATATAATGTAATACTTTTATGTAATACTAATTCTTTGCATATTATACACTAATAATATACATGTTGTAATCAATACTTAACACAATATTGTCTATATTATTTGATATATTTATCATATATATTTGGTGAGATATCAAATAATATAAATGTATTATAATATAATATATAGTACATATGCTCTATAATAACATCATATGTAAAACACATAAAGATGCACACATATAGATCTGTTAAAGGCTGATATCCAGGACATATTTTTGAAGAACTTCTACAAACAATAAGAAAAATCAATTTTAAAAACTTGGGCAAAAAGCCATAAACAGACACTGTACCATAAAAAAGATATGCAAATAACAAAAAGCTGTTGACAATGTGTTCGACACTAGAAGTCAGCAGGGACAAGCAAATTAAAGCCCTGATGAAGTGTATTTCAAACTGCTCAGAATGGTTGGAACAACAACAAGCACAGGGGACAACACTGCATGTCTGGGAGCATGGGGGACAACAGTAACTCTTCGCTATCCTTCGCAGGAACAGTCTGAGAGTTGGACAAGGTAAATAAGTCTCGCTCTATGACCCAGCAGTTCTGCCACTAGGTATGTGTCCAAGAGAAATATGCAAAAGAAGTCTGTTGAAGACAGTTTTTATTCAAAAAGATAAAATGAGGAAGCAGCCTAATTGTCCACCAGGAACTTGAATAAACGAACTAGTATAATCACATGAGGCAACAGTACCCAGTAAGGAACTGGGGACACAACATATGTGGAGCTCTAAAACATTACATTGAGGGAAAGAGCCCAGATTCATAAGTATGTGCACTGCGTAGTTCGTCTTTATAAAGTTCTGGAATAACTAAATTTTCTGATCAATGAGATTATGGGGCCACAGAGAAAAGTTATTGAGGATATAGAGTGTCCCTAAGGAGAGTCACATGGAGAGAAAATATCCTCTCAGGCTTTCACAGAGAGCAAATTGGTCAAGCAATGGCCGTGACTCATCCACGTAGCTGACACTGACAAAGGATCTACAAACTGCAGTACAGGGTTTCAGGGTAAATCCTGAGGGGATTTGACTGACCTTGGAAGATACAGAAGCTGCATTTCTTGTTATATAGGTCTTGCTCTATCATAGTCTTAACCATCCAACAGAAAAATATGAAAATGAGTTATAAAAAGTAAAGCCATATTAATATGCTGAGGTATAAAAGGCTCACATCAACAACTTCTGACATTGCCTGTCCTATGGATAATCCCCTACTATTATGGACTACTGGACTATATTGGATTATTTTGCTGAATTCACACACCTGCAATATTAAAATGGTAATGGAATACTTATCTCTGATAAAACTAAACAAAAAAAGGGGATGTAAATGAAGGACTATTTTGTATCTGTATATATGAAACAGGATAGATATATAGCTACTTTCTCTTAATTCAACAAGAAGAAAGATTTGTACTAATAGTATTTGGACAGGATATCATGTCTGCATCTTGTACTATGAATAACCACTCTGAGGACAACAATATGCAATGTATGAATTATTGAAACTGTCTTACTAATCGGTTTTGAAACTTTCTCATTGCTATTTGTTTCTCAATGAAATTAATAACAATAAAAATGAAAAGAAGAAATCAAAATACTTGTGGTTTCTGGGCTGGAGAACTGACTAGAAAGTGTCAGAACTTTCTGAGGTGACAGAATTATTCTACACCTGTTTTTTCATGATGGCTAAGGGTAGATATAATTGTTAAAACATGAAAAATGGATTCCTGAGAGCTATACAGTTTGAGGGCAGCCAGCCTCAGGATATTGTGGTTTGATCCCCAGATCCTCATGCCTTCCCAGGCCTGCCCTTAAGGCATTCTGAGCCAATCTCCCCCCCCCCCAAAAAAAGTCCTCCTGAGAGCTATACATTTTATTTTATCTCATTTTTAAAACTTAATTTAAAAACACAGAAGTCCTTCTATTGTTTTACAAGCCTGGCTCCTGCTTCCTGGTCTACTGCCTGGGCCCAGTCTCCTACCACCCGTTCCCTCCCTCCCTCTGGCTAGGCAGGCTTTTTTGATGTTTCTGGAACACATCAGGCACCCTCCTGATGCTGGGTCATGGCCTTCCTCTTGCCTCCTTTCTAGGAAGTTCTGTCCTCAGATAGCTCCGTGGCTGGTCGCTGTGTGCCCATGAGGCCTCTGCGCAAACACCACCCTAGCCATCCCATATAAAATCCCAGCCACCACATGCCCTGTGCATTTGTCTCAGCGCCCATCTGATACATGCAAGATTCATTATGTTTTTATTTGTGAAAGTTTTTTTTTTTTTTTTTCACCACGGTGCTTTTGTTTTGCTTTCTGCTGTTTCCTAAGCAGCTAGAACAGTGCCTGGCATGTAATAAACACCCATTAAATAGTTGCTGAGTTAATAAATGAACAAATGACTAGAAGGTGACAGCAGATCAGATGAAAATCATCACCTGATGCCTATTTTTTTATTAGACTTCATGTTCAGATTGCTGGCCAAAACACTCACATTTTAAAATGCAAATAAGATGAATAGCAGATGTGCTTCAGAAAGAAATAAGCAGCTTACATCAAAGAGCTCTATATTTTCAAGGGTCTATAAGCAAGTTTTGACAAACTTCTTATGATCAGAAATCACAGAGCAAGACGATACATGACCCTGTCTTTGGTGTGCAGGGTGGGGGCTCCAGGAGTTGGCAAGCCCCTGGGGTGACTTGCTTTCTGCAGTCCTTCCTCTGGGGGCTCTGCAGAGTTTCAGCCATAGAAGTGTTGAGCAGCCATTGCTAGTATTCCTAAGTCTCAACTGGTCAGAACCAGAGACGTGAAAGTTACTACAATTGTCCAATACAAACTCAAAACAGAGTGGTAAAATTCTCAAGTGTGGGCTATGTCAGCATAGAAGTAGCCTGGTATCTGATTCTGGAATTTTTTTTTTTCTTTAAACAGGGTCTCACTACACAGCTAAGACTCCTAGTGATCCTCCTGCCTCAGCCTCCCTAGCACTGGGATCATAGATGTGTGCCACCACTCCCTGTTTCCTGGTTGCTCAGAGCTCCGGGGTTCCAGGGCCAGCATGGCACGCTGTACCAGGGATCAAACTTGAGTCCTTGTACTTGGCAGGCAGGTGCTTAGACCATTGAGCTATCTCCCCAGCCCCTGACTCTAGATTCTAAAACCAATTCTACTAATTAAATGGGTGACCATAAGTAGTGAACTAAAATCTTGATGCTTCTCTCTCCTCAGCTAGGAAGGAAGCGGTTCAATTGGAAAGCGTCTAAATCTTTGGCAACACTTAAATCTTTTGAATCTGCAATCTCTACACTTACAAACCAAGGAAGAGTTCAAGTGTTTATGAGCAAAATTTTCAGTTGTCACATCTATATTTTTTAAAATAATAAGCATATTTCAAATATGCCTGTTATTTATTATTTACTTTTTCTATGCTTGATGGCATTGCCTAAACCAGGAGTCCCCATGTTCCTTCCCCATCCTTATTGGTTGGATCTGATAATTTGTATTTCCTACATATGTTCCAAAGCTCAGTATCGTCCAAGTTAGCAATTCAGCCACATGAATCAACACAATTTTATCTATGTCAACTGAACCAGATACCTTTTAGGAACCCAAGTTTTCAACATAGATTTCTTTCTACACCTACCTTGGTCACTTAAAAGCAAAGTAGCCTGGGCCAAGACCAGACCCATTTGATCTATCTTTTATATTAGCAACAAAACAGTAATTTTAGTCTTTCCTTATTCACAAACTATTGTGAGAATCAAGTGCAGCAATAGATGGGAAAACTTGGTAAAATATATTGTGCAAATGTGAAATGATGCTATCGTACCATTGGACTTTGAAAGCCAGCCCAGAAAGCTTAAAGCCAAGCAGAAATGCTGGGAATCGAGGAAGAAGTGTTGAAGCCTTGGGACTTGAAATAGAGAGGCCATCATGTGTCCCACCACTCGTAGAAGACAGGGGGAGGAATTCAGTTAATTTGCACTGATGTTTATGAAAATGAACAACAGATTTTTTAATTAAAGAGGCCAGAATTTGAACACTAGCTTTTGGACTTATTTGTTATGTAGTCTGGAGCAAGTTATTCAGTATCTGGGCCATCATCAAGGCTTGTTTAAATGTTCCCAGCTCATTGAAAGTACAATGCGGGGCTGGAGGGATAGCTTAGTGGACCAAGTGCCTACCTGGCAAGCATAAGGATCCAAGTTCAATCCCCAGGACCACATGCCATGTAGGCCCCAGAATGCTGGGTGCACCGTGTCAGCCCCTAAACTACTGGGTGTGGTGGCGCATACCTGTAATCCCAGCACTGGGGAGGCTGAGACAGGAGTCTCACTGTGAGTCTGAGCTGCATAGCAAGACTGTATCAAATCAATCAATCAGTCAATAAATAAAATTTTAAAAAAAGAAAATATAATGCAGAACATGCTTTGTTTTCCAGGCCACTTTTATTTGCTGACTCACTCTTTCTTCTGAGGAGCAGAATCCTTGCCTAACAAATCAATCAGGACTTAGCACCTTCTGAGAATGCTATCTTTTATTAGACATTTTTTAAATGCCGTGTTACAATGGTTCATTGCCAGTATTAGAAATACAGTGGATGTTTATCTGTTGGTCTTTTATCCTGGGACCTTGCTAAATTCACTTATTCTAACAACTTTTTGTCAATATCTGAATTTTCACATAGAACTAAATAAAGGCAGTTGTATTGTCTTTTCCTAAAGAACACTATAATGTTCTTTATATTATTTTCTTTTATTTTATGACTGCACTGATCTCAAGCTCTGATGGCAGCTTTCAATTGTAAAACTCCAAGTTCTCAAAAATAGATTTTTGGATACAACTGTGAGAAAATGAAAAGAAAGGACCTACTTGATACATAATCATGATGGATGGGGTTCTTTTCCCCTTGGTTCTTTGAAAGCACAACCCAGTGGGTAAACTATTAACCAATTTACAAAACTACGTAGCATTAAATTAACTAATTACATTGTATGTTAATCAAGTATTATTATTGTTGGATGGTCAATTTTTTTATATATAATGAGGTCAGTAAATGCCTGCCCTAAAATAAGCTGCAGCCCCAGGTCCATTCTCAGTCTAGCTCCTTCAGCCCTTCATTC
The DNA here is from genome assembly GCA_004027165.1 of Ctenomys sociabilis. NCBI lineage: Eukaryota > Metazoa > Chordata > Mammalia > Rodentia > Ctenomyidae > Ctenomys > Ctenomys sociabilis. The sequence goes on from PVKA01000407.1 coordinate 9,093, forward strand.
TGAAGGCCTGGCTCACTTCCTTTTGTCTGTGACAGGCCTGCTGGATTGCTTCATTTCAGTTTATAGTTACTGCTGCTGTTTTCTGTTTCATTTGCCTCTGTCTCTTCAGATACCCTTGGCAGAGTAAGTGACACTCTACACAATCAAGCCTGACCTTACCCTTGACCAGTGGCAAGAGGGTCAGTGAGTTCATTAATTACATCCTTAAGATTTCAAAGGACACAGTCCTAGCTATGCAATCACAGGACAAATGAATTAACTGGTCACTTCTTACAGGCTCTGATGACCATCCAGGCTTCTCCCCACTACACTGGTCCTGTGTGTTAACCATACCAAGCACTGGTGCTTATTTTTTCCCACCATACTTCTGTAAGTCACTCTAACTCTATCATTCTTGGGATCTCTTGAGTTCTTTTGGATCTGGAACAGTCATCCCTAACTTTCCTATATCTCCTAAAATTCAAAACGGGAAGAAATTTTCAGTGAAGGCTTTCCCACATGGTGTCTCCCTAGACACCAGACAAAATACACTGGTCCTACACTGTATACCTAGTCAACTTTCAATGATGTTAAAGACTAGAATGACTAGGTTTAATAAACTTATTATATGACCACACTGGGCAGCACTTAAGTTCACTAAAAGTATTTAAGTCTTTCCTGTAGGCTATTCAAAGGTTATATGTTCACACCAACATTTCAGCTTTGGTACAGGAAAGAAATGCTTTCTCCTGCTTTTAGAAAACAGTGCTCAAAACTTTTCAATTATAAAACAAAAGTGGCTTTGTTGTCATTACCTTTAACTAAGAGAAAGGGTATTTTGTCTTGCTTGGCTATTGTTTGGCCAGGGTAACTGAGTGGATATCTGAATTGTTTTTTTTTTTTTTCTGTTGAGAAGACAGACCACTTTCATAATACTATACCATCTTTAGGACATGACTTCTGATTAATTATCAGTCCATTTAATTTAAGTGTAAATGATTTATTGCTCTCAAGTTTATCATCACTGTAGAAAAGGGGGATTGCTTCTGTTATGCATATCTATTCATACATACATTCAAAAATGTCTATATGTTCATGATATTTCAGTTTGCTTTGTGCATGTCTGGCCCTCTGTGTTCTATTTTCCATATAGATATAGATATATGCAAGACAAAAGCACAGAAACTTTTAACCCTACTTATGCCTGTGAAGAAGTCTGATCCTGTGCACTGGGACGACTCATGAATTTCCAGATTGCAGGAATCAGTGTGAATTTGGCTAGTATCCCACGAGCAGGCCGTGACCTCAGCATGGACTAAAGATAACCACCGTGGGAGAAATGTCGACTTGGCTTTCTCCCTCACTTTTGGCCCCAGTTCTTAACATTTGAGGATCAGAGGGAGGGTGTGTCTTCCCAAGCCTGTTGCACACAAAAAGAAATCAAAACCAAGTCACAGTGCTAAAAACAGAAAAAAAAAAAAAAAATGGCTCTCTTTTCTGCTTCTGGTTTCCCACCAATCAGTGTGACCGAGAAGGGTATGAAGGCAAAATTGCTACCGACATTTTTAACAAAACTAACAAACACCCCGACGAAAAGCTATTAAGTGGAAACCACCATATTTCCTTTCCCCCTCAGCACACAAAGTACCTTTGTAGGGTAGTGCACAGCAAAGAAAGAAGCTTCTTAATCGTGCAACAGGAAGTTCAGCTAAGAAATTACTGCTTGATTCTATAATGAACTGACTGGATGACTACAGGCATTTCATTTAGTTTTTCTGTACAAAATTCCATAGCTTTTAGACAGAAAAAAAAAAAAAAAAAAAAAAAAAAAAAACCACTGGGCCCTGGTCTTCCAGCTCCTGTAAGATACAATTTGAGCTGAGACTTTATCTCATGAAGGTGCTTTACCAGGTGCAGGAAGCCTGTGGAACATGGCTACCCAGCCCCTGAGTGTGCAAAGGCACACACACACACACCTGGTAGCAAGAGGTTGTAACTGATGAAGATCAAACTCTACTGAATTCAGGTTGCCAGAGAGCTGTGTCAGCTTAAACCCTCTGGAGCTTCAGGAAAAGGCCTGTGGACCTGATGTCCAAGACAATAGCCAAGCCCTGAAGGAGACACCAGCCAGAATCAAGAACTCAGACAGCTGGAAAAGAACATATTTTGTCAACAATGGAGAACAAAGTTATCACTTGTCTTATCTTGCCTTATAGTTTTTGAGAAGTGGTACTGTTATCATTTCAAGACGTTCTCTGAAAAATCGCTTGACCAACTGGAGTCTCACACTTTGAGAGTGTTTTCTTCCCATGTCACTTGAGCAATGCAAATATGCTTGACAAGGTGACCATGAAGAGACACTAGGTTTCAGAGGATGGGGGTGGCAGAATTCACCACAACAGTGTCACAGCATCTCTTAACTGGATCCTCTTGCTACCTGCTGCAAATGCTTTTGCAAAATAGTGTGAGATCCAGGGAATACTAACACATGGGGGATTATGGGAAAGTTAGCTTTATCTTCTAATTAATTCCATTACATGAATCCATTGCTGACAACGTTAACGGTTAAATCGTGTGAAATTAAAATGTCATGGAAACTGACACGACACTCTCGCCTCATTACCCATTATAAAGAATTTTTCCCTTGACTAAAACTTATAAGAAATTCCTAGATCAAGTTTTCCAGTAGACTTGTATGCAAAGAGGAAAATATCCTCTATCTACATTATAGTGGGGTCAGCATTGGCCCACATGTGCTATTTTGAGCACCTGAAAGGTGGATAGTGTGACCGAGGAAATAAACTTTAATATTATTTACTATAATTAACTTTAAACAGACCTGTCAAAGGGCTACTTGCTAGAACCAATAATTCTATATGATTTCCATATTGAATTTGCAATCTATTCTCTTTTTACTGGTTCCAAATGCCAACTGTGATATATATTGCTTATTCCTAAAGCGTAGTTGGTTTGACTCTTCCAGATAGGAAAAGAGGTGATTATTTATCTAAAAAGGAGGTAATTAAGTAGCAGGGATACCTTAAGTGAAATGAAAACAGAATGGACTTTAGACTCTGCTGGTAACTCAAGGTTAAATAATCTGGAATCTTTTTTAGTTGTTCTTTAATCAAATCACTCAAATGTGGCTGTGCTTTCCCTGTGTAAGCGTACACTCACCCCTGCATGTAGATCTGGCCTACTCAGGACCAAGTTCCAGTCTCTCAAGATACTTTTTTTTTTTCCTTTGGTGAAAAAGAAATCGTGATTCTGACCAAGGGGCTGACAGCAGCAACTTTCCATTTCTTGCTATTGCAGCATCAAAACCCAAAAACCTTCCCTCTGTTGCGTTGCACAATCTCTATCTGTGGTAGCAGTAAAAAGAAAAAAGAAGCCCTGATGACTTCCAGATTGATTCCCCCAAATGACTACGCTAAATGCTGTGATTAAAACTAAGGGAAAATTTGTACGTTATGAGTTCCCTTCTCTGAAGATAAAAGCCTCAGGGTTATAAGCTGTCAGCCTTGGAAGGGATTCAGGCCAATTCAGCGTCATTCCACAAATGAGGAAATGTCCCAGCCCACTAATTGGAAGCAAAGCGAGGACTAGGGAAGGGAACAGGAAGCCCCCACCCCAGGGCTTTCTGTTTCGTACCACACTGGGGTCTCTTCTCACTCACGCTGTTTAATCACTGTGCCACAGCAAGCAGAAACACCGTGAGGATTTGCGGCAGAGGCACTGATCAGGATCATTCCCGGAACATCAGGCCTTGATCCGCGGTGGTCTGGAGCTCATATGGGATTAGCAAACAGGAAATCCAGAGGCAGAATGGCTTGTCAGTTGGAGCTTGGTTCTTACAATGTACATCACACATAACTATCCGTCATGGCGACCAGTACTTTCTAGAAGTAGAAGCAAGGGAAACTAGAGCAGGAACCTGGGCAAATAAGAAACACAAGTGGACTGGCTGGGGATGGGGGCATCTTCCGCTGCTGTTAAACCAGGCACGGGGCTTCTTTCCATTCACCATTCAGGATCAGGTCATCCTAGAGTCCGCCTGACTGGGGTAGGATTTCCTGGAGCTTCCACAGGACAGAAAGATCTCTTCACACACTACACTTCGAGCTAGTGCCCTCAGCCATTTTTCTTCTCCTTTTTAGTGAAGGTAGCATGAAGTTTAAGTAGTATTCCCCCCAATTCTTTTCCAGAGTTAATAATTGCTCCCTCTTTCCTGCTTTCAGCCCTCTGAATTTTCCATCCTTTCTTATTTGCTTTCTTTTCGGTTTCTGTTTGCATCTTTTTATTCATTGCCTATGACTACATGTTTCAGGTATGTAATAAATATATTCGTGTGGGCAGAAGGTACAGGTACATGACATGTCTAGATTCTTTTTGTGTTCCCTTCACTTCTCACTCTCCCCTGCTCCCTGCATCTCCAGTTCCTTCCATTTCAGAGGTCTGTCTGGTTGATCTATCTTTTTGAGATAAGGGTGTGTTAAGGTCTCCTGTTAAGGTTTTGGTCTTGGATATTAGGTTTTTCATGTCCATTAAGATTTGTCTTACATAGTTGAGTGCTCCTGTGTTTGGTGCATAGATATTTATGAGTGTTACCTCTTGCTCTTGAATTTTTCCCCTGACCAATATATAGTAGCTTTCTGCCTCCCTATTTTTTATCTTATTTTGCTTTTTATTTATATTTTGTGCTTCTCACATAAGAGAAAACATAGTATATTTTCCATTGTATGTCCGATTTATTTCACTTAACATTATGGATTCAAAGTAAATCCATTTTCCAACAAATGACTCAAATTTTACCTTCTGCACTGCACAGTAATGCTCCACTGTGAACAAACACCGTGTCTTTTTTGTTCATTTGTTAGTGGACATATAAACCACTTTCAAGATTTACATGTTATGAATTGTGCTCAGTAGACATGGGTATTTGTGTACCACTATAGTACTCAATAGCTTTAACTCTTTTAGGAACATACCCAGGAGGAGAATAGCTACTTCAGATGGAATTTCTATTTTTAGTTTTTCAAGGGATCTTCATACTGATTTCCATAATGCTTGTATTTTTTTTATGTTCCTACTAATAGTGTAGAAGTGTTTCTTTTTCCCTGTCCCCTCACTGTTATTTGTTATTGTTTGACTTCTAGATGATAGCCATTCTTTCTAGAATAAGATGAAATTCTTGTTTTAATTTACATTTCTCTAATGGCCAGTGATGTTGATCATTTTTTTCATTTGTTTACTGGCCATCTGTACTTCTTTTTCTGAGACATGTCTTTTTTTTTTTCAGTTGCCCTTTTTTTCTTTTTTGATCTGGTCTTTTATTTTGGAGGGTCTGATGTTTTATCTTAGTTATTTGCCATAGTCATGCTTTTTGTTTCTTTGCTTTATGACATAGCTTGAAATCTGGAATCCTGATGGCTCCTGCTTTGCTCTTATTGTTCAGAATTGCTCTTCCAGTTCTGCATGAATTTTAGAATTGTTTTCTCCAGTTCTTTGAGGACTATTGCTGTTACTTGGAATGAGACTGCATTAAATCTATGTATCAGCTTTGGAACGATAGCTGATGTAACAATGTTGGCATTGCCTACCCAGGAACATGGACTATCTTTCCACTTTCTGATGTCCTTTTGGATCTCCTTTTTCAGAGTTCGATAGTTCTTGTAGAGGTCTTTCACTTCCTTAGTTTAATTTATAAGTATTTCTTTTTTCTTGGTGCTGTGAATGGTATTATTTTCCTAATTTCTTTCTCTGTAGTCCATCATGGGTGGGCCAGAACACTACTGATTTTTCCCCAGTGCCAACTGGAGACATTCACGCTTTCTGTTTGCCTTTGTGCAGCTGTCTTATCACCGTCTCTGTCTGTGTACTAAGATAGTGTTTCGCTGTATATTAGTAGGCTGGTCTTCAATCCCAGTGTAGGCCAAACTGCCTTCCTCCTGCTTCAGCCTCCAGAGTGCTAGGATTGCAGTCATGTACCACTTTCATCAGCTTCTCCCCTTTCTTATCTATATAATTAGGAGCACTGTTTTTAGTACTTCTCAGTGGTTTCCCAGGGTACCATGCAAGTTAGCATAAAACTGATTACCCAAGTCTCTACATGATCTGAGCTGTATGTACTTCTATCATACATCCCATTCTATTCCTGGCCTGGAACATTTAGCAACTGTATTAGGCTCATTCCCACTGCAGAGCCTTTAAAGTGCCTTGGTAGCTTCTTTCTTGAACATTTCTCAACCTTGAGTTTCACATAACTCTTCCTATGAACTCAGAGAGAGGTCTTCACCAGTGCACCAAGATGGACATCTTTCCCTGCCACCTGGTCTACCTGTCATTATTTAATCCCTTCCCTAACTTCTTTTTTCTCCCTAGCACTCATCATTACCCACATTATGTCATTTTCTTATTTGAATATTTGTTTGATTTCTGCCTTATTCATACACATTCTAAGTGTCTATGTGCTTGATGAGTGGAAGCAATTCAGTTCTTTCCTAACTTTTCTAATTATGCATACCCACAATCCATCAATCTGATAAGAAATCCTCTAATTATGTTTATCCACCTTCATCAAGTGACAGGATCAATTACAAAAGCTTATGTTTTCCCAAAAGATGTCTCATTTGTCTTCTCAGAAACCTTGTTGTGGAGATATTACACACAGATGCACATGCGAGGACATGGTAAGATTGAACCCTCAGGGTCACCCAGCTGAGCCTCTTGTTTTTTGACTAAGTCACTGGTGCTATTTCCAGCAGATTGCAACACACCTTTAGAGTTTTAGGGAAAGCCTGACGCAAGATAAGTAGGTAGGTAGGTAGGTAGGTAAGTAGGTAGGTAGATAGGTAGATAGATAGATAGATAGATAGATAGATAGATAGATAGATTGCTATTATGTGTAACAATTGCAGCTTCCATTGATCTATACATATGGACTTCCTTGTGTTTTTTGTTTGTTTGTTTGTTTTGTTTTTGTTTTTTGATGGAACCCAGAATTGAAGTCAGGCCCTTGCACTTGCCAGGGAAGTGCTTATTCCACTGAGCCATCTTCCTGGACCATTGATCTATACATAAATTTTTGCACAATGTCTATCACACATGTGAGCGCGCGTGCACACACGCGCACACACACACACACACACACGTGCGCACGCACAATGAGGCAAATAACTTGAACTTCTCTTGAAAGAAGATTAGCCTTGATGGGCTCTTCCTATCAAATCATCCTGACAAAGTGGCCCCTCCTAAAGGCACTAAGTTGGTGGGCTTCCCAAATCTCAGCACTGGCTGGATATCTAGCCAGGCTGTTATTTGTAGCAATAATCATAGTCCTCTTATATCTATTCTGCTGGATAAACAAGTAAATAATCTTACATTTTGTATTGTTCAGTTTTTCTATTGCTAGGGCAAAATAATTGACACCCACAACTTAAAGGCAAAAGGGTTTCATTAGACTCAAGTTTCATACCATGGTTGGCCAGCTTTAAGGCAGAAACATGGCAGAAGATCATGAAGGATGAGTGCTGCTTGGTTCAATAAAGGCAGGAAGCAGAGCAAAGGGAAGAATGCCAGAGAGGAAATGACCAGGGGCCAGACATAGTCAATAAGGTCGTGCCCCCAACAGACCACAAAGAAGTGTCCTTATTAATCTGTCAAGCCAACCAAATTTACAATCAAGATTAATCTGCCTAGTATATGCAAGGCCTTGGGTTTGACCCCTAGCATCTCAAAACAAAGACTAACCATTATATCTGTCTTCTGCCTTGACACATGTATCAATCATCAATATTAATATTCCCCATGGCTATTATCTGCTTCATTTCCTCTCCTGAGAACATGTTTAGTGATAACCATAGGTGTCAGCCAGGATCTTACTAAAGGCAGAGATATAATACAAGATATACAGCCACAGAGTCAGATGAGAAAGTGTGCTGAAGGCAACTCCGTGCTGGAGGCCAGAAGATTTACTCCAAGATCTGGAGCTTACTGCAGTGTTCTGTGCAAGTCTGTATCATGAGGCCAATGCGTCTTCGGCAAAAGGCTGATGAGTCTATACTGGAAAGCTGAAAGACCCAAGGCAGAAGCCAAGAGTCTGCGCTAGAAACCGGGAGGTAATGTCCAAGCTGAAGACAAAGACCAGAGCTTCTCTGAAGAAGTGGAACGCTCCATCCTTCCTCAACTCCCTTTTATATCCTTTAAGTGAAGAGCCAGTGATGAGGGTGTAGAGTTTCTGAGTCCATTTAGTTAAGCTTCCTAACTTCTCAAGTTGACAGTCAATCAACCACTACACCCTATTCAGTCTACTGTAGCTTATATCACAGCATGTTTCACAATCTTCAGCATTTAACTACCATTAGCAACAAATTGGATATACTATAATTACACATGAGGTTCACTGGGACAAAAGACAATTAAGCAATCAGATAATGCAAAAAAGCACATTCCAATTTACAATTTCAATTCAATTTTTTTTCTTTCTTTTTTTTTGTATTTAGGTCAGGGTGTACAGGGTGTACAAGGTCTCACTGAGTAGATTAGACTCATAGTGAGCCTCCTGTTTATAGCCTCCCAAGTGCTGGGATTATAGGCATGCTCTACCATACCCAGTCTCAATTGGCATCTCAGTGCACCCCAGGCCTAAGGATAAAACTCCCGGCCCCCACATCTGCCTAAGTAGGCATTTTAATCCACTGTGCTCTTTGGTAAGCCCCTTAATTCAATTTCAATATTGTAATTCACTATTCTTTTTGAAAGCTGATGTTTGGAGTATTTTTTTCTTAAATTTATTTTGCTTTACTTTTGGAAGAGTGAGAAGATAGAACATACAGCCTACAGAACACATTAGCTAAAAATTAAACTACTTTAAAATGTTTGAGAATTGTACCATTTACACAGAAAAAAGAGGAACTATATCCAATATGAGTTGGTTATAGAATTATTTAGTCCATTATCAATGGCTGTAGAAGTATAGATAAAATAGAAAAAAAATAGAATTAAGACACACTTATCTTTGTAACTACTTCACAATAGTTCATTATAGAGAGTTCATGTCTCTATATATGTATATGAGTTAACTTCAATATACACTCTAAGTATAATTTGTTAACATCTGCAGTACCTAATATAAAATCTATATTCCAGGATGTTTGGTTAGCATTTGAGGGTCTCTAATTGGAAAGCAGAGGCAAACACTTCAAGAATAGCTATCTAAATCTGTACCAGATGGTTTGTTAATTAGTATAAAGGATGTTACATTATGCTGCTTTTTTTTTCTATTGGAAAAATGAGTGCTGTTCAAGATTTGTTCTTGGTTAGAAAGACTGCAGACATCTCCATACTTGTTAGGCACCCACTAGCCTAACACCTCGGGAAATGATCGCATCTGCGATTTCTTTTGTAAAGCATCCCACAGGGCAGAGAAAATGATGATATCATTCCTTAAGGATTCTCTTCATATACTGATTCTATGAAAGGCAATAAATGCGTTCAAAAGTTTCTAAAACCAAGTGATACACAAAATGTCACAGATTTCTTAGTGAAATCCAAAGTTTCAGAAGTACATTCTTGGAAAAAGACCAACAGTTAGTTAAAGACCCATTGTAGAAGAATTTCTCACTTTATGAAATGCAGACTACTGACCAATCTTTAAATTACTAGTAGTCCTAGTGTTGTGGCCCCAGGCAACATTCTAGAATAAATTGTTGGGCAATAGCCTTATAAAACCAGCAAGGAGGAACCTGCCACCTCCTAGAAATGGCTCATCTCTTCACAAGAGCAAGCTGCCTAGTACAACGCACATGCTTTAGCTAAAGCCTTGCTTCTGGCCAATGCTCACAGCAGGACACTCATGAATTGTTGCACTTTTATCATGAAGATTTGTCACTCACCACCACCTTGTGTAAGATTTTACTTATGGATTCCTCCTAGTATCCTACCAGATACTTAAAATCTACATCTCTGTAGATTTCTTTGCATATTCTGTTTCTTTGAGTATTCTGTTTCCTCTAACTACAATTCCTTTCTTTCTTTCTTTTTTTTGTTTTGTTTTGTGGTACCAGGGATTGAACTCAGGACCCTGCATTTACCAGGCAGGTGCTTATTCTACTGAGCTACCTCCCCAGCCCTACAATTCCTTTCATTCCTCCCTCCATACACCAGCAGAGCTCTACTCAGCTTCTAACCTCGGTTCCAAGTGTCTGCTTCACAAGTTGGATTCTGTCTCAAGACATTTGTTCATGACTTTTGAGTATTTATTCACTCAAGAAATAATTATGGGGTGTCTTCTGACTGCAATAACTATAATGGATTCTATACTTAGCAATGAGCAATATATATATATGGTCCATTTTTTATTAATTTGGAAGAAAATTAAACATACTATAATTTATAGCTACTTCATTGCATTCTTGTCCACAACCTTCCACAGTACAACTTCCTTTTTTCCAGAAAACAAAGGTTCTCTGGGGGGTGGAAATTCATTTCCTTGCAGCCTAACTGCAGAGACAGGTTCATGGGTTTCCCCATGAAGATGCCAAACTCTGTTTTATACTCTAAATCAATAATCATGCACTTTTAAAATTTATAATTTATTTTATTTTATTACAGTACCGGAGATTAAACCCAGAGCCTTTGCACTGAGCTACAGCAGCAGCAGCACCCCTCCCCACTTACAACATTTTTATTTTGAGACATGATCTTGCTAAATTACTAAATTGCTGAAGCTGCGCTTGAAAATGCAATCCTTCTGCCTCAGCCTCCCAGAGTGCTGGGATCATAGGCAGGCAGCAACACATCTACCTAAAAATGCATGCCTTTTTAATGTATCTAATGTCTCCCCAAAGCCTCATGCAGTCGTATGTGGGAACTTTCAAAGGTGGCTAGATTAAGGTGTGTGAATGTGCATTAAGGATATGACACTGAGATGAAGGGGTATGGATAATGGAAACCCCACACTGGCCATAGGTGGATCCGATCATTAGGCTTACAGCCAGGGTAGAATATAAAGGGGTGGGAAGAAGGGAGGCCTGCTGCTGCTGCTCACGCTTTAGCTGTTGGCTGGCTTCCTGCCCACCCTGCCATGGGCTGTTTCTCCTCTGTGATGCCCCTCTGCCAGGCCATCCTGCTCCAGAACCAGCTAACTATGAACTGAAAACTGTGCGGTAAAATAAGGCTTTCTTCCTTTAATTTTGGGTGTTGGCCATTTTGTGTTGGCAATGGGGAAAGTAACTAAAATAAGGCTCACAAGGTAGGTTGGATCATCTTTATTTCCTCAGTCACACATTACCTGTGGAAGAGATCCAGCTATCATGATGCATTTCACCAACTGCCTATTATCATCTGTACTTACACTTTCAAAAAGTTAAGCAGTAGTTTCAAATGTTGTGAAGGCTTGGATCCTCTTTAAGTACACAATACCCAGTTTGGAACTGGAGGCCTTGGTGGCAGGTCAGCAGTAACTCACCAGCTCATAAAGAGAGAAATGGCCTTCTCGGAGACAATGAGGGCTTTTCCACCGCCTGTCTGTTACCTTTAATAAAAACGTCATCAAATGGCATAAAATATACTTCAGTTAAAAAAAATCTTGAAAGTATCCTCATAAAAACTAAAAATAACAACCCAATGGCTAATATAATTCTGAATGTGGAAAAACTGAAATCTTTTACTTTCAGCTCTGGTACAAAACAAGGATGTCCTCTATTACTGCTCCTATTCAATATAGTTCTGGAATCTATCAAGAGCCATTAGACAAGAGGAAGAAATAAAAGGAATAAGAATAGGTAAAGAAGAAGTTATCCTATTTGCAGATGATGTGATATTTTGCTTGGAAGACCCAAAAAGGTCCACCAAGAAGCTACTAGAATTGATACAGAAATTCAGTAGCATAGCAGGATACAAAGTCAATACCCAAAAATCAATAGCATTTCTCTGCACAGATAACAAACACACTGAGAGGTAAATTAGCACCACAGAAAATGAAATACCTTGGAATTCATCTAACTAAAGAAGTCAATGATCTTTTCACGGAAAATTACAGTACTCTAAAAAAAGAGATCATAGAGGATTTTAGAAAATGGAAAGATATTCCCTGCTCCTAGATAGGAAGAACCAACATTGTGAAGATGGCAATACTCCCAAAATTGTTGTACAGATTTAATGCAATCCACGTCAAACTACCACAACATACCTCCTAGAAGTATTTTTCCTAGAGAAATCATTCCTAAAACTTATTTGAAAAGACCTAGAATAGCAAAGGCAATAATGGCCAATAAAGATAATGCAGGAGGCATCACAATTCCTGACTTGAAACTATACTACAAAGCTACTGTGATAAAATCAGCATGGTATTGGTAACAAAATAGACCTGAGGATCAATGGAATAGATTAGAAGATGCAGAGGCCTCTACAAACACACTCAGCCACCTGATTTTCAACAAAGGAGACAAACATGCATACTGGAAGAAAGATAGCCTCTTTAACAAATGGTCCTGGAAAAACTGGCTCTCTACATGCCGAAAACTAAAACTTGACTCAGGACTATCATTATGCATTAAGCTCAGGTCAAGACGGAGTAAAGAACTAAACATTAAAACAAAAACAACCTCCTGGAAGAGAAAGTAGGAGGATCTCTTAAAGACATAGGGGTAGGCAAAGAGTTCATGAACAAAAATCAAATTGCACAGATAATACTTGAAAGAATTAACAACTGGGACCACCTCTTATTGAGAAGTTTTTGCATGGCAAAAGAAATTATCAACAAAGTGAAAAGACAGCCCACAAATTTTGAAAAAATCTTAACTAATCTAAACTCAGAAAAAAAGTCTGCTCTATAGAATTTATAAAGAGCTAAAAAAACATTAGGGCCCCTAAATTAAAAAACCCAATCCAGAAATAAGCATCTGAGATGAACACACACTTCTCAAGAGGACAAAATTAAAGAAGTGAATAAATATATGAAAAAATGCTCCACATCACTAGCCACCCATGAAATGCAAATTAGGTTTTTCTTTTCTTTTTTGTACACAGGGTCTCACTATGCAGCCCATATTAACAGTGATCCTCCTGCTTTCCGCCTCCCTAGTGCTGGGATTACAGGGGTGCGCCACCACGCCCGGACTCCAATCGCCGGCTCAGTGCACCCGAAGGCAGGGCCGGCGCGACAAGTGGGATCGAACCCTGGCCGCTGCGCTTACCTAAGCAAGCGCTTAGTCCGCTGAGCTATACCGCCGGCCCTTGAAATGCAAATTAAAACAACACTGAGATACCATGTCACCCCAGAAAGAATGGCTATCATAAAGAAATCAATCAACAACAAATGTTGGAGAGGCTGTGGGGAAAAGGGAACACTTCTCCACTGCTGGTGGGAATGTAGACTGGTGCAACCATTATGGAAATCAGTGTGGAGACTCCTTAAAAAACTAGGACTGGAAATCCCATTCAAGCCAGCTATCTCCCTACTGGGAATTTTCCCAGAAGAACTAAAAACATTACATCATAGTGATATTTGTGTACCTATGTTTACAGCAGCACAATTTGTGATAGCAAAATCTTGGAAATAACCAAGAAGCCCATCACATAAGGAATGGTTGAAAAAGATGTGGTATCTTTATACAATGGAGTATTATAAAGAATGATAAACTCAAAGCTTTCATATTTAGGGGGATGCCACTTGAAGATATACTTATCAGCAAAATAAACAAGACCCACATGTGTAAATATCATATAGTCTCCCTAGTATAAGAACTGAAAAGAAGAAATACACATAGAAAGATATAACATAATTAAGAGGAAAGTGAGAACTTGAGGATTGGACAATGAGGAGAGAGCAAGGAGAAAAGCTCAGAAACAGGACAGGGGCAAAGCCATACATTTATACACACAAGATGGGTAAGGCAATGATCCTGAGAAACATCAGCAGGTTTTTCAAACTAGCAGTTAATTGGTAGGATTCCCACCCTGACTAACTATACCTATTAATACCTATGAACTAAGCAACTGAACTGAAGATAGCAATGTGCAATAGAATCGTCATGTTTGGAATGCCTGTCACTCTGGTCTTCTAAGTACGTACTTTCTTGTCATGACATACCAATTATTACCAAACTCTCTCTCAAGAAAAGTTTGTTTGCTGTTTTTTTAAAGTAGGTAATAAATGCAAAAAAAAAAGACAGAAAAAAAATGTCACAGGACTGTCTTGCTACAATGCTATATATGGTTAAATTTAAATTTTTGTGTAAAAATATATAATTGCTTATTTATATTCTTTAAATATTTTTCATTTTTTTAATTTATATCTCCATATTCTGTAGGGACTTAAAGTTTAACATATCAATACTTGATGGAAAATACCTGTCCCATGTTATGCCTAAGATATTTGATATTCAGACAGATAGTGAAGTTACACCCAACTGCATATGCTTTAGGGTAATAAAGTATTCTTGTGGAGTGTTAACATCCTAAGTTTGCAGACTAAAAATTAGAGAAAAAGAAGGGTTGCAAGGACAGTCAACATTTTGACCCTAGAATTTCAAGGTCAGTGAAGACTCAGGATATAGGAGAACTTATATTGTAACATCATGTAACTCAGTTGTGTCCCAAGATTTCTGATCAAGGAGATTATGGGGCCACAGAGCAACGCAAATGATGACATAGAGTGTGCCTAAGGAGAGTCAGTCACCTGGAGTGAAAACATTCTCTCAGGCTTTCGCAGAAAGCAAATTGGTCAAGCAGTGGCCACGACTCACCCACATGGCTGACACTGACAAGAGATCTGCAAACTGCAGAACAGGATTACAGGATAAATCCTGAGGGGACTTGACTGACCTTATCAGATACAAAAGATACATTTTTTGTTATGTAGGTCTTGCTTTATCTTGGTCTTAACTATCCAGCAGAAAAGTATAAAAATGAGATATATAAAGTAAAGCCATATTAATATGCTGAGCTGTAAAAGACTCAAGTCAACAACTTCTGTGGATAAGCTCCTACTATTGTGGACTGCTGGACTGTGTTGGATTGCTTTGCTGAATTCACGCACCTATAGTAATTTAGATGCCAATGAAATACGCATATCTGACAGGACTAAACAAAAAAAGGGGATACAAAGGAAGGTCCATTCTTCATCTGTATATACAGTATAGTTAGGATAGATATACACCTACTTTCACTTAAGTCAATTAGGAGAAAGATTTGTACTAATAGTGTGTGGACAGGATATCCTGTCTGTATCTTATAATATGGATGACCACTAAGAAGATAACAATGTACAAGGTATTAACTATTGAAATTTCCTATTAGTAAGTTTTGAAACTGTCTTATTGCTATTTGTTTCTCAATAAAATAAACTAAAATAAAAAAACTAAAAATAATATTGTCTCCCCAGTGTAAGAAACTGAAACAGTTAATAAGATCCAAAAGGTACCATAGATACCATGAAAGGAAAAGAAACTGCTCATAAAGAAAGAACACCTGGGAGTGGGGGAAAGCGTAAAGAAGAAAGGGGAATAAAAGACATGAATATATACACTAAGAGCTAAGATAATTATACTACTAAATTCTATTAGTTCATTAAAAGAAGCAGTTAGTGCTTATGACGTTTGATCAGTCTTGCTTGCCTGTACCTGGTATCTGAGCAACTACTTTGAAGATAGCAACACGCAATGTGATAACCTTTGCTAATTTCCTCTCATCTTGCTTTGAAATTGTGTATGGTTTCTTTTGGAGTTTTTTGTCTCTTTTAAAAAATTTTTAGAAAAAAAAATAGAAATCCAACAGGATTTGGGAAAAAAAGTACCAGCCAACAGAGACCAAAATAAACCTCTTCAGAACTACTGAAGTTTAACATGTTAAAAAATCCCAAGACCTTTCTCAGCACATATATTATTCAAAGGTCAAAAAATCCCTGTGCAAACACCTAAAATATCTACAGGATATTTCAGTGAAATCCGACATCAACTTATTTCTCCAGTGCAATTCAGGGCTTAGGTTCCAGAACAAAGAAATGAATGAACCCGCATCCTCACATCCAGCCAACTCATAGAGACCATCTCAGTGGGGATGGAGGGAAGTGAATTATTTTTCTCTATATTTTATCATTGAAATTTAACCCTTCAACGAGATTCTGTGACTTCACATTAGTGACATTAATTAAAACAAATACATAGAATTTTTGCAAGTGTGATAGAGAAATCAACCAAAAAGTAAAGTTTGAAGGGACTTGAATGACTCCATAAAACTTCAGAGTACAAGCTGGCCTCAGGCACTGCTAGCAGCCTTGAGGAATCAGTTGCTGTCATGAGGACACAATTTTGCTCAGCTCCTTTCTTTCACTTCTTCTGTGTTGTGACCATTTTCCATCCACATGTGGTGCCAAGATGTTTGCAGCAGCTCGTGGCTTTAAAATAGGATGGGTGGTAACTAAACGCTGTGATACATATAAAGTTCTTCACACATAAATAATGCTTGCTGCTGTGCTTGTAAGTGTTCTTACTGTTGTGCTTGTCATCATAACCCAGTTCCCTATTGACAACAAAAATGTCCATTTTCTTGAGTATGAGTTCTATAAAGGCAATCTATAATATTCACAGGCTTAAACTTCTTTCACCCAGGATATCCTTGCTTCTCAAGAAGCTGTGGACTAATGTTTTAATCTGGTGATGGAAGCTGTCAGGGTGGGAGACTCAACAGAGGCTGGCTGACCCCGCGGCGTGCGTCTGAATTCTTCTCCTGGGAACCCTTTGCCAGGACTCACACTGTTTTTCTCTGGGATGTAGCAGGTGGGTGTTCTAAAGTGGTAACTTTGAAATGTGAATCTGGATTTTTAGGAGAACACAAGCTAGTTATTCGGCACGATTCGATCTCTTTTGGGTAGACTGTGTTCCCATAACAAGGGAAATGAGCTGCCAAGCATGAAGCTCAGCCACTCAAAATGATAGGGATTTGAAAACTTACTTATTTTCAAGTTGCCTCTGAGCACTTAAACATTCAGAACAACAACAACAATGACTTCAAGGGAAGAGATTTTCATATAAACTCTTCACTCTGTTATTTTGCCTCTCAGATACCAAAATTGGCCACCAGCAAAATGGGGTGGTGCCCATCAAATGTTCAATAGCGACCCATTCTTGATTGTTATAATCCCCCCTTCCACTCCCTAACTATCATCCACCAGCATCAGAACTCTATTCTCAGTTCCCTGGAAGGGATTTTAAATAAAGTGTTCAAAGAGACACATGAGAGCCTAGAGCTTTCTAATGTTGGTAAAATAAGAGAACTTCGAAATGACCTCCTTCAGCCTCTTCCACTGGCTGGTGAGGAAACTGGAATCTAGAAACACGGGTGAGCTGCTCAAGGCCAGGTGGCGTGCACCATAGAACCATCTAATTCCAAGGCTCAGTCTAGACCACTCGTGAGTATGAATTCTCTTTCTGAACTATGTGACCGTACTCATAGCAATCCCACAAAGCTGGCAAGATATGTACTTTATGGAAGATTTATAGCATATGCTCAAATATTTTTAGTAAATTTTCCAATACAGACTGACTGAAGAAATAGAGCAGGAATGGGAGGCTGGATGGCAGAAAGCAGGAACAATTTAAACTGTGAAGTGAGACACATTTGGTCTAGTTAGCAAGACAACTCATTAATCACCATAAATGTGTGTAATATGATTAGATAAGGTAACAGGTACATCCCAGAGTGGCCCTTTGCCCTATGATGGTTAAGGAAGATAGGCTGGTGATATCTTAAAATCCTTCGAGAACGTACTCTTCAACTGTACCTTATGTAGTAATGTAGATGTTCTAAATATCACTGTCCGTGAGCTACAAGTGGCTACTGTATACTTGCAACATGACTTAGTTTTTAACTATTAATCAACTTACGTTCAAATAGGCATATGGGCCCAGAAGCTACTGGATCTGACTACACTGCTCTAGATGAACAAAGATAGCCCAAGCATATCACTTTGACTTGACCTACATGTAAGTTTGCTACATTTCTGAAGGGTAAGCAAGAATGAGTGTTGAAACTAGATTTCTCCACAAAATATGACAGCTACAAAAGTAAATGTATGTCAAGCAGAATTCTTAGTTCCAAACACTGCAAAGCTAATATAGCTAATGTAAGCAGGACAGGGATTTATTAAAGAATATTAAGTCTCATACAGCATCTCTGGGAAGTTAAGCAACTTGAGCTAAGAGTTTGTGAGGGCAGACAAGTCACATCATTCTGCAAGGCTGGCATGGAGGGGACCCCAGAGCCCCACCACTAGATTTAATGAGGCAGCACTCCATGCTGGCCCCATACATGCAGGCAGTAAGGGCCTTCGCAAGGATCCGTGGGCTTGCTGCTTCTAGACAGATCTGCTGCCACCGTTGCCAGACTGGATGCTGTGTGACGCTTGGTGCTTTAAGTCACCAGCTTCTGATTCCACGTCCAGAGCAGCAGCATCTGACTGAGCTGAGACACATATCTGTGCTGCAGCTGGAAGGCAGGGGGAGGAGCAGGGATCTTACTTCCATACAGGTGAGTCCCCCACACAGGTCTGTTACACCTGTCTCCTGGAGGGGACCGAGGCTCACATGTTAAAGACATTAGGCAATGGGCAGAGCTACAGAACTGAAGGCCTGGAGAACTGAGATGTGCGGAAGTTAACCGCTGGCATATAAGATACTACCTACTGCCTCAAACAGGGAAAGTAGAGTCTATCAGAATTAAAAAGGGATAAATCAGCAGAAAGTTTTGTGAGAGGAAATATAATACTTGACAGGATGAGTGAAATTTTGTGAAATGTGACATTCCCATTTGCTACTTTTCTAGCTTATAATTTATCTTTTAATTCTTCAATTAATTCTTTTCTCAATATCTTTTCTTTAAATATATAACTTCTATGTCACTATTTTTAATTCTTGTACAGCACTCCACTGGATAAATGCACACAGTTTATCTAACCAGTCCCCTACTAGCAGATTGTTCATAGCTTTTTCTTTCTTACAAACTGTGCTACAACAGCCATCTTTGTCCTTGGGACCTTGTGCTTGCCAGACACGTGCTAAAGCTGCTGAGCTGTCTCCCCAGCTAGGAGACAAAATTCTAGGAATTTTGTCTAGAAATGACTGGGCAAGCACATAGTCCCAAGTCAGATCCCCAGTACCACATACCATGTGGGGCCCAGAACCCCAGCACACTGAGTCCTCCCCAAAAGTGGGCATAGCGGTACATACCACTAGGGAGGCTGAGACAGGAGGACCACGACAAGTCCAAAATGTGTAGCAATTCCCTGTACCAAAAAATAATAATAATAATAATTGCTAAATTAGTGGCTAAGTACATCTAATAGTTTAGTATATTTGCAGAGATCATTCTCAAATGACATAAATAGCTGGGACTATGTAAGTTGAATGAGATATCTTTTTTCAGCATAAAATTTAAGGAGGCAAAAAGCTTCAGTAATCAAGTCCCAAAATACTTCAGTGCAGTACTTTAAAATGAAATCAATGCCCCAAATCACTAACCTATCACTCCTGTGATTGTATTTACTTGGGAGGCTAACACAAGATTGCAAATTTGAGCCCAATGTGGGAAAATTAGTGAGTTCCTATCTAAAACAAGCAAACAAACAAACAAAAAAAAAAAAATGAAAAACAATTCGGTTCCATGGTAGAATACTTTCTGGCATGTACAAGACCTTGAGTTCAGTTCCCAACGCCATAGACACGAAAAGTTTAAATCAACGTAGGATCAAAATAACTAACTTTTCCTTTTACCCCAAGGTCTGATATTGCTGCTTCCACTGGCATGTTCTGGTCAGCCCTCAGCATTTATAAGGCTTTTTACTCTTCGGCTCTCAGAAAGGAGGAAGACAGCTCATTTTGATTTCCATTCTTTAATGTTATCGTGACTGAGCACCTAGTAGGCTTACTACCCACTTATATGCTTTCTTCTAATAATTGTCTTATTCATTTTGATTTGTTCTGTCCAAGTGATCATATTTTATTGATGTTTAATAACTCACATATTGACAATAGTAACCCTTACTTTATGTTATACAAATATTTTCCTAGTTTTTCATTTTCCCTCTACCATTTTTAGCACAGATGTTTTAAATGTTGTAGTAGTCAAATTTGTCAATCTATTACTTTTTAAAGGTCCTGGCCTTTGACTGGTAGAAAGGTCATTTCACTGTGACTAAAAATGAAGTTTTACATCAGACAGACCAGGTGCCACTCACTAGCCCTGAAACTCTAGGAATCTCAGTCATAATCTGCATGTGTTTTGCCACATGAAAAGTGGGGGCAATAACAAGACCCCCTTGAGAGGAGTGTGTGAGAGTTATATGACTAATAGAAAACGCTAAGAATAGAGCCAGGCACATAGTAAGCAGTGGATAAATGTCAGCTGTCATCATATGCTAACTATGTATGTAAGTGTTTCATTTTGGATACATTATTCTATCCTATTTTTCTGTTCCTGCTCCAGTGCCACGCTGTTTTAATTAGTGTAGATTTATAGAGTGTCTTTTGATCTGGTTAAGTAAGGTCTTTTCTCATTTTTCTTGGTTTTTCAAATTTTTCTTAGCTATCCTCATTCACTTATACATACAAGTAGATTTTAAAGGCTATTTGTCAAGTACCACAAATTCCACTGAGATTGTGGTTGAAACTATATTAAACTGACATACTATTTTAGAGAAGCATAACATCTTTACACTATGACTTTTCCTCCCTGGGAACATGGTGCTATTCTTCATTCTGCTAAGTCTTCTTTTCTTTCTTCTATCAAGTCTTGTATGTTTGCTTAAAAGTGTACATCCTGTACATTTTTATTTTACTTAATGTTCTTAATTTTCACTGCTATTTATTTTATTACCAGAGTTACATACATGTATAAACAGATGTCCATGTATTTTCTTTCAGCCTACATGTTGAGATATTTTACCATTGTATTTTGCAGTGGATTAACTGCATAATCAAAATGAATATCTGAACCATCTGACATTCACCTTGCAAAAGTCTTTTAGGTCAAAGGCCAAATGTTTCCCAACATGCACCCATTAATCTGTTTGCAACATTCATGTTTTCCTATAGAACAAATATATATTTTCTGCCTCTTCCATGAAAGATACTTGGAGACACCAGAGACCCATCAGTGAGCACACACGAATCTGGGCTATTAAAGGATCTACATTGTTTTAGCTCTTGTCAGTGGTTCCGCTCCCACCACCTTTGTTTCTGCACAGATACTATACTACTTCAGCTATATGCATCCAGCCATAAACCTCCTGAAATGCCTTCCGAAAGAATGTCCTTCTCGGGCTGGGGAGATAGCTCAGCAGTCTAAGTGCCTGCCTGGCAAGCACAAGGATCTGGGTTAGATCCTCAGTACCACATGCTGCACAGACCCCAGAGCTCTGGGTGCACCATGCTGGCCACTTAGACCAGACATGGTGGTGCATGCCTGTAATCCCAGTGACGTGGAGGCTGAGAATGGAAGATCATTACAAGTCCAAGCAGTATACTAATAAGACCCTGTACCAAATAAATAAATAAGAAGAATGTGCTTCTTCCACCTATTCCTCTAGAAATCTCCTTTTGCATCCTTATGCCTCATGCCAGTTTCCTTGCCAGCCCTTCTGTTCTCTCCAGCCTAGTTTCGAGGTCTCCCTCCACACAACTATTCCTTACTGATCCATGAGTTCTTTGAAGCCAGGCATAGGGTCTCATTTATCTTTTTCTTCTCTTGAGACGGGGACGCAAGGGAGAGTTCAATACACATTTATTGGAAGCTTACATGAACTGAGTTGGTGTGTGGGCATAGCCTGACCATGTGTGTCAAAGTGAATGGCCAACAAGGTTAGCTCTGGGCAAGGCTCTGGCTCTCACAGTGTGTTTTATAGGTGCTCATGGGGGAAGATCACCATGGCTGACGGACAGCCCTGGTTGCCTGGAGCAGATGGGCCTGTAAGAGGAAATCATGGACATCTGAAGCACTGTTAGCTCCTTCCACTGCAGTCTGTGCTTTCCTTCCAGGGCACCCTAGCCACACTTAGGAAAAGGGAAGCTGCATATATCTCTAGTTTTGGTCACTCATTTAGCCATATTTCAAATAGTGCAGCTGTGGGAACAATGGTGTCCTAGTCTACTCAGGCAGCTATAACAACTATGCCATAGATAAGGTGACTTAAATGACAAGCAGGTATTTCCCACAGTTCCAGAGCTGGCAAGTCAAACATCAAGATGCTAGCAGACCAAGGGCCCATTTTCTGGTTTGCACGGCAGTGTTTTCTCCTTATATCCTTACACTGTATAAAAGAGAAAGAGGGAACATACTCTCTCATACCTTTCTACATGGGCTCCAATCTCCTTCATGAGAGCTGTACTCTCTTGAGAAATCATCTCCCAAAGACCCCCTCCTGCCACCATTATATTTACATTAGCATTTTAACATGAATGTGGAGAAAACACAGACAGAAAGTTGCTGCTCTTACCAAGATAACCTTCTCATGTGGGATGGCATGGTCTGGACTGATCTCTCGAGTGTGCGCTTCCCAGAAGAAGAAGGTGAAGTAAGCTTTTTCCTCTCCAAGGTTCTCAGGTTGTGCTCTGAAGACAGCCTGATTCATAGAAGCTCTATAATGGGGTTTGGGTCAACATCACCATTCCATTCTCCCACTAGGGAGGTGATGCAACATAGTGAGAAGTCTAAGGCCAGATTGTCAGGGGTCAGTTGAAAAATTTTAAATGTAAAGTGTATTTGTTTACACATTTATTTGTACTAGTTCACATGACCCCAAAATCAAAAGGCCTCACAGTGTATTATAATGAAAACTTCCTCCATGCCTAACTTTCAGCCATCCAATTTCCGTTATCACTGGGAATATATCTTCCCAGTGATAATAAATGCACCTACAAAAAAATGTGTGCACATAGGGCTGGGGATATAGCCTGACAAGTGCAGGGTCCCTAGTTTGATCCACAGCACAAGAAGAAGGAAAAAAAGAAGAAGAAAGAAGAGGGAGAGGAAGAGGAGGAGAAGGAAGAGGCAGAGCGGGAAGAAGAAGAAGTTAACTCTAAAAATTTTAGAATATAAGCAGAGAGGCCCAGTTTGGAACCTTAGAGCAGAGCTCCCTGCAGAGAAGCTAAGAGTGAAACCCAACAAGCTAAACCAGGAGCAGAACATTTAGCCAGTGGAGCACAGCAGGTTTACTTCCACAGGCCACAGCAGGAAGAAGCCAAGCATAGCAGTTAGACCCATGCCAGGCCCAGCTGGTCCAATTTGAGCTTGGTAGACCCAATGAGCTGAGGCATACTGCTAGGCCCTGTGAGGCCGTGACCTAGACCCCAGATGTACAGGAGTGGCCTCTCAAGACAGAGGTGGCAACAGGTACCTGGGGTGAACTAGTCTACCTGAAAGACTCCAGGTATATCAAGGACAGGTTGCCAGGCAGAACTAGGGGAGCTAATTTAAATGAAAGTTCACAATTTAATATATAGCTACTTAGCTATATAGCCATAATGTTTGTTCTTATGATCTAAAATACAAATCCATTAGTTACAAACTTTGTCCATTGCTAAGTCTCACTACCCATTAGTGTTGCTACTTGTATTTTTGTAAATAGAAAACCGTATCTGCCTTAACCACATGTGCTCTCTGGAGTAACAATACCAGGAGGTTCTTGGGTAATAACCTCATCAAAGCCATACATCAAAGGACAGAGGACAGTGTCAAACAGAAACTAATATCTCACTCTCAATCAATACAGAGGGTAAAACTTTGGGACACACAAAACATAAGAGTCTCTGACACAGAAGAGATACCTAAAGATCACAATCTATACAGAGAGGCTCGGTGGAACCGGGGATTGAACTCAGGTCTTTGCACTTTCCAGGGAAGCACTTATTCCACTGTGCCTTCTCCCCGGGTCCTGATACAGCTATCTACTACCAAACTTGCACAAAAAATTCACAGAAATCAAAATAAAGATATCTCTCTGAAATATAAAATGACAAAAAGAAGGAGAAAACTGCATTCTCATGCTCAAGCCCACCCAGAGCAAATGCAGAAACACAAGCATAGAAGAAATTGGAAGTCACACATCCAAAATCTCTGGAAAAATAGCATCTGAAGTAAAGAAGCAACTCCAGAAAAGTATAGAGGAAATCAGATCACAAGAAATCTCCCAAGTAAAAAAAAAATAAATGATAACTAAAATGAAAGAATTATTGTGTTTCTAAAGAAGACACTAGCCAGGCGTGGTGGTGCATGCCTGTAATCCTAGCACTCGGGAGGCTAAGGCAGGAGGATTGTTGTGAGTTCGAGACCAGCCTGAGCTATAAAGTGAGCTTAAGGCCAGCCTGAACTGCATGGTGAGACCCTGTCTCAAAAAGACAAAAAAATAACTAAAGAAGACACTGATTTAAAAAACTAGAGGAGAATAGAAAAGTGATGGATGGGCAGGGGAGATAGTTCACTGGCTTATGCCACTTGCTGGGCAAGCGCAAGAACCCTGGTTTGATCCCTAGTTCTGCAAAAAAAAAAAAAAAAAAGAAAGAAAAATGATAGACACCTTGAGTTAGCAATACAGAAAAGAAATAGAACTCATGAAGCAGATTCAGATATTCAGGAGATTAAAAACTCAACTAAAAGTTGGCAAAACCATCTAAATAAAAGTGAAAATAGACTTTCAGACCTTGAAGACACTGTTGCATCTAGTGAAAAGACAAGGAAAGGTATCTTAAAAACAACTTAGATCCAGGAAATAATAATTCAACAGCTGCAAGATGATGCAAAGATGAACAACATAAAACTAATAGGAATCAAGGAGAAAGAAGGAGACAACATAAATGATATAAAAAGAATACAAGCAGAAGTAATAGTAGAAAACTTCCCACATATGAGGAAACAATCTGACATTCAGATAATGAGGCATATAGAACTCCAAAAAACATCAACCCAATGAAAATCACACATAGTCATATATTAATCAAGATTTAATAAATTCAGCACAACAACAACATAGAAAAAAAGAAACAGGTCACATTTAAAGGAAAACTCATCAGAATAACAGCAGATTTCTCCTCAGAAATCATCAAGTCAGTAAGAGCATGGAGCAAAGTATTTGAAGTCCTACAGGAAAACAAATTCCAAAACAGACTGCAAAGCTCTCAAATTTAATGGAGAAGGGAAATACTTCCACAACAAAGAACAACTAAAGAGATTGATGAATACAAAGCCAACCCTACACAGAGTACTAAAAGGTATTCTAGAAAGGAATCAAAATGAGCACAACTCCAAGAATGAGAATGGAAAGAACCCACCAAATAGGGCAAACAGAAGAGTAGGTAACCAACAATAGGAAAATAACACAACAAACAAGTCAATATATATCAATTTAACCATCATTGTAAGTACACTCAATTTAACAACTAAGAGAAATAGATTGGCAGAGTGGATTAAGAAATAAAGTCCAACAATATGCTGTATATGAGAAACACATTAAACTCACAAAGAAATTCATAGGGTGAAAGTCAAAGGATGGAAAAACAATATTACATGCCCCAGAACCTCAGAAGACAGCCCCAGAGACCATCCTGAGACAGCAGGGCCATCTCTGCCACCTTCCTCGATCCCGCCCACACCCACCCAGCCCCAGAGACGGGCCTGAGACAGCGGCTGACTCCAGCGGCCTCCTGGATCCTATCCCAAACTCTCCCAGTGAGTGGGAATTTGCAGGACTCACCAAGTTTCCCAGATTAGTGAGTGTGTGGTGAGTCTGAAGGAGAGCCTTTGGCTTCTTCCCAGGCGCACTACCAGGATCCCCACCCTGAAGCCCTCCAAGCCAGTGACCAGCCTGAAACCTCAGGGCCCACTAACCAGCATCTCCCCAGATCCCCTGCCCTAAAGCCCGCTGAGCAAGTGGGAATTTCCCCAACTCCCTTGACATCAAAGTTCAATGAGTGGAGAGCTCCAGGAATGCCAAGCCAGAGAGACATTTCCCAGGGATCCCCTGTCCCCCACGGCTCCAGACCCAGCACAGCTCAGCTGTGAGAGATCCAGGCCTGCCGCACCAGAGAAACATTTCCCAGTGATCCCAGGTTCCACCCCACAGCCTGAGACCCAGCGCAGCTAGGACTGTGAGTGAGGGCTCCAGGCACACCGCACCGGAGGGGTGTTTCCCAGCCTTCCTTGGTTCCAGCCCATGGCCTTGGACCCAGCACAGATTGGCTGACCCAGCATAGCTTACCCAGTGAAAAAGAACATCCACTATCCTTTTGGGAGCCCAGCAGACTCACCAAAGCCCAGGACCACCCACCTAGAGAGCGACCTGCCTGAGACAGGAGGGCTGACTCTGGCAACATCCTGGATCTTCACCCCCAAGCCAGCCAAGATAGTGGGGATTTTCACTCCTCACTCTGCATCCTGGTTCGGTTCATGCTCGCCTGACTAGGAAACCAACAGAGGGGAACCACAGGAGCTGCAGCAAAAAGTAACTGAACACAACAGCTAGATACAGGGCATGCATAACTGAATAATCTCACACTTAATAGACTGGCACCCGAATCTCATTACATGCTAAGGTTATAGCTGCACCAAAGCTCTACACCAAAGGTCAGAGGTCACTGCTATACAAAATGACAAGGACAAGGAGAAAAATGCAATCTGAGGCCTTGAGTCCACCAGAAAGTACAGAGGACACAGCTCAGCTGAAATTAATGAATTAACAGATACAGCAGCAAAGGAACAACAGCAAAAAGGTATAGAGGAAATCAGACAAGAATTAATCCCTCAAATAAAAAAAAAAAGAAATATCTGAATACATAGTATCTGAAATAAAGAATTAAATCCAGAAACATTGGGTGGAAAAACAATGCTCACCCAGAACAAGTTCAGAGAGCACTATTGCACCTGAAGCATATGAATTAGCAGCATCTGAAGCAAAGAAACAACAGTAGAAAGGTCATGAAGAACTCAAAGCAGAAATAATTTCTGAAATCAAAAAATAATTCTTTGAGAAAAAAAGAATTCTTTGAAATCATAGTATCTGAAATACAGAAACAAGTCTGGAAATATACAGAGGAAACCCAATTTGGAAGAAACACTGCAGAGAAAGAATTAATAACTACCTCTAAAGAAGACATGAATAAAAAAAAATTGAGGAGATCAGAAATACGATGGATTCCTTGAATGAGCAACGCAGAAAAGAAATAGAACACATAAAACACAGTCAAAGAGGTATAGAAGAACTAAAAATATCAATCACGAGTCTTCAAAACCGTTTCAGTGAAAGTGAGTTTCAGATCTTGAAGATGCCAGTGCAGCTAGTGAAAAGATGAGAAAGGATCTCTTAAAAACACTGAGAATGCAGGAAAATACAATCCATCACCTGCAAGACGATTCCAGGATGAACAATGTGAGAATAATTGGTATCAACGAGAACGAAGGAGTTAATACAAATGACATAAAAAGAATTTGGGGAGAAGTAATCACAGAAAACTTCCCAAATATGAGGAAACAATCCAACATTCAGGTAACCAAAGCATACAGAACACCAAATAACTTCAACCCAAGTAAAAACACACCAAGATATATAATAGTCAAGATCCCAGAAATCCAACACAAAAATAATATACTGAAAGCTGCTAGAGAGAAGAAGCAGATCACATTCAAAGGAAAACCCTTCAGAATTACAGCTGACTTCTCTACACAAACAATGAAGGCAAGGAGAGCATGGAGCAGAATTCTTCAAGTCCTACATGAAAACAAATTCCAGCCCAGACTATTATACCTTGCAAAACTCTCTTTCAAGTTTGATGGAGAAGTGAAATACTTCCATGACAAAGAACAACTAAAGAATTTCATGATGACAAAGCCATCCCTTCACAGGCTGCTGAAAGATGTTCTAGAGAGAGACCACAATGACCAGAACTCCATGAATGAGAATGGAAGGAACCCACTAAACAGGACAGACAATTAAACACAGGATACAAAGGAGTAAACAGCACCAGGTAAATATCATGACAAACATAAGTCAACACATTTCAATTATAACCATCAATGTAAATGGACTCAATTCACCAATTAAGAGAAATAGACTGGCACAGTGGATTAGGAAACAAAATCCAACAATATGCTATATACAAGAAACACACTTAACTCAAAAGGACATTCATAGGCTCAAAGTCAAAGAATGGAAAACAATACTACATGCCCCATCACCTCAGAAAAAAAGCAGGAGTAGCAATTCTGTTCTCAGACAGTTTCAACTTCAAACCAAGAATGATCAAACGACACAAAGAAGGCCACTATATATTGGTCAGGGGAAAAATTCAAGAGCAAGAAGTAACACTCATAAATGTCTATGCACCAAACATAGGAGCACCCAACTATGTAAGACACATCCTAATGGACATGAAAAACCTAATATCTAAGACCACAATCTTAACAGGAGACCTTAACACACCCTTATCTCAAAAAGATAGATCAACCAGACAAAAAAATAGCACGGAAGTAGCAGAACTGAACCAGAGCTTGGAACAAATGGATCTGGTGGACATATACAGAGTGTTCCACCCAACCACAGCTGAATACACATTTTTTTCAGCTGTGCATGGTTCATTTTCCAAATTAGACCACATACTAGTCCAGAGGTCATGCACAAGCATATGCAAGAAAATAGAAATTCTCCCATGCATATTATCTGACCACAGTGCAATGAAACTGGAAATAAATGACAAAAGAAACCAGAAAAACCTGCTAAATTCATGGAAACTAAACAACACCCTACTCAGCAATCAATGGGTCACAGAAGAAATTAAACAAGAAATTCAACAATATCTACAATTCAATGAAAACTCAAGCACAACTTTCCAGAATTTATGGGATGCAACGAAAGCAGTTCTTAGAGGGAAAATCATAGCTATGAACTCACACATTAGGAAAACAGAATGGGAACAAATTAGCGCCCTAATGTTGCACATCCAACAACTAGAAAAAGAAGACCAAACAAAACCCAGAGGGCAAAAACGGGAAGAAATCATAAAGATTAGAGCAGCGATTAATTCAATTGAGATGAAGAAAATAGTTCTAAGAATCCACAAATCAAAAAGTTGGTTCTTTGAAAGACTAAATAAAGTTGATAAACCTCTAGCGCACCTCATCAAAAAGAGGAAAGAAAAAATTCAAGTACATGCAATAAGGAATGAAAAGGGTGAAATCACCACAGACCCAGTGGAAATTCAGAGGATTACCAATAGTTACTTCGAGAATCTTTACGCTCAATAGAAGAATAGAAGACACAGAAGATATGGACAGAGTCCTCAAAAGGTACACATTACCAATTAATGCAGAAAAGATTTAGACAAAGTCCAACACTCATTCAAGTTCAAAACCCTAAAGAAAACTGCAATAGATCGATTCTACCTCAACTTCATAAAAGCCATCTATGACAAGCCAAAAGTTAATAAAATCCTAAAGGAGGAAAAACTAAAATCTTTTATGTTAGATTAGGTATAAGACAAGGATATCCTCTACCACCCCTCCTATTCAAATAGTTTTGGAATCATTAGCAACAGCCATTAGAATAGAGGGAGAAATAAATCGAATAAGAATAGGTAAAGAAGCAGTTAAATTATCACTATTTGCAGATGACATGATACTTTACTTGGAAGACCCAAAAAATTCCACCAAGAAACTACTAGAATTGATACGGAAATTCAGTAGCATAACAGGATACAAAGTCAATACTCAAAAGTCAATAGCATTCCTCTACACACAGAGATAACAAACACACTGAAAGGGAAACAATAGATACAATATCTTTTTACAATAGCACTGCGGAAAATGAAATACCTTGGAATTCACTTAACCAAGGAACTCAAAGATCTTTTCATAGAAGATTATAACACCCTACAAAAAGAGATTATAGAGGATTTCAGAAAATGGAAATTTATTTCATGCTCCATTGGAAGAACCAATATTGTGAAGATGGCCATACTCCCAAAAGTGCTGTACAGATTTAATGCAATCCCTATCAAACTGCCACCAACATACCTCCCAGACATAGAGAAATCATTCCTAAAATTTATTTGGAACCACAAATGACTTAGAATAGAATAGGCAATCTTGGCCAATAAAGACAAGGCAGGAGGCATCACAATTCCTGACTTGAAATTATACTACAAAGCCACTGTGATAAAATCAACATGTTATTGACAACAAAATAGACCTGAGGATCAGTGGAATAGATTAGAAGATGCAGAGGCATCTATATCAGCCATCTGATCTTCGACAAAGGAGCTAAACAAGCTCACTGGAAGAAAGATAGCCTCTTTAACAAATGGTGCTGGAAAACATGGCTTTCTACATGCCAAAAACTAAAACTTGACCCATCTCTATCACCGTGCACTAAGTTAAAGTCAAAATGGATTAAAGATCTAAACATTAAAACAGAAACATTCAATTTCCTGGAAGAGAAAGTAGGAAGAACTCTTGAAGACATAGGGGTAGGTAAACAGTACATGAACAAACATATATTCGCATGGGAAGCACTTGAAAGAATCAACAACTGGGATCAACTCTTCTTGAGGAGCTCCTGCATGTCAAAAGAAATTGATAACAGAATGAAAAGACAACCCACAAATTTTGAAAAAATCCTAACTAATAAGCAATCAGACAAAGGTCTGCTGTCTAGAATATATGAAGAACTAAGATATAACAGGGCCCTCAAATTTAAAGACCCAATTCAGAAATGGGCATCTGAGATGAATACACACTTCTCAGAGGATGAAATTAGAGAAGCAAATAAATATATGAAAAAATGCTCCACATTGCTAGTCATCCATGAAATGCAAATAAAAACAACACTAAGATACCATCTCACTCCAGAAAGAATGGCTATCATAAGGAAATCAACCAACAACAAATGTTGGAGAGGTTGTGGGGAAAAGGGAACACTTCTCCACTGCTGGTGGGAATGTAGACTGGTACAACCATTGTGGAGGTCAGTGTGGAGACTCCTCAAAAGAATAGGATTGGAAATCCCATTCAAGCCAGCTATCTGATTACTGGGAATTTTCCCAGAGGAACTTAAATCATTATATCATAGTGATATATGTGTACCTATGTTTATAGCAGCACTATTGTGATAGCAAAATCTTGGAAACAACCAAGATGTCCATCACATGAGGAATGGTTGAAAAAGATGTGGTATTTCTATATAATGGAGTATTACTCAGCTATTAAGAATGATAAGCTTGAAGCATTTATATTGAAGTGGATGTCACTTGAACATATACTCATAAGTGAAATAAACCAGACACATGTGTGTAAATATCATATAGTCTCCCTAGTATAAGAAGTGAAAAGAAGAAATACAAATAGAAATGTACAACAACAACTAAAAATAATTGAGTCAGATAAGGCAAAGTGAATGGCATATGCTTCCGGGAACTAATCAGCTTTTCTTCTGGATGGTTAGCAACCTAATTTGAGAGATCAGATTTGGAGAAATAGAAGAGCCAGGACATAGGAAAACCTGTACTACAACATCATGAAACTCAGAGCCCCAAATTTTCTGAACAAGGAGATTATGGAGCCACAGAGGAAAGAGATCAAAGTTCTATAGTATGCCTGGGGAGAGTCACATGGAGAGAAAACTTTCTCTCAGGCTCTCACAGAGAGCAAACTGGTCAAGCATTGGCCGTGACTCATCCACATGGATGACACAGACAAAGGACATACAGAATAAGGTACAGGACTACAAGATTAACCTTGAGGGGACTTCACTGACCCATCAGAAACAAAAACTACATGTTTTGGTATATAGGTCTTGCTCTATCTAGGTCTTAACCATCAAGCAGAAAAGTATAAAAATGAGGTATACAACATGGGGCCATAATAATAAGTTGAGCTGTAAATGGCTACAGTTGACAACTTCTTCAGATAACTCACTATTGTTGTGAAATGTTTCACTGTGTTGGATTGTGTCATCGAGTTCAGGCACCTAAATTGGTTGAATGACAATGGAGTGCCCATGTTTGACAGGTGTAGACAAAGGAAGGGGTATAGAAAGGAAGAATCATGATGTGTGTATGGCCAGTACAGTTGGAATAGATACACCGTGCTTCTACATAATTCTATGAGAGGCAAGATTTACACTGATGGTGCTTGGAGAGGATATTATGTCAGCTTCTAGTTCTATGGACAACCACTAGGAACATAACAAGGTAGAAAGTATTAATTATTGAATCTTTGATATAATTCAGGTATAAAAAATAAGATACATAAACAGCTACACTCTCTTAATTTAATAAGAGACATCTGCTATAATAATGTCTGTAAGTATAATATCATGCATGCACCTTGTACTATACCAAAACATTTTGAAAAGAGTTTGCAAGGTATTAATTTATCGAATCTGTCCTGTTAAATTGTCTTAAAACTGTCTCATTGATATTTGTACTTTAATAAAATAAAAAATAAATAAGTAAATTTTAAAAAAAAGAACCTCAGAAGAAAGCAAGAATATCAATCCCGTTCTCAGACAATCTGAACTTCAAACAAAGAATGATCAAATGAGATAAAGAAGGCCACTATATACTGGTTAGGGGAAAAACAGAAGAGGAAGAGGTAACCATCCTAAATATGTATACACCAAATATGGGAGCACCTAAGTATACAAGGTAAATTTTAATGGACATGAAAAATATAATATCCAGTCTTAATGGGGGAACTTAACACCCACTTAGCTCAAAAACATAGGTCACACAGACAAACAATGAGAAAAGCAGTTGCAGAGCTGAGCCAGACCTTTGAACAAATGGACATAGTAAACATTTACAGAGTGTTCCACCCAACAACATCTGAATACACATTCTTTTCCACTGCACATGGGACGTTTTCTAAAATAGACCACATACTAGCCCATAGATCATGCTTAAGTATATTCAAAAAAAGAGGAAATTATCCCATGCATTTTACCTGACCACAGTGCAATCAAACTGGAAATTAATGACAAAGAAACCACTAAATTCCATAAACATATGGAAATTAAATAACACCCTCCTCAGGAACCAATGCATTAGAGATGAAATTAAAAAAGAAATTAAACAATATCTACAATCTACAATGCAAATTCAAGCACAACTTACCAGAATTTGTGAGATGCAATGAAAACAGTTCTTTTTTTTAAGACAGATACTTTAATTTTATTAGATTTTGTGGGTGCATTAGGTACATATAATGATCACATTCATCACAGAGAATTAGTGGCTGTGTATGACATAACTTGTCTATTTTTTCTCCTCCATTCTCCTACCCTCTCATCTGCTTGTCTTCCCCTCCTCATTTACAAAAGCTTTGTTTTCATTTTTTCCTTTTTCTCATTTTTTAAACTTTTCCCTTCCTTCCTTCCCCCTGCCCCTTCCTTGTTCCCTTTACCATTTGAACATTTTCTTCCTGTTTTCCAATATCTATTATACATTTGATTACTAATTTACAATTTAGGTTTCTCTCATCAGTTTAAAAGATACATTAATTGCACACATATGCCTACTGTATAAAAAACTCACATCTTTGTTACCCATTCACCACTTGATGACCATTTGGGCTGTCTTTCCAAGATTTCCTATTATAAACTGTGCCACTATAAATGTAAGTGTGCATATGTGGTTTGGTGCTTTTAATTCTTTTAGAAAGATACCAAGAGGAATAGCTGGGTCAAATGGAACCTCTTAGCCGCACTGTTATTTTTTTCAAAATCTCCACAATGATTTCCACAGTGGTTAGACCAGTCTACATTCCCACCAACAGTGGAAAATGTTTCCTTTTTCCCCTCATCCCAGCCAGCATGTGTTATTGGTTGATTAACTGATAATCACCATTCTTTCTGGGGTGAGATGGAATCTCAGTGTTGATGAAAGCAGTTTTAACAGGGAAATTTATAGCAGTGAATTCACACTTTAGGAAAACAGAGTAAGACAAAAATTAATACCCTGATGCTGCACCTCAAGTTTCTAGAAAAAGAAGAGAAAACCAAGACCAAAACCCAAAGATGGGAGGAAATCATAAAGATTAGAGCAGAAATTAATGCAATTAAGACAAAGAAAAAAATACAAAGAATTAATGAATCAAAAAACTGGTTTTTTGAAAGATTAAATAAAGTTGATAATCCCCTACCTAACCTCATCAAAAAGAGACGAAAAATTTAAATTAAAGCAATAAGGAATGAAAAGGGTGAAATTACTACAGACCCTGTGGGAATTCAGAAGATCACCAATAGCTACTTGAAAATTCTTCATCTCATAGAATTGAAAACACAGAAGAAAAGGACAAATTCCTAAATAGGTACAGATTACCAAAACCAAATCAAGAAGATATAAAAACTCTGAATATATAAGCCAATGAAATTGAAAATGTAGTGAAAACCTTACTGACAAAGAAAAGCCCAGGTTCTGATAGATTCACAGCTGAATTATACAAGAAATTTAAAGATTTAATGCTGATACTCTTTAAACTCTTCAATGAAATTGAAAAGGAAACAACACTCCCAAAATCATTCCGGGAGGCAAGTATTATATCAAAACCAGAGAAAGATTCAACCATAAAAGCGAACTACAGGCCAATCTTCCTCATTAACATAGATGCAAAAATCCTGGCAAATAGAATACAGCAAATCATCAAAAAGCTTATACACCATGACCAGGTAGAATTCATCCCAGGAATGCAAGGATGGATCAACATATGCAAATTTATAAACATAATACATTATGTCAATGGAGCCAAAACCAAAAAACACATGATCATTTGAATTGATACAGAAAAAGCTTTTGACAAAATCCAACACTCATTCATGACCAAAGTCCTACAGAAAATTGGAATAGATGGCTTCTGCTTCAATCTGATAAAAGCCATCTATGATAATCAAATAGCTAACACAATTCTAAATAGGGAAAAACTGAAATCTTTTACTATTAAATCAGGTATAAGACAAGGATATCCTCTATCACCACTCCCATTCAATATAGTTCTGAAATAATTAGCTAGAACCATTAGACTGGAGAGAGAAATAAAAAGAATGAGAATGGGTAAAGAAGGAAGTTAAGCTATCATTATTTGCAGATGACATGATAGTTTACATGGAAGACCCAAAAAACTCCACCAAGGTGCCAGGGAGATGGCTCAGTAGAATAAGTGTGGTAGAATAAGTGCTTCTCTGGCAAGGGCAAGGGCCTGAGTCCAATCCCTGGTTCTGTAAAAAAAAAAAAAAAAAAAAACCAGAAACTCCACCAAGAAGCTCCTAGATTTAATAAACAAATTCAGCAGCATAGTAGTTTACAAAGTCAGTACCCAAAAATCAATAGTATTCCTCTACACAGATAACAAACACACTGAGAGAGAAATTAGAGAAACAATATTCCTCATAATAGCACCCAAAACAATGAAGTACCTAGGAATTCAAAGAAGTAAAAGATCTATACAATGAAAATTAAAGTATTCTGAAAAAAGAGATCAAAGAGGATTTCAAAAAATGGAAAGTTATTCCCTGCTCCTAGATAGCAAGAATCATCATTGTTAAAATGGCCATACTCCCAAAATTGTTGTACAGATTTAATGCAATCTGTATCAAAATACCACTGGCATACCTCACAGATCTAAAGAAAATATTTCTAAAATTTATTTGGAACCAGAAAAGACCTAGAATAATAAAGGCAATCCTGGGCAACTAACGCAAGATGTTACAATTCTTGACTTGAAATTATACTGCAAAGTTATTGTGATAAAATGAGCATGGTATTGGAAAAAAAAAAAAAAAAACAGAACCAAGGATCAATGGAACAAATTAGAAGATACAGATACAACCATAAACACACTCAGCTATCTTATCTTTGACAACAGAGCCAAACATACTTACTGGAAGAAAGATAGCCTCCTTAACAAAAGATGCTGGAAAAATTGGCTCTCCACATGCCAAAAACTAAAACTAAACCCAGTCTATCACCACGCACTAGCCTAAAATCAAAATGGATTGAAGATCTAAACATTAAAACAGAAACACTAAATCTCCTTGAAGAGAAAGTAAGTGGAAATCTTGAAGATACAGGGGCTAGCCAAACATTTCATGAACAAAAATCAAGCTACAGAGAAAATACTTCAAAGAATCAATAACCAGACCTCCTCTTGTTTATGTTTTTTATGTGTTTGGTTGTTGCAGGGTCTCACTATGCAGCTCAGACTCATGGGGATCCTTCCTGCTTTCAGCCTCCTCAGTGCAGGGATTACAAGCATGTGTCTCTATACCCAGAATCTGGGTGTGGGGCTGGCACAGCACTTGGTGCTGGGGATTGAGCCATGGTCCCTGTGTTTGTCTAAGCATGTGCTTTAGTCCACTGAGCTGTCTGGCCAGCCCCAGATCTCCTCTTATTGAGAAGTTTGTGCATATCAAAAGAAAACACCAACAGTGCAAAAAGACAACCCACAAATTGGGCAAAAGACTTCTTTCTAAAAAGAACTAAGAGAGACTAAAAAAACATTAGGGCCCCAAAATTTAAAGACCCAATCCAAAAATGGGCATCCAAGATGAATACACACTTCTCGGAGGAAGAAATACAAGAAGCAAATAAATACCTGAAAAAATGCTCCACATCACTGGTCATTGAGAAATGCAAATTTAAACAATATTGAGATACCAGCTCACATCAGAAAGAATGGCTATCATAAAGAAATCAACTAATAACAAATGCTGGAGAGGCTGTGGGGAAAAAGGAGCCCTTCTCCACTGCTGGTGGGAATGGAGACTGGCATAACCACTATGGAAATCAGTGTGGAAACTCCTCAAAAAACTAGAACTGGAAATCACATTCAATCCAGCTTTTCTCCCTCTGGGTATTTTCCAAAAAAAAACTGAAAAAAAATATATACATACATATATCACTGTATATGCACCCATGTTTATAGCAGCACAATTTGTCATAGCCAAATCTTGAAAGCAACCAAAATACCCATCATCTGAGAAATGGATAAAAAAAGACATGCTATTTTGATAGCATGGAGTATTACTCTGCTATAAAGAAAGACAAACTTGAAGGCTTTATTGGCAAGTTGATACAGCTAGAGACTATACTCATAAGTGAAATAAACCTATTTTTTGCAATTATATACAATTCTACAATAAACACTGTTGTAAGTACATCATTGTACATGCATGTGACCATATTTCTAAGGTTAGGCTCCTAAAAATGTTCATCATTAGGTCAAAGTTCAGGCTAATAAACTTAGATTGCGCTTTGTAATAGATACATTGATATTATATGCACATACAGTATTTTAAGAAATAGACCTTATACACAATTAATTAAATG
Organism: Ctenomys sociabilis; assembly: GCA_004027165.1. Lineage (NCBI taxonomy): Eukaryota > Metazoa > Chordata > Mammalia > Rodentia > Ctenomyidae > Ctenomys > Ctenomys sociabilis. The sequence continues at coordinate 46,430 of PVKA01000407.1, forward strand.
TGACAGGTGATGGAAGAGGAAGGAGAATAAGGTAACTTTAAATTCATAATAAAAACTAGGACAGCCAGAATGTTCAGAGTAATTTTTCACCCCTGAACCACCCATTTTCCCAATTTCAATCAGGACAGAGGAAAACAGAGGGGAATGGGAAGAGGAGAGGGAGCTTCCTGACCACAAATTACGTTGAAGAACCAGAAAGATTAGAAATGTTGATAAAATGCAAAGTTGTAAAGACTGAGTTAACTAAATAGCTAATGAAAACCCCAAGCATACTGTCACAGTTTACATTCAGATGTCCCACAAACTTTCATGCTCATAAGCAGAGCTTCTGGAAGGTGAAGAGATAATAGGTTCTGCTGGAACAGGTAGGTCCCTGGGGGCAAGGCATACAAGAACTTATGAGTCTTCCTACTCAGGCCTCTCTCTCTCTCTATCCATCTCTCTCTCTCTCTGTCTTGTCTCTTTCTCTCTCTGTCTGTCTCTGTCTCTCTCTGTCTCTATCTTTTCTGTTTGTGTGTCTGTCTGTCTGTCCCTCACTCCCTCCCTCTCTCTCCTTCCCATCTGTCATGCTATGAGCAGCTTCTCACTCACCATCTTCCTGTGCCATGCCACCCTGCCTTAGAGCCAGCAGAGTATGGGACTGAAACCTTACAAACTGTGAACCAAAATAAACCTTTCCCTCCTTAAACTGGTGGGTGTCAGGTATTTTGCCCAATCAACAAAGAAAGTCATTGATCCTAAGGCACATGCTGTCCCTAAGAAGGAGTAAATCTCTGATCTCTTAATTACCTAAAATATTTTAATGAAAATGTTAGTCTAGGGAAAACAAAAGGGAAGGAGGATTTGCCTTCACTTTCTCTGGAGCTGAAGACCTTAATTAGTAATGTTCTGACAGTGGACTAAAATGAAAGCATTTCCAATAAAAGTGACTCCAGCAGGCCTTGTCCTCAGAAAACCACCAGCTCAGCTTTGAACCATGACCCTGGCTGCTCACAGTTATTTCATAGCGGCAGTGGGAAAGGAGCTGGAGGTCCTGCTGAGGCCTTTGCAGCATGAGCTCAGCCTGCAGATGCCCGGCTCCTGAGTAATATAAGATAGATGCCAGCTCGGCCAGGCTTACTGACTGGCTGGGAGGGAGTAGGCCTGGGCTAGCATCCTAGAACTGAACCCTCCAGTTAGCCTCTAAAGCAGATAGAAGACAAATACAATGGGTCACAGCTCTGTGTTGGCCCTGATGACAGGCAGTGCTTTCGGATGACAGTAGATTCTTGCCCTGTGAAAATATAGGACTGTCTACATTCTGCTCTCCCTCTTGGAAAGTGTGTGTGTGTGTGTGTGTGTGTGTGTGTGTGTGTGTGCGCGCGCGCGCCGTGGCATGTGTGTGTCCTTACCTATCTTCTTATGTATTGCTGTGTAAATTTGTCTTATACGTTTGCTTCTGAAATGACTTTAAGTCACTTCCTAAGGAACAGCAAATGACGTTTATGCATTTTGTTCGCTCCATCTCTTGCTAACCCTTGAGCTTCATCGCTGTCTTCTCATTCTCTGACTCTCTTTTGAGACAGTTCCTCCATGACTTCAACTCTCATCTTTATTGGCTAGTGACTTCCAAAACTCTCTCCTTCCCACAATTCCTCCATGGCTTCCTGGCCTGGGTGTCTCTTATCATCTTTGTATCTACACTCTGATATTTTAGAGCTGCTCAGAATCAAAGTAACATCAAATGATTTTATTCCCTCAACTCTTTGCAATCTATTCTATCTCAGTCATTCTGGGTTTTTAAAATAAAAGGCAAAGAATAAAAACATACAAGAGTGTTATCCTTGGTAGCTATAATGTTTACCATGTACAATGTAACTCTCCATTCCAGAATAAATTCTGTTTTCCAGGTCAGAGTTTCCCTACTATTGTGCTACGCTGTGTTATAACTAGGTTATAATTTAATGTCCAAGAAATCAATCACTTCAGAACCAAGAGATTCTGAGTACCAGGACCGGCTTCCTTAAGCAAGGACAGTCAACACAGTTTTCCATGTGAGCCACACCATGAAGAGAGTCCAGCAGCATAGGTCTATCGTCAAGGCCTCGTGTCTCCATTAATTCTCACCAACACAGTTCATCAACACCATAGGAACATTCACATCCGTGACCTGCATCCACAGCAAGGCCTCGCCTGCCACTGGAGCAAGTGAATAACCATTAAAGTCCTTACCATCTAAGGAATGTGTTCACTTTTGCTGTGGAGATCAGAGACTAGAATTGGAGGAAAACCTTGCTCATCTGTCTGCCTTCAATTCTGTTCATTTACAAGACCTGAGATTAAGTCCCTTACCTTGAAGACCTCAAGCACTGAGGTTAGAAGCAGACTGAGAACTAGAAGCAGACTCCTGGGTTGGCGCTCTGAAGCTCCCGATACCGTACGTGGCTGGCCTTCTCCCTCCACTTCCCGTGAAAACTGAACTTTTTGAGAGAACACTCAGTGATGGCCCCTTAAGCTAAACACTTAGACTAACACGTTTTAGCCTTTTTCATGCTAACCTAGCTGTATTATGTTTGCTTCTGATATCTAATTTTACACTGAATCAGTGATAAATGAAGTCATTTCCCAAAATGCTTTATTTTCTTAAGAGATGATTAAATTCTTGAATTTGGAGGTAAGTGTTTTTGTTGTACTCCTGTCAGTATATATTTTCCTTGATAGAACAATGCATTTTTACTTTGGTTTCAACACTAACAGTGCAAAAAAAAAAATCATTTTGAGAGAGTTTCGTTTACATTTGAGAATGTAAACGGAGATGTGGTAAATTCAAAAATCAAATAAGTAAAAAGAAAACAGCATCTGAACATGGACCACACAGTGATAGCATAGCCAAGGGTGGGAGAGTTCAGTTTCCCAAGTGAGGAAAAACAGTGGCGTAGGTAAGACCTTTCTTGACTTCTCAAAACTCAGACGTTGAAGAGTTCATTTAGCAGTTATGCCAAGAAGCATTCATGGACAGCCCTTTCCACAACCAGATGGTGACCTTTATAACACTTTAATATAAATCAACTTAATAGAAAGAAATACCTTAGAGATATGAATAGCACTATGCGCTTTTGTACAGAATCTAACTTACATACGAAAAATGAGGTAACTGAAGATCTAGCAAACACCAGTCTTCAGAATTTTTAGTCATAATGCTTAAATAAGTGAACTTGCCAGGGAGGGGTCACCAGCATGTTTGTGAACCTCTTCTTTCTGTATCTCTCCTTTTATTTCTTCTAGTTTCTTTCTTTCACTTCCCCCAAACTCTCATTTGCCAGCATTGAAGTCTAACTGGATTTCTCTTCTATGATGCTGCCCCAGGCAAACAGCATTTGTGCAACTGGCAGAGCACTCAGACCTACTGGAAACAGGTGCTTTTCTGCTGAGGGCATGCACTCACTTTGCAAGCTGGCTTTAGCGACAGCCTTTCTAGGACAGGTTCCTGCTGGGCTTTGAGGTCTCACACAGCTTACAGAGGATTATTCTCACCTTTGTATCACTGTATCACTGTTTCTGTTTTCCAAAGTAAGAAGCCTTCTGTGACATCTAGTGCTATCTTTATGTGATGAGTCACCTGCCTTTTGGCCTGTACTTTTCTGTTTCAATCCAACCTGTTTCTCCAGCTGTTTCTGCTGTTTTTTTCATGTGGTGTCTGATACACTGCCTACTCTCCACCCTGCATACCTTCCATGACCAAGGAAGCAAAATTGAGAGCTGTTACCCTAACTTCTTCCAAGCCACTTAGCTGGTGGCTATCTGTCAGATCATAGACCTATGACCTTTTGGTCAGGGAGCCCACCTAGCAAAACAAGAGCAGCTCCACCTTTCTCTGCCCAGGATTTAGGCCTTCCTTTCATGACCAGGCTGTCAGAAAGAATGAATTTTTGATGCCTCTGAAACCAAGCCCAAGTTAATCCTGTAACTTTGAACAGTGCCTATTAGATAACAAAATATCTCATCGGGAGTCCATGCCCTCCTGGCCTGTGAAGTTTGTGTTGAGAAGTCTGCTGTAATGCCAACAGGTTTCCATTTATATGTGATTCACTGCTTTTCTCTAACAGCCTTTAAGACTTTGTCCTTGTTATATGAAGAGGTTCTCTCGCTCTTGGTCATTTGAGGTTCTATGTGCATCAATTATCTGTATGCTTATTTCTTTCTCTATATCTGGGAAGTTTTTATCAGTATTTCTGTGCATAAGTATTTTTTAATGCTATTTGTGCTGTCTTCACTTTTCACTTATTCCAATTACTCTTTGATTAGTCTTCTTTCATCATCTAGCAGCAGTTGAATCTATTTTTTATGTTCTTGTCATTTTTGTTACCTTTCAGTAGTTGGACTTTGAAAGTATTATCATCTTCTAGTTTTTAAATTCTGTCCTCACATTGGTCACTTCTGCTGTGCATGCTTTCAATATAATTTTTAATCTCATGAATTCTTAGTGAAACTTTTTCATGGGTTCTAATTCTTTGCTAAACTCACCATTCATGTTTTGCATCATTTTACTTACCTAATGTTTGATGAGTGGCGTCTGAAAGCTCCTGTATCATTTTGGTCATTGCTCATATTATCTGTTTAGTTATTCTACTCTGGTCTTGCTGGGAAGCTCTTTGATCTCTTTTCCAGCTCCTCTGTTATTCTTTCAAGTAATTTGGGCATGTGTGTTGGGTTACTCTCAACATCCCTTCAGTTGGCTTTGGGAAAATGTTGGAAGTTAGAGGAGGCATTTCTGTTGCCCTGTCTTTCCATGTTTCTATTGTCTCTTTGTTGTTGCTGCTGTTCATTTGTTTTATGCTAAAGTTTGTGGATACTTATAGTGTAAAGACTTTTCTGCTAGTATAAAGATTCTCTTTACTCACTTTCCAGTGATGTATGTTAAGCATGACTTACTTGGTCCTTTGCTCCAGCCCTAAGACCCAACTGTCTTGATTACTTTGAAGGGAAAGACTGTGTCTATGAGATGACTCAGGTGTCTGTGAGATGACTCAGTGGAATAAGCGCTTCCCTGTCAAGCTCAAGGGCCTGAGTTCAATCCCTGGTTCCAACAAAAGTAAAAAAATAAAAATAAATAAATGCAGTAGGGAAAGGCTACAGTGTGCTTGCTCAATACTGACTTCTCTGAGAATGTACTCTAATATTGTTAATATCATAAGGGTAATCTGAGTGCTGATTTACAGAGAAAAATCCATTAATGACTACAATTATGTGACCCTGATAACATCAAACAAATCACCTACAATAGTATTGTCCAAGACAAATTAGACATTGACATATCATGAAGAACCAATATATACCAACTGTAACCCTAGAGAAGAACTCTACAACTGTGTTGCAAGCATTAAGACAAGCTGAATATTGATCTACAGCTAAGATGTACTGAATACAACAGCTATGTTATCATTAATGGTAGAAGAGAATTCAACAGTGAATTTATAGCATTAACTAATAATAAAGTTTCACAGTTATACTATTAAAATATAAGCATTGTCATGGAAGAATGCAAGAAGAAGAATTTGGAACCTTATATTATGTAATATGAGAAAGAGGACAGGGAAGTGGTACAAAGCATCATATTAAACTAAAGGGAGAAGAGGAAAAACAAAAAAATAAGCAAAAAAAAAGTAAGAAACTGATAAGAAGCAAAGAATAAAAATAAAGAAAAAATCCCCAAGCCCTAATAAACTGGCAGGAGAGAAAGACAGACCGACAGACAGACAGAGAATGCATATACTCACAATTTTTCTTCTCTGTGATTTTTTTGTTTGTTTGTTTGTTTGTTTGTTTGTTTTCACAGAACCAGGGATTGAACTCAGGCCTTTGAGTTTACCAGGCAAGAGCTTATTCTACTGAGCTATTTCCCTGGTCCCCTTCTCTGCGATTTTGGATGTGTGCTTTTCTTCTGGAATCTATAATTTGGGGTCAAAGTCAAAACATGTTTCTGCTTATACTGTTAGAGAAGCAGTAAGACCCCAGATCTATCTCCATGCAAGTACCAGCTGGCAATACAATTAGGTTGAAGACTTCAATGCTGTGACCTTCAAATCCAGATCAACTAAAGCTGAGTGTGGCCTCTGGCAATGGTAGTAGGCCTGTGTCCTTTAACTCACACCCCTCAGGGAGTCTTCTTCCAGCCTATACTCTGACTTTGACTGTCCCTGCCCCAGTCACTCTGGGGACATCACACTGGGAACTCAGGTGGAGGTACTCCCTGGTTGCTCTGCCCTGAGTTCCAGGTTCAAACAATCAACCCTTTCCTGGAATGGCACATGCCCAACCATTCTTCCCAGAGATATGCTAGACACTGCTGGAATCACTCACCAGCTATTCGTTGTCAAATAACTCATGTAAGAGAAGAATCACATGTGACCCCTGCTCCATTCAACCACAGCATTTCTCTCTGACCTGGTGAGAAGGTGTGTTCTGTTCTCCATGTTGTATTGTGTCCCTTCAATTCCTCTGGAAGCTTTGATTTTCCTGTCAGATCTTTCCTCATTTCCAGAGATCTACTTCTCTCTTTTCTTCTACCCCAAATTGTTATTTTCCAGTATTTTCCTTCCAGATCTACAGAGGCTTAGTTGTTGTTGCTTACCACTTCAATATTTTCCCCATAATAAATATTTTCAAAAATTTCAAATATTTTCTTGTGTCATTCAGATGTCACTGAAAATCTTTTTTTTTTTTCTTTTTTTTTTAATCTGACAGCCCTTCTGCAGGATACAAGTAGGACCCAGACACTAGGTAACCAAATATTTTCCTTGGTTCTGGACAAAGAATTTATCCAGGAAGAATGACTAGCTAAGAGGGCTCATATATTGTCATGATTTAATCCATGTGTTTTATCTTCAATAATTCTATGAATATAAGAAAATATATTAAGACTTTCTTGGGGATAATACGATATAAAAGAGAGTGTTCTGCCAAGTTATCACAATAAAAAATACTTTACCTTTTCACATTTTTATACAAGTCTCACTCTTAATATCACATCATGGAAAGTTTTGACTTATTTAAAATCTTACTCCTACCTTAGTTGACACAAGAATTGCTTGCAAAGGAAAATATTCAGACAGTTCTTCCATGACTCCCAAGCTGCAGATGCTAAACTATTCAGCCATTCCAGTCAACCTGAAAGAAAACTCCTAGCCTAACAGCAGTCAAAAACATTTAGAAATCACTTGGGCACTATAGAAGTAGTAATAAACAGGGAAGAGTACATTTGCTTGACAGAATTGGCTAAAACTGGCATTCTGGGGTGTATTATTCCAAGGAGCTCTCTGGATAAAGGTGACACTAACTGATGTCATTCCTGAGATGCTTTCAACCCTCCTGGCCAGGCAACAAAGTGGAACACAGAAAAAGTAGAGGTTGAGAGAAGCTGTGCACCAGCAGCTTCCATTCCAGCCCACTTAACAGAACGCCCATCTGTTCAGAAGAAGGATGAGAGTGCAGTTGACTCCATTCCTTCCAGTTTTGCAGAATAAAACCTGTGTGCCCTTCATGTGGACCCAGTGTTGAAGCAGCATTCTGTGCTTCCATCCCCTCCTTGTTGCATTTCCTGCTCTAACCACTTGCTCTCTTTTGGACCTATCAGTTCTCAAACAAGAATGAGTTCTTGCTTCTCTGCTACATGCTATGATAACTGTACCTACATCAGATCTGAGGGACCAGGTTTGGGGAAAGGACAGCCACATCCTCTAAGTCAATGTGCAGAAACTAAATTTTAGCATTACAATTTTGGTACTATAATCACATAATGCACCTGAGATCAGAGCCCTCACCTCAGTCAAATCCTCAACCTCCCCATAAGAAGCTCTCTTAACTCTAAGGACAAACTCCTTTAAGAAATGAATGAATATAAAACAACCAGAACCAAACTGAACATTTAAATTCTCTTGGCAGTGAATTCTTGATCTGGGAAAGACTTAATGAAAAAAATACAGTTTTATAGCAAACTGAAAGGGACATGATGGGTGTGGGCTACCGAATGAGAGTACAGAGTACGAACAAAAGGTAGGTGTGGGGGCAGTTACATTTAGGAAGGAGAGGAAAAGTAGAATAGATTTCTTGGAGTACAGTGTTCATGTACAGAAGAGTAAGGACATGTCCCCAGGGAAGAGACTGCAATGAGCAAGTTGAATGCAACTTGAGTGTGACAATTGTCAGCCTGCTTAGACCATTTAGCCTCCATCTCTTCATTATAAATCTGTCCCTGGGCAGGAACAAGTAAATGAGCCTGGATGAGTAATTTCAGTGCCAGTTCACTGTGCTCCAAATCTCCCTGCCGCTGCTGACTGGACTTCTCTGTGTACTAACATCTTTGTAACTGAACTACTTCTTCCCATTTCCAAATTCTTTCACTCTTTGTTTTCTCATATGGAAAGAAGGCCAACATCACACGGTAGATGTCAAGATTAGACTTCATGAAATAAAATATCTTAGCAGATCTCCTGGAACTTAGAAAGGACTTTCAAAAAGACAGCAATTCTGATCATTATTTTGAAAAAGTTGTAAAGATGAGTGGAAGCTGGTCTGATTTGGAGTCCAGTTGATTGTGTTATACGTTTCTATTTTTATTTCTTCTTTTTTTTTTTTTTTTTTTTTTTTTGGCAGAACCAGGGATTGAACTCAGGCCCTTGTGCTCACCAGGGAAGCACTTATTACACTGATCCACCTCCCCAGCCCCTTCTTTTGAGTTCTTACACTAGGGAGACTATACGATATTTACACATGTGGGTCTGGATTATTTTTCTGAATTCACGCACCTACAATATTTAAATGGCAATGGAATACCCATATCTGACAAAATTAAACAAGAAAAGGGGATATAAATGAAGGACCATTTTGTATCTTTATATACAAAATAGGATAGACAGTGACTTTCTCTTAATTCAATGAGAAGAAAGATTTGTACTATTAGTGTTTCGACAGGATATCATGTCAGCATCTTATACCATGAATAACCACTTTGAAGACAACAATATGCAATGTATTAATTATTGAAACTGCCCTACTAATCAGTTTTTAAACTGTCTCATTGCTATTTCTCAATAAAATTAATAAAAAATTAAAAATAGAGTTCAGTTGACCATGAATAATATGCGTAGCATCTAATTGAATTTGGTTGTTGTTAGAGGTCCTAACAGTTGTAGAAGGTCTTCCTTCTCCATGAAGTAGAAGCCAAGACAGAGATTTCTGGGCATGAGGACTATTGGGCATGCACCAAGCTCAGAAGCTGGGAAGATGGGAAGGAGGGGCTAAATGTTGATGCAGTAGGGGACGAACAGCCAATCGCACGTGAGTTCCAGTGCTTGAGTGGCCTTCCTGACAGGCCAGCTTCTGGCAGGGGGGTAGGGCCCCTACACACCCTCATCCTCAGTCATCGGATGTGGATGGGCAAGGAGGTGCCGGTCTTCAGGAGAGGGCTATTTCTAAGAGTAATTCATTCATGAGAGGGCTTCCAGCCACCAACACTCCCAGCAGTGGGTGGGTGGGTCGGTCCACTTTCTCTTGCAGTAATTCAACAGCACAAACTAGGTAACTTGTAAAGAAGAAGAGTTTGCTTAGCAAGTGATTTTGGAAGCTGGAAAGTCTAAGAGCATGGCGCAACCACGTCGTGAGGGCCTTCCAGCTGCATGATAACATAGCAGAAGGCATCATGTACTGAGACGGAGGAAATGTCCTATCCTGGGTCTTTCTTCTTATACAGGAGTTAGTGATACCTTCCTCCCTCATCGAAGCCTAATTATGTCCCCAAAGCACCACCTCCACATGCTGTAACTATATGAATTTGGGGATTTAGTTTCCAACACATGAATTCTGGGGGACAAACACCGAAACTATAGTTATGAGCAAACGTGAGCCTCCATCCAGGCACACATCCAGGCCCCCGCTGGTGCCCAGCAAAAGGCCACAGTCACCTGTGTTAATATCTTTATAGGATCAGCTAGTGGCCATCTTCACCCAATTCCTTGTCCTAATTGAGCACATGGAATATGCAGGCTTTTGACAGTCCATCCATTTAGATGACTAGAAACAGAAGCTTGTAAATTCTCCAGGAAGAAAGAAATGGAATGAACTTGGTACTAGCAAGCAATTTTAACAAATCTCTGTGGATGATCTTGGAATGGAAGAGAGATTAAAGATAAGAAGACCACCAAAGAGGCTGTCTGCATAGTCCAGCTCTGGACTGCTGAGAATGCCTAGTGTACATTAATACTCTTGTAAACTAAAGAGGCTTGAGGTTCTGGAGAAGGCAAATGGATAAAAAGGAACAGCAGGATTTAGTAATGAGTAAAAGGTGTTAAATTAAGGAGAAAGAGGTCCACTGTGTCCTTTACATTTGCAGAGCTGACCTGAGTACCCCAGCGGTTGACAATTGGTAGCAACAGGTAGTAGTAGCATTTTGAGCAGGAGTAGGGCTGATTTCAGCTTTGATATGAAATGTTCTCCAGACAGATGGAAAGCTGGAAGCAAATAATAATCAGACTGCAACTTGCTAACTTGCCTACCTACTGATCTTTTGTTTTAGTTAATTGATCTTTGCTGTTTTAGACATACAGGAAAATTTAACAGAAACCACAGGATTTCCCTATCTTCCGTCCCCATTTTTCTTACTGTTACCATCTTGCATTAATGTCCTATATTTTTTTACAACTTATGAGTAAATGTTGGCAACTTGTTTGCTAGGATAAATATCTCACATTGGTGTCTGCTTTACTTCACATAGCTATAGGGTTTTTAAAATGTAATATGTGAAAATAGTTATATACAGTGTGTTACAGAGTACTATGTTGCCCTAAAATCCTCTGTGGTCTGCCTATTTGTTCTTTACTCCTCATTGATCTCTGTACTGTCTACAGTTTTGCCTTTTCTGCAATTTCACACAGTTAAATCACAGAGTAGTAGACTTCCACATTGACTTGCTAAGGACATTTTTAAAAGTAGAACTTGTTTGCTTAGAAAACCATTTGATTTTAAACAGGATAATGAGCTATTTTTGCTGCTTCATCTTTATTCTTAGACTTATTTTAAGGCAGATTTAATATCAATATCATATATGGAAAAATAATACTATATGCTGAAATAGAAGATGACTTTCGAATGTATCACTTAGAGAGATGCAAATTTTGCTGTGAAATGACCATCCATGTGCTATCTAAAAATAATCTCGTGAGAGACATTGACTTCAACATTTCCCACTCTCTCGCTTTCATCTCGCATCCATTTGCTCCATAGCACCATAGCTGGGAAATGAAAATACCTTAAGAAACAGACCTGCTCCCTCCAAGAGTTTGAAAAGCTGCCAAGGACAAGGAGGATGGGAAAAAATAAAAATTAAAAGAAAACTTAAAAATGGAGGAGGGAAGCACTCAATAGATGCCCACCTTGTGCCAAGCATCATGATGGGCATCTAAAATGTATTATTTGGTCCCAACCCCACACTCGTCTATGTGAGAGGGATTCTAAGCTTCATCTAAGAGTTCAGGAAGTCAGACTGCTGAGGACTGTGAACTGCCCAGCTACTTAGATGATGGAGTGAGGTCAAACTCAGTATCTCTATCCATTTGTCTAGACCACATGACCCATCACACAGAAAAGCATTTATTCTTTGTTGCTTTACAGCTAGGACCAAGTGTTACATACACATATTTCAACTCAGCTGAAGGGATTTCCTTAGAAATAGGTTGCACTTCGTAGCAGGAGGCTTCCTTTCCCCTGAATGAACAAGAAACCATGGCTGGAAACCACATTGACTGACAGTCATGCAGTACATCTCTTCATACATAATCTTTTTTTTTTTTTTTTTTTTTTTTTTTTTTTTTTTTTTTTTTTTTTTTTTTTTTTTTTTTTTGTGGAACTGGGAATTGAACTGAGGCCCTTATGCTTGCCAGGGAAGTGCTTATTCTATGAGAGTACATCTCTTCAAACAGGAAGAAGGCACAAGGCATGTAGGCCCCTCTGGGCCAAATAGAGACCACTCAGGCCTCTATGCTTCTTCCAAAGAAGCCACTGACCTGTTTGAATGTCATCAGGGCATTAAATACAACTTTGAGAATCTCAGCTTTTCTGCAAACTATATTCTCTCTGCAGTTTTTAATAGGGGTCAGATGAAAGACAGGAGGCATCAAAACAATGACTTCCAGATGGACCTGACTAGTGGAATTATTTAAAAAAAACTTGTCACTGGAAGGCTGACAGACTTCGAGGCCAGGAAACTCATTCCACGCATCTATCAATACCACCTTGGATAGAGATTAAACAGCCTCCCTGCAAAGAAATATATTGAGATGCGATTTGGGTATTAGTGTGCTGCTTAGCAAAAGTGGCTGAGATTAATCTTCTCTTTTGTTAATCAATATGACCACTGACTATAGGATAACACATGGATAACGTTTTACCTAATCCTTTGGCATCTTTATTTAACTACCTTTTAGAAAGTGAACTTGTCTGAGAGTTCCTGGTAACACTGACATGGGACATAAAGATATAAAAGACTCTTTATTGTCTCCACTCCCTTGAGTGATCAAGTTCATAGTTTAAAGAACACATATCTGTCAGTTCAAACGTCAGAACTGAGTCTTTTTGAGCTCACTTTTTATGAGTTGCTCACACACATGCACACAGGATAGGCATGTACCATAGTAGGTACCTTGATAAACCACACATTTGGAATAAATCCTCATTGCTAATTATGTACATAAAGATAACAAAGGCCGTGGTTTTTCCATCTCCTGCTTTTAAAAGACTGAAAGGTCCCGACTGCTGCGTAGCCAAAAACTTTTTCATTAAAAGCCCCAGAGAATCCAACAAAAATGTGCTCAAACTCTCAAAGGACTTCCCTGGAGACAAAAGCCAGTAGATTCTCTTCTGCCACCCTTGGTCCCACCATCAGTGAAGCATAAGATTTCATAAGGCAGCCTTCCGGAAGGCACAAGATAATAATGTCTGGATTCTCAGCTCTAACGTGATGGTTCCTGAGCACCTCCAGGACTGGGGCACACAGGATCTGCTTTGAGAGTCTCATAGTCCTCTGACTCAGACACACAGACCACCCTTCAACATCATCCTGGAAAAGGCCTATTAAATAGAGGCTTTGAACCATGGGTAGTGGCACACACTTGTAGTTACAGCATGCAGCAAAGCTAAGGCAGGAGGATTATAAGTTCAAACCATTGTACTTCCTAGAGGAAAACAGCTTTTGCAACTATTCCACCCAAAGTAGCTGAGTTTTTCTCTTTAGCATACCTATGTGGTAATAGAACCCTGGTCTCTTTGCCGTGTTCAATTCCTGCTCCCCATCAGTCTAGGACAGTGATGATGGACCTTTCAGAGAGGAATGCCCAGACTGCAACCCAAAACTCATATCTTTATCAGAAAGTGTCAACACCACAACTAAACTCAAACACTGAGGTTTTAGTTTAAAAATATGACCTATCTATTAACATCTTCTGTGTTAAAATAGCAAGTAAAAGATGTATCACAGGTTTGCCACCCCTGGTGTAGGCTTTTGATTCATTCTTACTGAGCATGCCATAAAAATCTGTAACTTATGTTGGGGCTCCTGACGGCTTCCTCTGTTCCTGCTATTTCTGTGAAGGATGGAGCAGGTAACATTAGCATGTGGTCAGGGTCTGAAGGTAGGCCGCCCACCTTGGGTGGTTGAAATGGAGGCTCCAGGCTCCTGCTTTCCACTTCTCCTCTTCCTCCCTTGGGACTGGTGGAGGCCCAATGAATCCTGTAGGATTCAGAGAGGAATGTCACAAAATTGTAGGAAGTTAGATGGCCTGGGGGACGCCAGTTCTGGCTCACAGGAGGCAATGGAGGATGGTGCAGACGGAGAGGGCTTAGCCTTAGCAAGCACTGGTCCAGGTGAACAAGCAGCACCCAGGACAGTTGTGCCTTAGACTCAGAGCTCCCAGCAATGCAGGGGAGTGGTGACTGTTTCGAGAAGGTCTCATGGGAGGCAGGAGAAGCATACAGAGAGAAGGGGCAAGTGGCAGCCATCCCAGTACTAGGCTGCATCCTACAAGGTGCATTTAGCAAGATGCTCTTACAGACCATCACATCAGGAATTCAAGTGAAACCCAAATGTAGAATAAAGCGATGTGCTGTGGTGTCCTAAACTGTGAGCTACAATGACTTAAATCTCTCCTGCAATCATGAAAGTCAGGATTCATTGGGCCTCCACCAGTTCCAAGGGAAGAAGAAGAGAAGTGGAAAGTAGGAGCCATCCACGGACTCTCAGCTAAGTCCAGGCGCAAGCTCAGAAGCCCAGGACCCCTTGACCAGTCCGTCATGGCTGCCTTTGCTTTCCAGCCCCGTCCTTGGTGGGAATGGCCCAGTCCTCTGCAGCTCCTACTCAATATCTACTATTGACCTTGGTTCCAACCATCCCACACTTGCCCGGAGCCTCTGTTTCAACTACCCAAGGCTGGCAATGTAGGAGAGAAAAAGGAGAACTCACAAAGCATATGAGGTTTCCTTGGAAAATTTCCAGTGTGACTAAAGCAAGAAGTAAGCAGAACCTCATGGTGACTTTATTTTTGGACTCTGTGCCACCAATTTAAGTGAGTCAGAATAGATGTTCAAAGGCTTTCTAAGAATGCTCACATATAAAATGGCTGGCCTGGACTGATTTCAGAAACCAAGCCCAAATTCCATTCCAGGAATTGTGTAGCCTCACAAGTTCTTCAGCTTCTAAATAAAATTCCCTGGGAATCTAATAATAAAACCTGGATGGCACACGTGTTTTTACAGTGTTTATATTTAGCAAACATTTTCCACTCTGAAATGATTTCCAGCCAAGAATACCATGGTCCAATATATCCTATCGTATGACACTTGATGCTTGTCTCATTGTCCTCCAATCATCATTGCAACAGAATAGGGAGCTTATGGTGGAAACATGAGGAGTGAATTCAATATTTTGTCTTCAGTCTGTCTCAGGATTAAGAATATTTATTGGAGGTCTACTGTCTGTGGTAAATTAAATCACACTAAGAGAAAACAGGGCCTAATCTTGTAGCATGTGATGGGCAAGAGCTAGTGAAAGATGTGGCCGGAGATGAAGGAGGCATTGAGCATGAATGCCTTGCTCCAGCCTTATCAGCCAAACATAAGGAGCAGTTACAGGGTCTCTGAAGACAAATCCCTACTTAAAGAAATCTGGCAATGGTAACCATCACAATTTAAAGAAGGAAAAAGATAGACGGAGAGGAGAGGGGCCTTTCGCCAGGAAATGACAATCAATATTTGACAGCAGTGAAAATGAAGATGGAACCACAGAAATCTGTGAGAAGGACTCTGCCAGTGGCCTGGATTTGAATGATTCATTCCCATGAGCCCATTTCCTCGTTGGTGAAACAAAAACTATTAGTGTCTACATTTCAAAGCTCTTATGGGAAATGAATAAGATCATAGGTGGCAGAAAGAAGCTACAGAATAGATACATCCTTATGAGTGCCCAAAGAGACAGATCCTGGAGATCTTTAGGGATGAAAATCATTCTGTCTTGCAAACTGCATCATACAGAATTCTTAGTTTCGACCAGAGAAAGTGATCATGGAAGAAAAATGATTGAATAGAAAGATATTAGTCAGCTCACAAGATCACTGAGAAGGTTGAAAAGCCAGACTTAGAAACAGTCAGGATCAGAAAACATCAACATTTGGCCACAGCCAAAATGAAGCCATGAGTAGACCATGAGACCACCACAGTTGCTGATTAAGGGGTCACACTTCATCTCTGTTGCCCAGCAACAGAGAGACACTGTCCCAAACACCAGACTGGCTATTGCTACTGCTCAGCCACCCAGCACCAAAGCAGATGTCCCACTGTCTCTGCTTCTTTGCATTTGTTCCTAGTGCCTGACCTCAAGTCTAGGGTAGGGTGACCGAGTATTCTCTGACAGAGCTGCAAACTAGGACCTAGTGTCTTCAGTTTCTGTACTGAAAACTTGTCTTGGTCCATTTGGGTTGCTTTAACAGAACACTTGAGAGGTGGTAATTTATAAGGAACAGGATTGCTCAGGTTTCTGGGCACTGAGGATGAAGACACCAGCATTTGCTATTGCGGAGGGCATCCATGCTATATCCTTATGCAGCAAAAAGGCATAAAAACCTAGAGCACTCCTTTCAACTCCTTTTGTGAGAGCACTAATCCAAGATTTGATCGCTCCGCCCAAAGCCCCCACATCCTAATACATTGGCAGCTGAGGCTATGAACACAGGGATGTGGGGAGAGGAGTGCATCTTCTACAGCAAAGGTAACCCATGCATCCCACCATACTGGTAAATATGTTCTCCAGACTTGAAAATGAGCTCGGAAGCCGGGTAGCCAGAAAAATGACAAATGTGCATGACTGTCACTAACCGATCAGCAAGGACATGTAGTGAGAAATGGAAAAGGTCATTTATCCTAAAATAGAAAGACTAGTTCAAGGAAACTGTGGCTTTCTTTCCAAAAGTTTGGACAATAATAAACTGATTTTAACAGCTTTATTGAGCTATAAATTATATACCATAAACTCCATCTTTTTAGAGTTCTATGATCATCCTGAAATCTATATTCATAATATTTTTATCACCTCAGAAAGAAACCTTGGAGCTATGAGTAGTCCTTTCCTACCCCGCCCCAGCCAGTTCTTGAGAACGACTAATCACCCTTTGTTCTCTCTGGATTTGCTTATTCTGGACATTTCATATGAATGAGATCATCTAATAGATAACTTGCTTCTTTCATTTAAAATAGTGTTTCTGAGCATTATGACCATGTGAAATACACATCAATATCTCATTCTTTATAGGGTGGAATAGCATTCCACTGTAAGGATACATCACATGTTCTTTAAACATTCATACATGGATGGAAATGTATGTTGTTTCTAGACTTTTCCCAACATGGATATGATGCTAATGAGCGTTCATGGACAAGTTTGTGTGTGAACATAGCTTTCATTTCTCTTTCATATGAAAGAGAATTGCCAGATGACAACCATGCTGAGGACCTGCCAAACTTTTCCAAAGTGACAGCACTGTCTTACAGTAACTTACCCAGTATTTTCACATTCCCGGTAACTGTTATCCTTGTCTGTATTGTTTGTTATAGCCACCTTAGTGTGTATGAATAATTAACATTTAAGCTTGATAATTGGCATAATATCCAAGAAAACATGGACTAAATGCAATCATTGCCACCATTACTGCTAGCACTATTATCAAAGAGCCAAGTTAGTAGAATAAAACACATAAAATCAGTTTCCATTGACCTCAAAGATTGCAATACAGATTTTATAAAACAATTCGTTCTTTCATCTTGGACAGAATCCACAGTATGCCAGACATTTTCTGAAAAGGAATTTAAATGACAAGCCAATTAAACATTTCTATGATTTGACTCTCATCTTCTCCCTTCTCTGACTTGTTGCACAGGTTTGAGCCTCTGCTTGAAAGACCCAGAGAAGGGCTGGGGGTTATTCTTTTTTTTCCTCCCATTTTCAGTAGGACCTGGAGCAGGGAGGAAGGTTTGGGGAATTATAATGATACTATCACTGTTCTTAATAATGAATTCATTTAATTCATTGCATTGTGGAATACATCCCATTATTATCTCTGTTTTACAGATAAGAAACCACAGGAACAGAGGGTTAAATAATTCAACCAGTCAAATTATGTTAAATTGTATCAAGTTGAATTGAAATGAGTGGAATTAAGTAACTCAACTTTATAGTTACAAAAGCAGTAGAGATCGGGTTCAAACCCAAGTGGTCCAGCTTCAAAAACCTCTGTGTATGCTTTCATTCAGGAAAGATCAAAAAAAATCTCATTACTCAACTGGGTAATTCTCCCTCGTTGGTGGTCAGCCATGGTGATGTAACTAGCCTCAACTGCTGTTGGCTCTTCTCAAATTGTGAGACACGTAGCAACATTTTGTCTCATGCAGTGTCCTCCGGAAGTCTCACAGTGACTTATTACAAAAAAAAAAAAAAAAAAGCCCAGTGTTAAGAACTGAAACATGAAAGATGACAGAGGAAGACAGAGTGACACAGAGCAGTGGTGGCAGGAGGGATTCCCATGAAGGAGAGCATTTCCAGAAGGTTGCTCCAGAGTAGAAAGTTTGCCTGAGAGCCAAGGAAGGTCCCAGAGAAGGAGAATGGATATTATAATTATAATGAACCTAAGACATAAACAATGGAATCCAAGGACACAGGTTCGGAGGTACATTATGGAAAATGAGATTAAATGAAAACAGAGAACGATATGTAGAAAATCGCATCCAGGAGTTGGAGGCAGAAATGATGAAGGAACTTCATTTTCCATGTACTTGAGAATGGAGGTTATTCACTGCCTTGAGCAAGGATAACCACAATCTCAGGTGACATTCATGAAGTACTGTCCTGGTAGAATAAGCTCCTTATAGACATGTTATTTTGTGAGGCTCCTGAAACCCTCCAAAGTTAAGTATTATGTACTGTCACTAAAATTCTCTAGAAGGATTTAGAAAATTGGAGCATGCTAAGGAGAGTCACCTAGAGAGAAAACATTCTCTCAGGTTTTCCTAGAGAGCAAATTGGTCAAGCAATGGCCGTGACTCATCCACATGGCTGACACTGACAAAGGATCTGCAAACTGCGGCACAGGGTTTCAGTACAAATCCTGAGGGGATTTGACTGACCTTATCAGATACAAAAGTTACATTTTTTGTTACATAGGTCTTGCTTTATCTTGGTCTTAAGCACCCAGCAAAAAAAGTATAAAAACAAAGTATCAAAAGTAAAGCCATATTAATATGCTGAGCTGTAAAAGGCTCAAGCCAACTCTGACATTGCCAATACTGCGGATAACCCACTACTAGTACTGCTGAAGTACATTGGGTTATTTTGCTGAATTCATACATCTACAATATTTAAATGGCAATGGAATACCCATCTTTGATAAAACTAAGCAAAAAAGGGGGATACAAATGAAGGACTATTTTCCATCTATATATACAAAATAGTTAGGGTAGATATATAGCTACTTTTTCTTAATTCAATGAGAGGAAAGATTTGTACTAATAGTGTTTGGACAGGATATCGTGTCTATATCTTGTACCATAAATAACTACTAGGAAGACAATAATATACAATATATTAATTATTGTAACTGTCCTATTAACCTGTTTTGAAATTGTCTCATTGCTATTTGTTTCTTAATAAAATTAATAATAAAATAAAGAAAAGTAAAAAAAGAAAGAAAATTGGAGCACAGGGTTGGGAGATAGCTCAGTGGTCTCAGTGCCTGCCTGAAAAGTGCAATGACCCAAGTTCAATCCTGGTACCACATATAGTGCAGGTCCTAGAATGCTAGGTGCACTATGCCAGCCACAAAACTGGGTGTAGTGGGACATGCCTATAGCCCAGTTCTAGGAAGGCTGAGACAGGTGGATCACTACCAGTCCAAGCTGCATAGAAAGGCCCTCTATCAACAAAAATAAATAAATAAAAGAGCTGGGAAGATAGCTCAGCAGAATAAGTGCTTGCCTGGCAAGTGCAGGGTCCTGAGTTCAATCCCCAGTACCGCAAAAAGAAAAAAAGAAAGGTGGGCCTCTACCTTGTATAGGGTGAATGCAGAGCTCCGTCTAACATCCAATCCTATGCTTCCACACCTGTAACTCTCTGAATCTCAGCAGGTAGGACTGGGGGCTGAGGAAAGGGAGCAGCTTAAAGGCCCCGGCTGGACATCTGCCAAGCAAAACTAGAGAAGACTGGCCAAGCACTAGTGAGAGCCAGGTTGAAGTGAAAGGCAGCTCCCGGGAGTCCAGGCTTTTATAGATGCTTATGTCATTCTCAGATCCTTTTGAGAAATAAAATAGGGCAAGTGGATGGTGACCAAACTGGATTTGGGGATTATTGTAAGCATGAAATAAGACTAACTTTTGCTATTTTTTCACATTTAATGAGATCCATGTCAATCATTTACACATTCATATGAATGAAGTCATCATGGCTGATCTGATTTCAGACATTCACACACTGCACTTATGGAGGTAAGTCAAGGTAGGGCTTGAATTAAGTGTGACTTTAAGGACTAAAACAGGGTACCCAGCTTCCACTCTAAGCTCCATCTCAAGCCAGGAAGACAATGCTCCCCTCACCACAGTCTCAAAGTTGGAAGTCTGAGGCATGCTGGCCTAGCCAGGGAGCTTTCCAGAAACAACCAGTGTGAAGTGAAGACAAGCATGCCCGGCCCCCGTGCTCTGCAGGTCAAGGGGCCCCTGACTTTTCTGCCTGACCTTCAGGGAAGGAGAGTGGAGACCACAAGTGACAAAAAAGGCAAACAAGCAGGATGTTTTTGGAAAAAGCCCAAGGTTTCAGAGAGGTGCTGGAGGTTTTATTTTGAAGGAAAAGTTATAGTTTATCATAATTTATTGATTCTATGTGGCAGGTATATCTAGAAGGACATCAAGAATATTTAAAGAGTTTGAGCAAAATAAATCATTTAAAACTCTTCTTGTATAAATATCTGGATTGAGTGAAGAATAAAGGCAGTGACTTTATTTTTTTCTGTATTTTAGGGAAAGGTCTACAGGGTGCTCAGTGTCTCACTACTAGAACAGACTCATAGTGATCTGCCTGTTTACAGCGTCCCAAGAGCTGGGATTACAGATTCATGCCACTATGCCCAGTCTTAATTGCTGACTTAGTGCACCCCAGGGGGTGGGCTCAGCATGGCAGGCCTGGGGATCAAACCCCCAGGCCCTGTACCTGCTTGTAGGTGCTTTAATCCACTGAGCTATTTGGCCAGCCCTAAAGCAGTGATTTTATTTCTCTTCCTTAGCATTTGATATGATCTTTTAATACAGTTTTGAAGTAATAGATGTTCAGAGTTAAGATTGGAAAATACAGAGGAAACGCAAAAGGAAAATGAAAGTCACTCCTGCTTCCTTCACGTGTAGACAAGTGCTCTTAATTGGTGTCCATGTACATGTTAACCATCTGAGTTCTTACTGTGCTTCCATGTTATCACCTAATAACATGCATTATGTGTTGTCCCATGTTCTTATTCTTTGAAAAATCTGAATTTTAATGGTGAAATAATGTTTCCATCCCATAATTATGCCCATAAATTTAATCATTTAATTTTGAAATAGACTGGTGACATTTTTTCATGATTATACATAATGCTATAGTAAATAACCTGGAACCAAAATCTTTATTTAACACTTTTATTGTTCCTGCAAGACAAAATTCTGACAATTTGATTATACAGTCAAGTATCAAGTCAGATCAAATAGCAAGAACTGATTTCAGGAATTGTATTTACTCTGGTTGGTCACCACAGAGGTGTAGTACCAGGAAAGAGGTGCCAGCTCACACTAGCAGTGGAGCAGTATTTGCGAACCCATTCTCACCTCACGAAGTCTGACAGTTACAATATATTGCCAGGTTAGTGGTACAGACGGTATCTCATCATTGATTTAGTGGGATCACTCATGGATTCTGTGTTCATGCCTTTGCCCATTTTCTTTTTTGGAGATTTGTGCTTTTATTATTGGCTTTTAAAAGCAACCCACCCTGTTAAGTCCTACATGCTAAAACTCAAAGTGTCATCCTCAGCCTTTCAATTTTGTTTGTGCTATTTCTAGTGTATGGAATTTAAGATTTTTACAAAGCCAAATTACATGTATGCACATAGCATCAAATGTTACAGTGTTTCTCTTTCCTGTTTATACCTTAAAAAGACATTTCCCTATTGTCTGACTCTTTAAAGAAATTCTCAGCCCCTTAAGGGTTGGTGCCACACATACCACTGTTTATCCAGATTTGTGGCACTGAGCGAGGTACAATATAAGGAGCCACTCAATGCCACAGAATGAAAGGGTCAGTGAGCCAACAGCCACTCGCGCATGACACGCCCACACCAGCCTTCCCGACCTGCATTCCCTTTGCCTTCTCTAAAGGGATGCACACATATAACAAGGGTGGGATATGGGGAGGGAAAATGGGAAGAAACGCTTTGCAAGAAGGCTTCGCGGGCCTCGGGAAGTAACAGAGGATAAGGCCGCTCCAGAGCATTGGACATCCTGGTCTCAGAGAATAAGCAGTGGGAAAAGTGAAAAATCTTTGGCCATGTTTCAGATACAAACAAGTTTTTGGTTTTTTTTTTAATATAGTCATGACCTCTGTTTTCTGAAGCAGAGATAATGTGTGGTCACATTTCAGGGTGGCACTCTGACACCCCTTTCTGCATCAGGCCCCCAGGCCAGTGTGTTTGGTCTTTAATATAATGCACACTCCACATCAGATGCGTGCACATGATTTTTCACTAAAGGCCAACAGTAACTAATAATAGTGCAATGGCTGTGTAGCCACAGGTATGAAGGAGGTAGAAAAATCTATCATAATTAATGCAGTAAAATGGAAGGCGATTAAACTTAGGCTCAGAAATAGCATGTTAATTTGAGGAAGACACGCAGCCATTTGTGATAATTTGGAAAGGGTCAGTTGGAAGTAGCTACGACACTGGCTATAAAACAAGTGTTTACTCAGCATATTCACAGAATTCCATAAACCTCCATAAGCTACAGATAATTAGGTCATTTCTGGCACTCTTCAAGGACTTCAAATCCACATGTTTCCACTTAGAGTGCTGACCTGCTAATTTACAAAAACGTGGTGGATTCTGGCGGGCATGAGCAATGATTTCTGATAAAGAAAAGTCTCCAAATCCTAAATTACTTGATAACACTAATGAGGTTCGCTTTAATACTATTGAATTAATAGAATTCAGTTAATAATTTATTCACTTGATGGAATAGCATAAAGGTAGGAAAAAGAATACAGGACAGTAGAAAATTTGCTCTGTCTTTTCATTCTCAAGATCCAAATTTTCTTCTCCTGGGATCGGGCCAGCACCCCGCCCTGGCTGTACTTATAAAGCTATTTCTTGCACATTCAGCCGTAATTGGGAACTTCTTTTTAGTTTCACATGCCAAACTGAAACTTGCTTTTTCTATTGCGTTTGGGAGATTAGTGCATAGCTGGATGTAGACAACTGTTGCTGCTCTCTTCTTAATCTCTAAGCGTCACCCCACTCCATGCAGTACTATAATTTATTTAACTAATTCCTATTAATAGATATCTCAGGCTGGATCCTCTAGAAGGAGAGCCTGAGAGAGACAATTACGCAAGTGATTTATTAAGAAGTGCTTTCAACTGAAACCAGAAAGAAAAATAGGCTGGAAAAAAAAAAAAAAAACGACGCCAAGGCATGGCTTTAGTCAAGTCTAACCCTCAACCAGGGAGCTCTGGAGAACTCACGGCACCCAAAGATGGTGGTGAACTTCCATATCACAAACAGCTCATACGCTGACTTTAGGTAACTCCTGGCCATTTCCAGGGGAAGATCGTCCTAGTCAGTTGAGGATACGCCTTTGGAGAAGCATGAGCTATAATAAAATATCAGCGGGGCCAGAGAGATGGCTAATGGAATAAGCGCTTCCCTCCTGAGTTCAACCCGTGGTTTCGCAAAAAAAAAAAGCTATCAGCAGCTGACAGTCAGGGAAGCTGGAGAGGGACACACCAGACCGGAAAGGGGACAGAGGCAGAGAGCTCCGCACAGACGTTCGGCCCCTCCCAAGCGTGCAAGCCGGAGCAGTGCAGCTGGCCCTGCGGCCGCGCTCTTTATCCATGTTCCAGAACCTCTGAAAGCAGCAAAGCGTGGAGTGAAATCAGAGTGAAGAGATAGAAACCTTTAAAATTCTTGGGCCTGCCAAACAGCTCAGCAGATTCAAGCACCTGGAAGCAGGCCCAGGGTCTGGGGGTTCAATCCCTGGTCCTGCCATGCTGGCCCCACCCCCTGGATGTGCTGAGTCAGCAATTAAGACTGGGCGTAGTGGTGTGAACCTGTAATCCCAGCTCTTGGGAGGCTGTAAACAGGAGGATCATTATGAGTCTGATCTAGTAGTGAGGCCCTGAACACCCTGTAGACCCTTCCCTAAAATATAAATAAATAAATAAACAAATAAATAAATAAAATCCCTTTAAAATTCTGGTAGATATTGCCAAATTGCTCTCCGACTTCCACTCTCACCCAAAACAGATGAGTGTCTGGCTTCTCTTGCCCTCACTGAAAAGAAAATTCACTAAACTTTTTCTTACCTCTGTTGAGTAGAAACCTTGTTGCCACTTTCATTCACATTTTCTTACTCTGAAAGTTTTAAAAAACTTTTCAGATGTTTCCAAGTAGTTTTTACTTCCTTTTCTATGAACTGCCTCTCTATATCTTTTGACCATTTTAAAATTTGCCTCTTCTTTTTTCCTTATTGATGAGAAAGAACTCTTTATACTATCAACACTAGTTCTAAAAATATTTCTACAAAGATATTTTTATTTTACTTTTGGGAGTTTATTAAGCATTTTAAAACATTTAATAGTCAAGTGTATTTTTCTTTTTAACGGCATTTGAATGTTATATCCATCTCCCAGGTCTCCAGGACTATAAAAAATTCTTCAGTGATTCATTTCTTGATGTTGAGCATTCTACTTTTTTTAAGTCTTTAATGTTGAGGCTTCTATTTAAGTCTTTAATCTAGCTGGAACTTATTGTGACATATGGACTAAAGTAGGCTCCCACTTTTAAAAATATTTTTTCCAGATACCCTTAAAACATTTTTCCCAGATTTGCTTTAATAACATGCATTAATTAATTCATCATTCACTAAAATGAAATAGTTTCTCTATGACAGAGTGACTTGGGATATAATAGTTTTAGGCTCCTTTTTTGCACTGGTCTCTTCGTTGTGTAAATTTAACCCAGCACTGTACAGTCTCAATTATACTAGTTATCAATTTTAATACATTAAAAAACTAGTCATTCTTGTTCTTGTATTTCAGAATTTTCCTACCTTCTCTGGCAGGTATAGTTTTTCTTTATCCACTTGAGAACGCTGTAGTATTTCTTCTGGCATTACTTCAAACTTATTTATTAGTTTAGGATGAATGAATATCTTATAATATTAAGTTTACTTTCCAAAGATAGGCATTTATTCACTTTGACTTTTGCATCCTTTAATAGTATTGTGAAGATTTCTTTATAAATATCTTAAACAGTTCTGTTAAATTTATTACCTTTTGTTGCTATATTAAAATCATTAGCAGTGTATTTTATTCCCAGGGGTTGTCTATGTTTCTCCTTATAATTCCATAAATAAATTTCTAAATAAAGTAGATTGACATTTTTCTGAATTCAGAGTAATTGTATAAGGATACAAACACTATTCAGAAGTGATTTAGGAACAAACTGTGTTCATCACGTAAAAAATTGTGTTTTGGATGCTCACAGCTTTGAGGTAGACATGTACCTAACAGAACTCTTCGTGTGTGTTAACTCTAACAAAGGAGGAAAAGTTTTAAAATAGCCACCCAAATTCTATGGTCTACCATGCACATAATTTCTAATGCATAAACTCCCCTGCTGTTTTAAGCAGTTTCATGAACTCATTTAATTGTTCATCAAAAGTTTAATTCTTTCTTTTGGTATTTTAGGGTAAGGTCTATAGGATGTTCAGGGACTCACTACTAGATCAGACTCGTAGTATCTGCCTGTGTTCAGCCTCCCAAGAACTGGGATTACAGGCACGCGCCATCACACCCAGTCTCAGTTGCCCTCTCAAGGAACCCTGGGAGCAGGGCTGGCATGGCAGGCCCAGAGATTGAACCCTCAGCCCCTGTACCTGCTTACAGGCATTTTAATCCCCTGAGCTATTTGGCCAGCCCTCAAAAGTCTGATTCTACAAGGGCAAAATGCTCAACGGACCTCAAGCAAAGCACAGAAAACTAAATCAAGGTGCATCATAATCAAACTACTAAAAGCCAGCAATAAAAAGAAAATCTGAAAAGCAGCCATGAGAGACATATTATATACAGAGTATTACAGATCTGTAGCATCTCATCAGAAACTATTTTTTTAAAATATGACAGTGAAGTTCAATCTTTAAGGCACCGAAAGAAAGAGCTGCTTTAGAGCTTTTTTATTTTAAAATTATCTTTCAAAAATGAATTTGAAATAAGTACTTTGCAGACAACAGCCAAAAAACCTCCATGTCAGCAGATTTACACTACAATAAATGCAAAATGAGGCTCTTTGGATAGAAATAAAACAGTACAAGGAAACTTGGAGCTATGTGGTGGAATGTGGCATGACAGAAATAGCAAACATATGAAAAGCAAAATACATTTTTCTTGTTTTAACGACTACTTAGAGAGAAACAACATGTTGTGGACATTTTTGCATTGTATGCAGAAATAAGGTAAGTGACAACAGCTCAAAGGTGGAGGAAATGGTAATATAGTTTTCTAAGGTGCTGTGTTATTGCTAAGGTAGTGTGATATTATTAGAAGGTAGAATATGATAGCTTAAAATTTATGCAGCAAACTCAACAATACCATAAAGACAAAATATATAGCTGACAAGGGGCCATGGAGATAGCTCAGTAGAACAAGCACTTGCCTGGCAAGTGCATGGTCCTGAGTTCAATCCCCAGTACAGCAAAAACAAACAAACAGACAAAAAAAACCTTGTTGACAAACCAAAGACAAAGAAAAATAGACTAATAAAAATATTAGTTCACACAAAAATGGGGGCCCTACGGTTCAAATAAAAAGCAAAAATCGAAATCGGAGATCTTCAGCCAAACCAAACATTAACAATCTAAATGTCTAATTATAAAGCAGTGATTTTTTAAAATTAATTTTATTGATAAACAAATAGCAATGAGACAGTTTCCAAGCAGGTTAGTAGATCAGTTACAATAATTAATACATTGCATATTGTTGTTTTCATAATAGTTATTCATAGTATAAGATGAAGACATGATATCTTGTCTAAACTCTATTAGTACAAATCTTTCTTCTCAGTGAACTAAGAGAAAGTAGCTGTATATCTATCCTAAAGAGAATCACCTAGAGAAAACATTCTCTCAGGCTTTCACAGAGAGCAAATTGGTCAAGCAATGGCTGTGACTCATCCAGATGGCTAACACTGACAAAAGATCTACAAACTGCTGTACATGGTTTCAGGGTAAATCCTGAGGGGATTTCACTGACTTTTCAGATAAAGCAGCGATTGTTCTATTGGATTAAAAAAGGCAAGACTCAATTTTGTGCTTTTATCAAAAAATCACACTACTTTAAATATAAAGACATAGATCCAGGGCCAGCCTAACAGCTCAGCAGATTAAAGCAGACACAGAGGTTGGGGATTCAATCCCCAGGCCTGTAATGCCAGCCCCACCCCCAGGGCATGCTGAGATGGCAATTGAGACTGGGGTGGTGGTATGCACCTGTAATCCCAGCTCTTGGGAGGCTGTAGGATCATTATGAGTTTGATCTAGTAGTAAGACCCTGAACACCCTGTAGACCCTTTCCTAAAATACAGAATAAATAAATAAATAAATAATTCAAAATTTACGAAGCAACTAAGCAATGATTAGATGAAATTTATAGTGCAAAATATTAGTATTAGAGAAGATAAATTTAAAATCAATGCTGTAAATATGGGAATAGAAGAAAATCAAATTTAAACTAAAATTAGCAGAAAAAAGGCATAATAAAAGTGAGTGTGATGGGGGCCTGGGGAGCTAGCTCAGCAGCAAAAGCACCTGCCTGGCAAGCACAGGGACCTGAGTTTGAAACCTGGCACCAAAAGAAAGAAATCAGTGAAATAAAAAGCAATAAATAAAAAAAATATGCTTTGAAAAACTGGTAGCTACATTGTACCTAGTGGTTAAAAAAAAAAAATTGCTTCTCCTAATATCAAGAACAAGGCATGGTTGTCTGCCCATCCCTGCTATTTTCTAGACAACAGAAAACAAAGAAGTAAAAAATAAAAAATAGAGATAAAAAGAATTAAAACTGTCATTTTCAAAGATGATGTGATTGTTTATATAGAAATTCCTATGGAATGTTTAAAGCCCTTATTAGAGCTAATCAATGAATTTAGTAAGATCTCAAGATACAAAGTTAAAATATAAAAATGAATTTGATATTCATGCAGTTTCAACTATGTATAATTGGACATTGAAATTTAAAATACTACTTAAAACACAGAATGGTAGTTTTTAAACAATCTCATGAATGCACTCAAAATTACTGACAAGTCATGCACTATAATGTAGTACTTATTATGGTACATGAATTATGTCTTAATTTCTAAAACCTATGAATACTTAGAGATACATTTAAGCAAATTATAAAAAAAAAACCCTACACATTGAAAAAATTAGGAAGCATTACTGAGAAAAACAGAATAATACCCAGGTAAAGATAATATATCTTCTTTATGGATTGGAAGACTCAACATTATTAAGATGTAGTTTTCCTTGGAAATACCATTAAATTATATCTTAATTTGGTACATGAATTCATTACGTAGGAATATTCATTATTTCCTTGAGAATATCAACTCATATACAGGTTGGGGAGGGGAGCACATATGAAGAGTTTCTGCAAACATCTAAAAGAGTGTTTCAAGAAAAGGGATGGAGTGAAATTTACTCCTTTGAGTTCATTACTTAAAAGAGAAAAACTGAATGAAGACCAAAGAATGCAGATTTTGCAGACAGGAAGTTTTCAGGGGTCAGCATGCTTACAGACAACACCAGTGTCCCAGAGACTTGGAAAAGCCTCATTCCTAGATCTAAGGGAGAGACAAGACCAGAATGTGGAATTCTAGAGAAAAAATTCCTAAATTTGGTGGGAGATGACACTGGAACATTTCTATGTAAATTTCATCTTCCGGTATCCATGAGGCAATGTTATCCGTAGTGATAGCTTAAATATTCCCAGTGAAAAGAAAACCAGAAGAAGGTGGGGAGGAATCGCTCCATTTCCCTACTCAGTAAGACACTAACGTGGCCTCACGTTCACTCTGTATCTGCTTCTGTGTGGACCGGTTGCTGTCAGCCGCAGAACATATGAAGCCCTGCGTGCGCACACCTGTGCTTGTGTGCGTGTGAAACACGAAGCACGCATATGGATTCGAGTACACATCTCAGAGCCTGAAGAGCCCCGGAGAACATTTGCATACTGTATATCGTGG
This sequence comes from Ctenomys sociabilis, assembly GCA_004027165.1. Classification (NCBI taxonomy): domain Eukaryota; kingdom Metazoa; phylum Chordata; class Mammalia; order Rodentia; family Ctenomyidae; genus Ctenomys; species Ctenomys sociabilis. The sequence goes on from PVKA01000407.1 coordinate 75,529, forward strand.
TTCTGTCTTAACCTCTTCTGTTTTTATGCCACATGCAAATTCATCCACTGCCTTTTCAACTCTCCCTTCTGCCGCTTTCAGGATTTCCCAGGCTTCCCCTGAAGGCACTTAAAAGCCATTTTTATAGCCTTTGTTCTGAAACAGATATAATCATTTCTCAAGACGAAGTCAGAGAAAGATCAGCTCAAGTAGGAGGGCTATTACAGATCAACCAATATACAAGCCTATGATCTTTTTTCCCCTCACAATATATGGAGAGTGTCTAATTTTTTAATGTATCATGGTAAAAGTCACATTGCCATTAACCCCCTTCAAAATACTCCTGCTCACTTTGAACTCTGTGAACAGAACCTGTCTTCTAAAACAAATATGTTTAATTTGTATTTACTATTTAGATAGAAAATACAGGGAGACTAAAGTGGGGTCTGGGCATTGGTACATCAAAACCATATGACCAAGCTGAGACCCACACCCTTACACACACTGCAAGGAGAAATTTTCTGGGTCAAAGTTTGGACGTGATGTATCCCCAAGGCTCATGTAGTTGGAGGCTTGATCTCCAGGGCAGCAATGCTCAGAGTTGGATCTACAGAAATGATTGGATCCTTAAATCTCTGATTTTCACAATGTATTTCCAGTGTTAATGACACCATCATTTGATAGTATTATTGGGAGGTAATGGAAACCAGAGGTGAGGCCCCGTTGAAGGGAATGTGCCAGCGGGGCATAGGCCTGGGGACTGTACTGGTCTCCCCTCTTCCTGTCCTGCCCTTTCCCTTTCTGCTCCCTGACTGTGATGCAGTAAGGAGCTGCCCTCTGCCTTATGCTTCAGAGACTGAAACCATGAACCAAAATAAATCTTTCTTCCTTTAGGTGGCTTTTCCTAGCTATTTGATCATAGGGACAAAAAGCCAACTGCCATACTTGAGAGATGTGTGGTGGCTTGACAACCGGTGGTCACCTTATAACACCCGCTGAACTGAATCAGCATGGTGTTGGGTGGGGGGGGTCACTGGAGGATTGTTGCCAACAACATAAAAAGCTCAGGAAGAAGTGGAGCTGCAGGCAGCTGTAGGTTCTCCTGGAGGAGCTTGTCACGCTGGCTTCGCAGATAGGAACACAGCTATTCTCATCATCAAAGGAGCTCAGGACCTGGGGTTCTCTTTGGGGATGTTCTGCTCTTTACTCTGAGCATTGTTTCCTGGATTCAGAGGAGAAGACAGCACACTGCTCAGTGTCCAGGAGAAGCTGTCATACTAACTTTCCTGATGTGGACACGGCTGTGCTTTCCTTCAGAAAGGCTTTGTGCCTTATCGTCACTGAGGATATCTGTGGTACTTCTTGGCGTAGCTCTGGTTCTTACTTTGCCACTTTCTGGCTCCTGTGCAGATCCCTCAGCCTGCTAGTATAGATCCTTCATTCTGCTGGTACAGACTTTCTAGCTTCCATTACTGACCTTTGGGCCTTCCCGGCACAGATCTGTGAAACAGGCCTGCATGAGACATTGTTGTGGACTCCTGGCCTCCAGTCAGATTCATGGGGAACACTGACATGTACTCTAGGACTTTAGCTGGATGCATGAAGGATAGGGCCATGGGATCCAGGCCCTTAACTGAATTCCTTTGGTCTTTAGTGTGTGGACAGATTTCCTGCACTCTCTTCACGTGTGACTCTCTGGGTGACTACTATAAAACAATCCCATAAATTACGTGCCCTATATTGTTTCCCTTGCAAACCCTATCTACGACAGATGCCAAAGGTTCTAAAGGTTTGCTGGAGCTATGAGAAGCTCCTATCCTAGTGGACAGGAGGAAGTGCCTGCATACCAAAGAGGACTCCCTTCCCACACACAGCTTATCACACAGAGTTGCTAATTTGACTAAGAAACACTTGTGAGCACCCTCGCCACAACCCAGGGGCCTATCAGGACACCAGTTTGCATTGTGTAGCATATAGGGTGTTCTTGGCCCTTAGTAAATACTTTGTGTACAACAGCCAACATTCTTGTTTTTTTTCCCTATGATTTCAGTTACTGTAATCATCAGCAGTCTGAAAATATTATCATAGAGCAATAAGAAATTAAGATATGTTGTGAGGGACCATAAGCAGAATTTTTGGTACAGCATATGGTCATAATTTTCCAGTTGTATTATTGTTGGTACTCTCTTATTGTGTCTATTTATAAATTAAACTTTACCATAGGCATATATGTATAGAAGAAAATGGATTATTACAGTTTAAGAAATATCCTGGGAGACTACTATACTGTAATTTAATCAGCATAACTGATCCTATCCCCACTTCACAGTTGAAAAATTAAAGTTGCACAGCAGCAACTCTAATTGGAGCCATTCCAGTCTTTGGAGGGCAAGAACATAAACACAAATCAGCAGCTCCCACCTCCACAGTCTTGGTCTCTTTGCTGCTCTGGTTTAGGGATGAACATAGAGCATAACAATGCTTGGGAGGTGATAAGCTTACAGGTTTGGCCTAGTGCTATATTCATCCATGGATTCATTCATTGATAAGTGCAGTAGCTAAATGTGCTGGTAGGTGATGGGGCCTGGTTGGAGGTGGGTCCCTAGGGGTCTGACCGGTGAGGTCCTCCGTTATCCCTTCTCCCTGTTTCTGCCCATCATGGGTTAACCAGCCTCAGAGCCAGAAACCGAGCCACACCAAACCTCTCCGAAATGTTAGGGTTGGGTATTTTGTTCCAGTGGTGAGAAAGTAACTAAGATGAGTACATGGTCCTCCGAGGAGCCCAAAATAAAGGGCTTAGGAGGTGCAATGGACTGCCTTAGAGCTGCTGTAATAAATCACCATAAACAAGGCAGATCAAAACAAGAGAAATATTGTTTGAAAGAATAAAAACGTATTCTCTCACAGTTCTGAAGGCAAAATGTCTGGAAATTGAGTATTGACAGGGTTGGTTTCCTTTGGAGGATCTATTCCATAGTTCTGTCTTAACTCCTGGTGGCTGCAACCAATTCTTTATGTTTCTTGGCTTGTGGCTCCGGTTTCTGCTTCTGTCTTCACATGGCCTTTTGTGAGTCTCTGTGTCACAAATTTCCCTCTGTCTTTCTTGCAATTGGACACCGGAGGCTGGACTTAGAGTCCTCCCTAAACCAAGAATGATCTCACCTTGAGATCCTTAATTATAAAAGCAAAGCTCATTTTCTAAATAAGGCCATGTTCACAGATTCTGAGTAGGAGAATGAAACACGGATATATCTTCTTACAGGACCACGTTTTATCCACTCCAGGAAGGAAATGGAGAAACAAAGGCAAGAAGCCAGAGCAGATGGAAAGAATGCATCATCAATGATATTTTTCTACCTAGTGCAAAATAAAGTCATACTTGATCTCAAAGCTTAGATGCCTAACAGAAAAAGACTGCTATCACACAAGACAAGATACTCAAAAAATAAAAATAAGCAAGTGCCCTGAAAACCATCTACATGTGCAGCCAGTGCATAGGCCTCATCTTATCCTAAGTCAATTAGTAAGAAATCACACAACATTACATGTACCTTTTTTTTTCTCTTGGCCTGAGTCTTTATTTGTAAAATAAAACAATTGGATTAGAGAACTTTTAAGTTCCATTTCTACCCAAGTATCCTGTGATGCTGTGCATTCAGAGGGCAAAGATGTGCATAGAAGATGACTCTATGAGAAGCATTTGCAGAAGATGCCACTGTTTCATTTTCTAAGTGGTATGCATACAAGGCAATATGTTTCCAGGAATGAACAAAGCAAAGTGATTCAGCAGCAATAACACAGCAGATGTTCTCAGAAATGGCTCCACTTATGCCATTCTCGTTGCAAACACTCAAGTCATTAGTGTCCATGAATTATGTTTTGAACTGCCTTAAGTTGCCAGTCTAATTAGGGCACTTTTCAGGGTCCTCTGAATGGCACAGACAACAGCTCTTTAATTGCCTCAACTAACCCATGAGAACTAAGCTGTGTCAAATAACTATGCTACTAATCATCTTAAATTTCTGATTTGGGGAAATTATCATGAACCATTACTAATGATACTTCACCATGGACTTTCATGGTCAAGCAGAGCTTCAGATTAGCATTGCTGGGTTAGTAGCATGGACTTTAGATGATTCTTTTCCCACACCAAATCCAATCACTTGATTTCTTTGCACAATATTCCGACTGGGGTTGGGAAAAGAGATGTTAATTAAACTCAATCTGAAAACATAAAGATTCATGATAATCTTTGGAGATATTCCTACAAAACCATTATCTTCTGATGTATAATGATTTTGGAGAAGACACAGAATTGGGATACTATCTGAAGGTGCCAATGGTATTTTTGAACTCTATGCAAAATGCCTACAACACTTAGCCCTACAATTTAAATGTCAACCTATCTCAGTTTGCCTCTCTGTGAAAAAAAAAATATTTACTATTCTTTTAAAAAGTCTCTCATCCAATACTAGTGCCTGTTGTCATGAAGATGCCTTAGTCTGCCACTAGTTATGTTATCTCATTAGGCTTAAACATGTCTTCATCCTGCTGAATTGTATGTCACCTGCAGGCCAGAACTGTATCTTCTCCCTCCCCACCATGTCATTGTGCTTGGGCAATGCCTGCCGTGCTTGCTGTGTGTGTCCTCACCAACATCTGGGTTGCATTGTTCAGTGGTGGGAAACACTCACCTGCAAGTTCATTATGAGTATTAAATGGCATGACGTCTCTGATACACAATAACTAATCAATACATGAGACTATTAAATAGAATTCTGACAGAAATTAATAAGAGCTCACTCTTTTCCTGACATTACAAAAAATATGCAGATGACAGTGTGAAGATGTTAATCCAATTGCAGTATAACATCTGGATATGAATTAATATAAAATTTTCATTCACAAACATGTACTGGGCTCCTATGTTATGGCACTATTACTATATTTCAAAGAGTTCATAGTCCACAGCAAAACAGACAAGTTGATAGATGAACTGCAATGTAGAACAATATAATTGTTAATTCCATCAACAAATATTGAAAAATGACAATGCAGAAAGTTGTTCTAAGGACTAAGCTCAGATACATTGTTTTGTGTTTGAAATATGATTAATATTTCTATCAATCATTCATTAAAAAGTAAGGCTTTCCATTTTTCCTATTTTCTCTTTCTTTTATATTATTGTCTACATCAAGGCCCATGTTTTTGCTCATTTCATTGGTACATTTTAAATAAACATAATGATAACATTCATCATAGAGAATTTGCACCTGTCCACACTATATTTTGAGTTTTCTTTTTCTCCCAATTCCTTTGCCCTCTGTTCTACCCCTTTTCCCCTGATTATATACAAAAACTGTGTCTACTTTTTCTTCTATTACTTTTCGTTGCTTTTCCCTTCCTTCTTTTCCTCCTCTCCCTCCCTTGTTTCCCTTCCCAATTGACACACGCTTAAATATTGCATTATTTCTCTGATACAAGAAAGTAAAAGTATAAAGACAAAATGCATAATAGATATTGGGAAATGGGAAGTCAATCTAGAACTCTTAACCTCAGATAGAATCCTGGGAATTCATGAACTTGGATAAGAAAAATACCTACATATTTACTTTCTCGAATCTCTAGCTGAAATTTAGCAATTCTTTCTATTGTGAATGTAGGTTACAAATGACAAGAAGATAAGCAGTACCTATGACTTTGTCACCAGTAGAAATCAGGTACTTTCACATTCTATTCCACTTGCCGCAGATATGTTAAAATGATATACACATGCCACAACTTTGAAATGAGTTATATGTTCCACCGTTAGGCTTTGCAGTTTGTTCATGACTAGAAAGTACATGCCTTACATTATCACAAATTTGTTTTAACTAATATTTTAATTTATATTAAATTTAATATTTTATTTAATATAATTTTTAAAATTTTATAATCCTACGTATATTATAGAATTTTTTAAGAACTTCAAAGACTTCACCAAACTGCCAAAGTGATCAAAGCCACAAGAAGTTAGATTCTTCTGGGCTCCATTAGCTGTCTTAGCACACAGTTGGGATCGTTCTCTAAGGCAATATTCAAAGACATGGTTGAGTATTGGAACAGAGCCACACAAGACTCATCCCCTGCTATGAGCATGTTTGTTTGGTTTTGGTTTTTGTAGTGCTGAAGACCAAGCCCAGCCTGGAGCAGGCTAGGCAGTGCTCTATCCCTGTGCCACCTCCCTATGCCAACTCCCTTGCTGTGGAGCAGTGCATCATGGGAACAGGTGTGACACTGTGTCTAAGCACACCGTGGCCTGCTGTCCTGACTACCCAGGAAAGACAGTGGGCCCACCGGAGTCTGGGCCTTGGTAGGTGCACCTGGGCTTCAGTACTGGAGTCTGAATGTAAACTGCACCATGTGAATCAGAAACAAATGGTGTACTGCTAGTAAGAGGAAGTCGATGGGCAGACCCAGGTGAGGGGAGAAGCATCTGGGAATCTTGGTGCTGCATAAAGAAATGGGAGCCACTGGTGAAAACTGGATAATCCTCAGAATAAATATCAATGAATTATAAAACAGCGTTAGCATGGAGCAATTGAAAATAATCTCTTTTCTTGTGTGAATCTAAGTGGATAAATCATTCCTGATGAAGGATAAGGTCTCTCTCTGTAGCACAGAAGCAAACAGGGCATCTGGCCAGTTGAGGAACCAGGCCCAAGGTCATGTTGAGGCATCTTTCCCTGCACACTGACGGCCCCCTCTCCTTCCACTTGTCTTCTAGAATAATCTCTCTGCCCTCCTCACTTCTGAGACAACAGTCTTCCAGCTCTCTTCTCTTGACTGTTGTTAGCTCCAGATTAAAAAAAAAATCCATTTAAGTCAGCACTGTCTAGAGCAAGCCCTTCACAGTCACAGCTTGGAAATATGTAAGATGGGATTCCCACAGGCAGAGCGAGCAGGAGGAAACTAAGGTAATTCCAGACAGAGACCTTGGTACCAGTAGGATGCAGTACCTGGAGGGTGTCTTGTTGCAAAAAATTTCTTCCTTTTTCCCTAATATGTATTTTTTTATGTTTATTGACACATAACAATTATATATATTTATAGGGTCAAGTGTGACATGTCAATACATGTACACAATTTGTGATGATTAAATCAGAGTGGTGCACAAAAATTTCTTAAATGATCTATCAGGAAAGACCTCATCCCTCAGCATGAGTCTGCTGTGGACACACTGTATCTCTGAGTTCTCTCTTCAAAGATGGGTAGAAAGGTCTATATGCTGAAGCTCATGCCGAGATAAAATATCTCCAAGCAAATGTATTATTATTGAGTGGGGAAAACATATTGATTTCTAGCCATCTACAACCTACCATCCATTACACTTATCAAGCCAAGATCATCAGCAACATAATAAATTTTTGGTCAAAAAAGAAAGCACTATTACAGTTGAGATAACAATGATTTCCTCTTTCAGGATTTTAATTTCCTCTCTCTGTACCTTGTCACTGCTGGACACTGGCAAAGACCCACTGATTGCCTCTTCTGGATCAGGATGTACCCTAAGAAATGGCATCTATTTGAAAATCTTAATGATTATAAATGAGCCCGAAGGTTGTTATCAGATCTCAGTGTCATAAAGTTTTGTTTCTCTTACCTTGAGTGGAAAGTCTATAAAAAATGAGAAAGACAACTAAGATGGAGATGATTTGTTTGCTGAAGTGAAATATTTCAGAGTCTTTAAGAGAAATGACTTTAAGAGGAGAACATGAGAAAGATGTTTAAGGGATGATTCAGTAATAGTAATTAGACCAATATAAATGGACAACATTTTTAAGTATTTAGTAAAATATTCATTAAATAACTCATAAGAGGAAAAATGAGGAAAACTGATCAAATGAACACAAAACTTTGCAAATAAGGAGGGAGAAAGGAACTGAAGAGATGGAAGTGGAACGGGAGAAAAGAGGAATAGGAAATATATTTAGCCACAGATTCCCCATAAGGAATGTGATCATTATATAGAGCTAAACTTAACTTTAAAAAAAAAATAACCCTTGCTGAGACTTCATTCTATAAAAGATGATCCTACAGTCAATTTGCCACTCACTTTCAGTGTAGCACATGGTAAGGAAATTGTTACCAAACATGCTGGAGTATTTGCTGAGGGGATGCAGAGCACCCAGGAGACAGGCCTCTCTTTCCAGCCCCAATACCAAGAAAAAGCTATTCTCCTTCATCTTCTGGTGCAGACATTCTGAATCTTGTAAGCAACAGTTCTCCCCTCCTTGCTCTGACTCTTAACAGGTGGGAGCCATAGCTGCAGCCCACCTTTATCAATCAAATAGAAAAATGTAATAATGATTTTCTGTGTACCAACTTCATAGGGTTTTAATCTACATTCTAAACCTAATCTCTACTTCATCTTCTTTTTCTCACCCATTTACTTTTATCCAGTTGTATTACTTATTTTAATCATCTTGAAGCCTTTACAGAATGAAGCAGATTCTACTAGGTTGTTCTATGAATCATGTGAATACTGAGGATACACACTGAAGTTAGGGGGCTTGAGGATCAAGAGATCTTTGTTTTAGAAAATAGGACAAAGATAACTACACTGGTGATATATTAAAAACTCTGTGTCAGATCATATTTTATAGTAAAGCCCTCTATGATGCCCAGCTTGAGCATAATTTTACCTAATGACTCAAGGACCCAGAGATCTTTAAATTGGATGCTGTAAACTACAGAGTAAATGGTCCTTGGCCAAATATTTACCTGTTCCTCTCTAGTTCAGTCCTCTGGGAACCTGCTTATCATTTTCCCTTTTTAATCTTCTTACTCTTCTCTTGCAAGATGCAACTTTGTCATGAACCAAAGAAATCTCCCTTGATCTTCCTATCTACTGCCTGGTATTGTTACTTTCATAGTCTAGCTTCTAGAAACACCTTGAAGTCCTTACTTGGGCCCCTCACTCATGCATGTGGGCCTCTCTTTTATGCCCAACACTCCTTAGAAACTTGTTTGCCAAAGTTAACCAATGGGTAACCAGCACCCCTTGCCAGCATGACCACTAATGCAATACATATGTACAGTTTACCTCCCTTAATTATTTACTCTGAAGCATTTGACTCTGAGTTATTCTTTCTTGGAACACTTTCCTTTCTGAGATACTGCTCTTTCTCATCTTGAATTCTTTATATTTCCCCTTCTGTACGTCCTTAACTTTGCTTGTTCCCTTTCCTTTATCTGGACTTAAAGTGTTGCTCTTCAATGGGGACTTATTCTAGACCTTTCTCTTCTGTATCTATGACCTCAACTATAATACATTTCCCAAATCTGTATCAATTGACTTAAACTCCACTCAAATGACCAAGTGCCAACCAGCTATTTCCTAAATTTATTTAAAATGTCTCAATGATTATCAAAAATATATAAAATACCTCAAATCTTAATAATTACAATAAAAAACTATAGGAGTCTCAAACTCAGCAAACACAAAGCTGAAATCATCTTGCACATACGTCTGCCTTCCTATGTGTCCTCTTAAGGGTGGCAGCACCATTTACCCAATTGCTGTGTCCTGGTCCTGAACTACTTTTTTCCACTAGCCAAGTAATAAAGTTACAGTGGACAAAGGGTGATTTCTTCTTATTTTCTTCTCTGTTTTCACAATGGTCATAGCATATTGCCTTGAAAGAAGAAAAGATAAAGCTGTCCAATTTTTTGAACGATACAGAAGTTAGAGCAGAAAGTGAGAGGGGTCCCTTTCTCCCTCTTTCAAGAATGGGAGGCTGATATTTCCCAGAGCAAAGCATGAGTAAGACACTCACTGCTTCCCTCCACTCAGCTCAATTGATTGTATTTAGTAGAAATTCTTTCCAGAAGGTCTTTTGTCTCAATTTTGTATGTTGAAATTTTTCATTTTTTGGTGTCTTCTGAATATTGTTTTAGCAATTTATCATGGCAGGCTGCCCTGAGAGACGCTGGGATATTTCCTGAGGTAGTCTTCCATCAGCACTCTAAAACTTTCCACAGACATGGCAAATGTGAAGAGTCAGCACAGAGAGACAAGCTACGTATCAACGTAAGAAAGACTCAGCAAAGGCTAGAATGGGGACATGACCAACTGGGCGAGGCCTGATGACATGTTCCTGCCGAGGAGGTGCAGATGCCATTGTTCTTCTATGTTACGATAAAATCATTTGAAGTTGAGCCTTGCCTGGAATGATCGAGATACTGGAAGCTGAATAGCCCTGTGCCTCAAAGGCAGAGACAGTACTCTGCCAACACAATAGGAGATATTTGGTTAGTGGGTAGCAAAAAGGAGAGGAGATTCTAAAGAGTAATACACAAACCAACTCTGGCCAAGCTAAGTATGCAAGAATACTTGCTTTTTTTGGAACTTTTTCTATTACTAGATCACCAGAACAGTATTTAGCATATTCTATCAGTCACTGTCCCACTGGGGGTACAATAGACATAACATCATAACTTAAAAGAGGAGAGATTGTATTTAGCTTTTGGCTTCAGGGGGTTCCGTTTATGGTCTTCTGGCTGCAAGGCAGAAAGAGCATGGTGGAATGGCATAGCATAGGAAAGCTGTCCAGCCTTGCAGGCAGGAGGCAGAAAGAGAGGTGGAAGGAAAGATACACTCCTCCAGGTCTCAGCCTATCAATAAAAAGCCACTCAACAAACCCGAGCCGGACCTTCCTCTGAAAGCTGTTGTGGAAGTCCCACTCAGAACCTCAGATTCAGGATGAAACAATGAAAACGAATCAAAAAACATGCCAAATATGCTTTAAAAATTGTCAGTCTAGAATTCAATATACAGCAAAAATAGTCTTCCAAGATGAAGGTGAAATTCCCAAATAAACAAAATCCAGGATCGATTATCATAAGCCAAAACATGTCACACAAAAACATCTGAAAGGAATTTCTTCCTGATGAAAAAAGCAATATAAAACAACATCTTATAGGTCATAAAAAGAAATCACAACAGAAGTTAGAAAATATTTTAAATAAGATGATAACAAAAACACAACAAATCAAAATTTGTGGCAGGTAGCTAATGTGCTTAAAAGCAATTTATAACTTGAAATATGGGTATTATGAAAAAGAAAAATATTTAATGAATTAAGTTCATTTTAAGCTACTAATGAAAAATTACACTCAAAATACACATAAGAAAGTAAATAAAAAAGAAGAAAAAGTAGAAATGAATGAAGTAGAAAATAAACTATAGGATATTCAATAAAAACCAAGGTGTTACCTCTGTCTCTGCCTCTCTCCCTCTCTCTCTGTCTCTCTCTCCCCGTCCTTGGTACCAGGAATTGAACTCAGGACCTTGTGTTTGCCAGGTAGGCACTGTGCCCCTAAGATATACCCCCAGCTCCACGCTAATCTCTTTAAAAATTAAAACAAGGGACAGAGCACATAACAATTCTCAGGAATGAAAGTAGATGTCACTATAGATTCATAAGCACATTAAAAGGAAAATATTATAAAAACATGATCTCAATTTGAACAACTTAGACCATATAGACAAATTCCTTGGAAAATGCAACCTGTTAACAGTTTTTAAAATATCTGTAGTCCAATATCAATTTTAACAATATGCAATATAATAATCATTGTTAATTTTCTATCATCTCGTTTTGAAATTCTGTATAATTTATATTATTTTTTATTCTCTTTAAAATAAAAAAATTAACTAAAATATGTTCCAAACAAGAAAAATTCAGTATGGACCTTTTCCTTAAAAGAATTGTGCCAAACACTTACAAAAAGAAACAGTAACAGCCCTACCTCTACTCTTCCAGAAAACAAAAAGAAGATACCCTTCCCTGTTAGTTTGATGATGCAAATATGACACTAACACTGAAACTCAACAAGAGCACTGTAAGAAAAGAAACTTACTGGTGATATTTGCATGAAAGTAAAACTGCAAGAAAATACTAGCCAAAGGTGTCCGTACTGTCTCATTTAACCTAGAAAAATGTGTCTGACAATGTTAACACGTTTGCTTGCAAAATAAAAACACTGTCAGCAAATGAGGAAAATAAAGGAATATCTGAATTTGATAAAAAGAACAAAAGCATTATGAAAAGCTCTCAATTAAAATCATACTTAACAGTGAAAGCCTTTCAACCCTCCTTCTGTAGCTTTGTTTTTTTATCAGCTTACTGCACAGGTGTGATGGTTTGGTTTGTTTTGCTTTGTTTAATCAAATGCAAACCTCAGCTTCTATTCCAGCATTAGACAGACACTAGGCAATGGTAGTATCTCTTACCTCAGTTTATTCTTTTCTAGCCTACAAATCTTTTACTCTAGGAAGGGAAATTAGTGAGGACGTGAGATCTGAGAGCACAGGGACAGCCCCCGGCTGCTGATGTTCCCCAGAGCCTGCATCTTGGTGTCACCTCTAAAGTCCAGGTCTTGGGATACAGTTTGAGATACGATGAGCAAATAACGCACAGTTGGTGTAAGGAAGGTGGGGGTGGAGCAGAGGCGCCAGCAGAAAGTGGCCCTGTGCGTCATCCCAAATCACAGCATTCCCAAGGGACCCTCAGATAATTAGCGCTGCCTTCCCTGGAAACAGAGCCTTCTTGTAGGTCAGCTAGTCAACTTGCTGCAGACCAACTTACAATGAGAGACAGAGATGCTCTGTGTCTCAGACTGTAGATTTTCCTTTCCCATATCCTGTCTCTGTCTTTGCCCAGAGACATAGTCTACACACAATTAATTAATTTCTCTTATATGTGATTAATCTTCAACCGTGCTTTAGCTCAAAGTCCAAGCTACACCTTGACAGGTCTCCTAAGAGGTACTATATTTCCAGTAGAATAGAACAAGGATGCATCTTGGCCCCACCCCTTTAGATGAGTTGGTTGGAGGCACTACTACAAAGAACAGCAAACCAAACTTTCCTTTATAAGCAATTGGAAGTGTTATAAACAAATTAGTAGTGCACTTCTGGATTTTCTCTCCAGTGGCTGGCAAAAAGCTGTACCAACTGATTACTCTAAAACCAAAGTCATCATTTAAAAAAGATGCTCCCTGTAATTCTGGGCACATTAACTTAGTCATTTATATTTTGCAAGCAATGAACCCTATACTATTACCCTCTTGTTTCATGTGTTTTGTTGGTTGGTTAGTTTTATTTGGGGGGTAAAATGACTGAATCAGGCGCTCAGAGATAAAGCCTTGGGCCTGGATGATCTGTGTCTTTATGTATTAGAGAAAATCCCACAAGTGTCACACTTGAGGAACATTTGGCGTGGCCCACAGGCACCATCTCAGGTCATCTCAGGTGCAGTAGAGCAATCTGTGTTCTTCTATAAAGCACAATTGCTCCCTGTGCCTATCCTGAAGCTTCTCTCTCCTTCTGGCAATGCAGCCAATGCTTCCTTATTCCCGTTTCTCTTTCTTCACCACTCCCTTTGGTATTCTAGGTGAGGCAAGTGTCTCAAAGTCTGAGCTTCACTGGAAGTTGTACACTCCAGCTGCAAGCCCTTAGAGGGGCTGCCCTTGGGATCTGGTGCCCAGATAGCTGGGGTTGTCTTGCTTCTTGCCCTTTTGGAATAGTGCCTCATCTCCTCCTTCCACACTCCTCGGTACTCCCATGTCCTGCCCAAGCATTTGCCTTTTACATTGTTAGCCAGTGCTGGCTTCACTTGTTTGCACACAGAGAATACTTCCTAACCAACATATCCCTTCCTGCTGTGCTTCCTGACTAGGAGGCTGCAGATTGCTAGGCTTCTGCTGGCAACAGCGCTAGACCTAAAAGATGCCTAAAAGTTCTACTCCAAATAGCAAATAGAAGCCTGGACATTTGGAACCAAGAGCAATGGAGTAAGGAATGAAGTCAACCTACAACAACTTGGAATGCGAGAGAAGTGAAACATTGCAATCGATAAACATGAAAGGTGTTGGTTCTGATGTCACCTCTGAGCTCCGCATTAAACAAGAATAGAAACAACTTTCATTCATTCTCTTGGGCTCATGCCCTTCTAGTCCATGAAAAAATACAGAGAACTTTTGAGATGTAGAAATAGATGATAGATAGATAGATAGATATCCCTAAAAAAGCACCAGGCAAGATGGCACATGCATGGAATCGCAGAATTCTGAGAGGCTGGGGCAGTAGGATTGCAAGTTAAAACCCACCCTGAAGGGCTGGCTAGATAGCTCAGTGAACTAAGTGCCTGCTTAGGCAAGCTCAGAGACTGGGGTTCAATCCCCAGTAACACATGCCACACCAGCCCTGCCCCAGGCAAGCTGAGCTGGCAACCAAAACCAGGCATGTTGGTGCAGACTTAGTAATCCCAGTACTAGGAAGGCTGAAAACAGGAGGATCACTATGAGTGCAGACTGAAAAAAAAAAAAAAACCACCCTGAGAAATGGGAACTTATTGAGGCTATGTTTCCAAACTAAAACAAAACAAATTTGAAGGCTGGGAACACAGCTCAATGCAGAGGTCCTTGGCTTAATCCACAGGACCACAAACCTAATTTTTTAATGGCACCAACTACATTCAAGAAGATACTTTGCTCAGTTTTGCATCTCAAAAAGCCACCAGCAATGCAAAAATAAACTCATTTTCCTTTTTTTCTTTTCTATTGTACTAAATAGTTGTTTTCTTTATATGTGTTTTATATGAATTTTCTATAAAGAAGTTTTTAATGGAATAGGATACTTCCAGAGTGAAGTAGATATGATTTATAATCATGTACTACATAATTTTGCTTAGAACTGATTCATATCTTTAACAAAATGTCAAATATCTGGGAACAGTCTGTTTACACAATGAAATACTGTTTAGAAGTGAAAGGAGATGAATTACTGATGCTAAGTGGAAGAAGCCAGTCACAAAGGACCACTAGTTACATTGTTTACATGAAATGTTCAGAATAGGAAAATCGATAAAGATACAAAATAGATTCCTGGGTGTGCAGGGGCTGGGGAACTGGGGAATTCAGCATGATAGATAAGCACAAGCAACGTTCTTCTTGGGCTAGTAGAAGTATGCTAAAATGTACTGTGGTGTTGGACAGATAACTTTGAATTATGCTAAAAGCATTGAACTCTACACTTCATATGGGGTGTATTGGGTTATAGCTAGACATATCTCAATAAAGCTGTTTGGACTTTGTGTTCATCATAGAAGACAAATATAACATGTTCTCATTCTTATGTGAAAACTTCAAAACTTGGTCTTATAGCAGGAGACCAGTAGTTTTAATTAAAAATAAAATAATTCTGAATGATTCATTCGAGTCTCTGAAGCAATCCCTTCTCCTTATATCAAAGATCTCATTCTATTATAGCATTTTTACCATGTGTGGTACATAAAATATATATTCAGAGGGGGATTAACATCTTCATTAATGCATCATGTTTGTTTGGGGGAATTGTATTTTATTTATTCTCATCAATCAATTTTTGTTGAGACATAAACACTAATATGTTGGATGTACTATACTGAATTTTTCCACTAAGTCTTACATATTTCTGTTAGTTTTTTTTTTTACAACACATTTCAGTCCCTGTTGATATTGAAATTATATTTTGGTTAAATATTAGGTGCTCTACCATTCTATTGTGAGACTAGAATAAATTGGAGGACCAAAATTGATTTTGCGTGTTCATTATATGTCTAGCAACTCTAAACATTTACAGACTTTTGGGTATTTCTGTAATAATAGCTTTATTTTGTCCTTTCAAATTTCATGAACAGTATTTCGTTTTTGTTGTTGTTTTTCCATGGCCAAAGGATTTCAGTTCTAGGTTGAACTAAGGTCATGATGTGAGAATCATTTCGTAAGCTTGATTTTGAAGAGACTACATTTTACCCATAAGCATTATGTTTGCTGTAGATTTGTAGCGCATAAATTTTTCTGTTTCTGAGAATTTCTATTATCAATGAGCATTGATGTATTAAACTCATTGTTCCTAAATTCTCTTCAGATATATATATATATATATATATTATTTTTATATGTGTCACATGCATTTTTAAATAAGACTTTTTTGAGAAGGAGAAAGAGATTTATGTTAATGGTCAGATTAATGAAAGAGAAGAAAAATGACTACTTACAAAATATTGGATAGTTCTGACTGTAACTTGAATCTTGCCTCTATTTGTACTATATGATTATACCGAAGTGGTTTTATCCATTCCCATATCCCTAAACACCACCTATTGCCTTGTATCACCTTAATTCAATTTAACCTCCCTGCATATCAGATTCATAGAGCTAATTGCTGCCCCAACATTCTACTTGAATGCATAATAAGCATTTCAAAGCCAATTTTGCTTCTCCAATCCAAGCAAGTGTTCCCTTTCTTAGCAAAGGGTACATCATTTACCTGCACTCAGGCCAAAATAGCATGGCCTCCTTGAAAAGTCCTCTCTTCCTGTCACAATCCACATGGAAGCTACTGCCTTCCTTATTCTGTGAGTTCAGTCCTCAAAACAAACTCCAAATCCGACACTTTCTCATCTCCTCCCCTCCCACTGTCTGGTTGCCAGCCATCACAATTTCTTACCTCCTGAGATCCACATAAAGTGCTCTGAGAAGGGAAAGTTCAGGCTCTAGAACGCAGTAATCTCACATTCTGGTCATCAACAAACACCTGATTGCCATTCCCTTGGCCTGAGGGTCTCAGCTCCTCACAGCTTTCTTGACTGGTCCCAGACATGGCTTTTTAGAAACTCTGAGCATTCTTCCTCAGAAAAAACAATCAGGGCTGGTGAGATAGCTCAGTGGACTGCGTGCCTGCTTAGGCAAGCGCAGGGACCGCAGTTCGATCCCCAGCACCACATGCTGTACCAGGCCTACCTCCAGGGCAAGCTGACCAGCCAGAGTCTGGGCATAGTAGTGCACACCTGTAATCCCAGCACTGAGGAGGTTGAAAACAGGAGGATCACTGTGAGTCTGAGCTGTGTAGTGAGACTCTATACAACTAAAGAAATTTAAAACAAAACAATCACATCCAAGTTGGAAGGCTAAGAGCTGGTGGCTAAAAAAGTAAATAATCACAAATTGCCAACAAGTGGAAATAAAACCTTTCTAAGTTTCTAAAGTGCCCAGACTGGGCTTGAAATTGCAATCCTCTTGCCTAGCCTCTCAGTGTGCATGGACTCAACAGGTTTTTTTTGATAGTCTGCCTTATAAAATACGATGGAGGCTATTGCTTGTGTAGATAGTATACAAGGTAGTCTGTGAGCATGTGTGTTACAAGATAAGCACAACATAAAATTAACATTGAACCATTTACATGAGCACAATTATATATATATATATATATATATATATATATATATATATATATATATATATATATATAGAGGTAAAGTGTATTCACATTAGGCAAATGCCAGTCTGTTTTCAGGACTTTTAGTTATCTCAAATTGAAACTCTATGCTCATTAAACAATAACTGCTTAACCACACCATCCTCTATCTTACTTTATCTGTGAATTTGCCTAATCTGTCCTGTAATTAGTATCATATAATATTTGCCTTTCTGGATCTAATTCCATTTAGCCTATTTTCAAGGTTTATCCATGTTTTACCATGTGTCCCAATTTCACTCATTTTTAAGGCTGAATAACATTCCATTGTATGGCTCCACTGGGTTTCATTATCCATTCATCTGTTGAAAGGTGCTTGCTTGGGTAGCTTAGATCTCTTGGCTTTTGTAGAAAATGCTTCTATGAACCTGGATATACAAATGTCTGTCTCTCTGCCTCCAGTTATTTAGGGTATAAGGGTCAGTGGGTAGTCTATAAAAACCAATGAAGAGTCAGGTATAGAAGCTGAGTACACAGAGGAAGTGGACAGAGTGCTAGCCCTTGAGTACACACATTAATGATAAATAACCAAGTCTAGATACCAATGAGTCATACTGGAAACAAGTTGAGAACTGGATTAGAATACATGGGGGGTGAGCAGTGGCTTTAGGCAGCCTCACTAAGGCACAAGGGTCCCGTGGTCCAAGAAGAAGTGGTTTCCACTGCAAAGCCTGCAATAGGAATGCACCTAAGCTTCTGGGAAGAGCTGGAGGGTGGGGGAGATGAGGGCAGAGACAGGCCCAGGGGACCTTCTAGGCTAGTCGGAGTGGCCCAGGTGTCTTAGAGCCTAAAGTGCAGATCATTTCAAAGGCATTTGAAAAGAGAAGGAATACAAAAGCATCTTTGTTTATACATTTTACAAAAGCATCCTTGGACTGAAAAAAAAAATCTTAAGGATATTGCTCAGTGCACTGTGCTGCGCTTGCGCTTGCCTAGCATGTATTATGCTATAGCTTAATTCCCAGTGCCTCTCAAATAAAGATCTCTAATTTTTATCACCCAGAACAGAGTCTCATGAAACAGACAAATTTGAACAGAGAACGACAACTGCCAAAGTACCTGGGATTTTAATTTTAGGGATCTTTTTCTAGTTCCCAAGAGAAAGATGAATGCACAAAAAGTAAGATTGCCATATTTGAAGAATGGCATCTTATAAGGAGACCTTAAGAAGCACAGCATTTCATGCAGGGTTGGGGAATTTGCCATATTGTTTGTGGGAATGTAAACTAGTATAACCATTGTGGAGGTGAGTGTTGCAATTCCACGTGACCCAGTGATTGCCCTCCTAAGTCTCTTCCCAAAGAGTTAGCGACATGCTGTTACAGTGACACGCACATGTCCTTATCCACATGAACATAATTCATAACAGCTAAGTTGTGGAAGCAGCGTGTGTCCATCGACAGACGAATGGATGAAGAAAATGGAATGCATTGTACACAATGAGGTGCTGCTCTGCCATAAAGAAGGGTAAGCTTGAGTCCTCTGTAGGAAAATAGATCTACACTGAGACCATAACATTAAGAAAATAAACCAGACACACAAGCTGAAATGTCAGATGGTTTCTTTTATATGAGAATCCCAAGTTATAAATAAAAAGCAAAATAAAAGCTAGATCAGGAATTAAGGAAATAGATATTTCTCCACAGGAAAGAGATTAAGAGACAAAGAGAAGAAAGGGGAGGGAAGAAGGTTTTTTTTTAAAGGAATTAAGATGAGTTGTGTACATGCACCAGTTCCACACAAGGAGTGAAAGTAAACCCATACTACAAACATGTACTAATAAAAATTTAAAAATAATAAGCAAAGTATTTTATGCACAATAATTTTTGTGCTTCCGAGATGGGACATTGCTACTCTATTTCTACCAAGGTCAATGCACGTCACCTTCATATAATAAAATGCTGCTACTTTCCATGGAAAGCGCCTTCTGGAGCTGATGAGGACCAGGGGCAGACCTGCAGAGCATCCTTAAATGCTTATTTTAATTTGCTGAAATGTAATTAGGTTCAGAGAGGCATCATTTCATTAAACAATCAAGAAGCCATAAGTGAACCTTGTCCTGTAAGTGTTTGTTTCTCAGATGCATAAAATCTTTGTAACGTTGAGCTTTAGAACAATGTAAAAGTTGAAGGGACGACTCCCATCTTACATAAATGAAAACACTTCAAAACCGGAATGTACTGGAAGTAACCTTGATGGGTGAAGCTGCTGCTTCCTCGTGTGTAATAGCAAGAATTTCTGAGTTTGCTAATCACATTTAGAAATGGACTATTGCAGGCCTAATATGTCTTATTCATTTAATAATTACATTTTCGTATTCAGAATTTGACTTCTAGATTAAGATATTACTGATTTTCAGCCAAATGAGGCCACAGGTTATCAGATTCATCAGTTTTCAAAAACTAAGGAACTGGACAAAGAAAATGTGCTTACATTGTAAATGAGTTATGATCACAGAAATATTCAAGTTCGTATTTTTAGAAGACAAGATTACCTTTACTTGAGAAAATGAAAGAGAGAATAGGAAGCAGCAAGGTAGACTTTGTGGAGATGGGAAGGGATCTGAAGAAGGGGGGACAGGAGGGCAGGGAAGGGAAAAGGAAGTGCAACTATTAGGATGCAACATGTACAAAAACCAGTTCCCTAAGACAGATTTAACTATTATGCGTCACAAATGTATATCAATAAAAATTTTTACTTTTATTTCCATGTAATTCATAATGATAAAAAGGAAAAACAAAAGGCATAAAAACTTGAAAAATATTTTCAAGGACCAAAACTTAGCCTTTCTCATTCCCATGGGACTGCTGTTATAACAAATACAATGAAGAACCAGGTATTGCTTTGAATATTTGTTTTGTTTCACACACAGATTGCTGAGCGTCAGGTGACCAGCAGAAATCCCCGCCCAGGAGGCTATTAGTGTCAGCAGGGTGAGACCCCGCTTCTTGCATCCAGCCCAGCCCCACACTCTGTCTCTGCACTGTGAACACCGCTGCCAGAAGCGTGGTCACCAAGCAACAGCATCCCTTTCTGAGACGCTGGCAGTGAATATGGATTCTCCAGCACCACACCCCACTCCACCAAGATTTACAGCGTCAGGGTCCCCTGTGACTCCTGGGCACGTAGGTTGGGAGGTGATGTCTTAGGACATGAAACTGTACTATCAGTGTCCTTGATTTGATTTTTTTAATAATTTTATTGAGAAAAAATAGCCATGAGACAGTTTCAAAACCAATTAGTAGGACAGTTTCAATAATTAAATTGCATATTATTGTCTTCATAGTAGTTGATCATAGTACAAGAAGCAGACATGATATCCTGTCCAAACACTATTAGTACAAATCTTTCTTCTCATTGAATTAAGAAAAAGCAGCTGTATATGATGTCTTTGATTCTAGCTACTGTGCACCTCCCTCTGGAGGAGAAGAGGTAAAACAGGCGTGGAAGGATGGAGGACACCAAAATTGCCTCTGGGCTCGCTCCTTCATGAATGGCTCGTGGATAAGTTGGTCAGTTTTTAACACACTTCACAAGGCCAGAGATTTTTTATGTGATTTTAGTGAAGATGCTAAAGTAAATCAAGACTCTAACAATGTTTTTCAGTAACCAGATAAAATCTTTATCTGGTTTTGTTTTGATTTATTAGTTTGTTTCATTTGCTTTTTGTTCTTTGCATTGTTTTATTTTATTTTAGTAACCCCACTTAGCAGCTGACATTTGAGAAAAATGAGTTTCTGGCCCCTCTAGGGGGCAGGCTAGTTCACAAGGCTACAGCTCAGATCTCAAAAGGGACCACTGAAAGACTAGTGCAAACAAAAAGAGAAGTTTAGGTCAGTTTTTCAACGTATTTCTAATATTAGAACTGATTTGCGTACTTTTCCCTTTTTTGTTTTTACACAAAGCGACTTAACCAGTTGAAAGATAACTAGTTCAGACAGTAAGCACAAAGTAGTTTCATGCTAAATTAATCTTA
Source organism: Ctenomys sociabilis (assembly GCA_004027165.1). Lineage (NCBI taxonomy): Eukaryota > Metazoa > Chordata > Mammalia > Rodentia > Ctenomyidae > Ctenomys > Ctenomys sociabilis. The sequence continues at coordinate 96,828 of PVKA01000407.1, forward strand.
GATGCTTGGATTCTCTCTCTTTTTTATATATTTAGTACAGCGTCTGCAAGGTCTCACTACACAGATCGACTCATAGTGATCCTCCTACTTTCAGCCTCCCAAATTCTAGGATTACAGGTGCACATCACCACCCCCAGTCTGATGCTTGGATTCATATCTGTTCTTAAAGTCCCTGAATTCCTAAAGTTCATTTTGACTCCCCCTTAATATGTGTTCCCAACAGCCAGTACTGTATTCCATCTTATTTTATTTAACTACCTGACCAGTTACATTTGCTTCCCCTTAGAATGTAGCCTCTGTGAAGGAAAGGACTCCGTTTTATTCACATCTATATCCCAAGTACACAGAACCATGTCTAGCACATAACTGGTACTTAATTATAGGTTGAAAGAATAAATGAACAGAACAAACAGAGAAATGAAGGTTCTGCAATTTAATGACATGAACTCAAAATGACAACTTATTTTCCAACTATGAAATACTGTATTAAAATAGACTGAGCCGAATCAGGCGTGGTGACCCACACTTGTAATCCCAGCACTGGAGAGATTGAGGCAGAAGTTCCAGGCAGTGCTGAATTTCACAGCAAGTTCAAAACCAGCCTGAGCTATTTTGTGAGGTCCTGTCTGTGAAAGAAAAAAGATATGTAGAAAAAATATAAGATCTTAAAAATAGAGCTATGTTACATTTTACTTGTAAAACACACTAGTCAATTAGACTATGTTGTATGTTTTCGTTCTAGCTGTGAAAAAGAAGATTAGGAAAGGTGTGGAGATATATTGACTCCAGGGCAACTTAGGAAGCATTTATTGATATGCTTTACTCAACTGTCACTTATGATTAAATGGTCGCTGAAGAACTATTAAGGACTGTAAAGGATTATTCACAAAAACGAAATTCTGTGTTAAAAAAATTATTTTCTTGAATAAAATAAAGTTCTAATTAAGTCTTCTTATGACTGAGATTGCTCTTTCCTCTGAGGAGTCAAATTGGGAGACAACTTTATTATAAGTTACTAGAAGCAAAACAAATTCTCTGTGAGAAGCAAACAACATGTTTGCCCCATGAGTGTGAAGCTTGTACTTTGTGGCTTGTGGGCATGCTCGGTGTTCAGTGTCTCTTGCTGTACTGGAGCGTGGAGCCAACGGCCAGAGCACGTGCACAAAAATAACCAAGGAGAGTTTTGTACATGGACTGCTTTGCAAAGACATGAGTAGAATTAGGAGAAACTAAAAGGACAGTGAAGGACCCTGGGCCGGGCAAGTGTCAAGGAAGCCTTGGCCACACCTAGCAAAGAATGCAAACAGGGGAAGTGATTAGCATGATCCAGAAAGACAGCTGGAGCTAGAGGTGAGGGCTACAGGCAAGAGGTCTGGCCTTCAGCGGAGGGAAGCAGCTGGCACCCACCCAGCGCCCTGCAGGAACAGACCTCAGCACTTGCACAGTGACCTAACTCTTCTGCAACCTTGGCGCTCCTGCTGCTGCCTTCTGCTTCCAACAGGAAGACCATAGGAAGAGAGTCCACTTACGAAACGCACAAAGCTGGGAGCTGGAGTGGAGGGCAGACTGGAAGTGAGAGAACAGCTTCTGCTGCCAAGTGTTTACCACTCACTCATGGACTTTTGGCCATACATATTCTGAATAAAAGAAGAAAAAAGACAGAAGGAATTTCATAGGAATGCAAGCGTCATTGATTATTTGCTTAGATACAAAGGTGAAGGTGACTTTTCTCTGTATTTCCCTGAAATTTGCAGAAATCAATGAAAAAAATAAAAAAATTACAAAGAAAATTGTATTTCCTCTAAAATTCAAAGCACTGAGTCTCCAGTGACAGACTGATGTAATTATCCACCCAAACCATAAAATTTTTATGAAATCAATGGACAGCCCTGAAAGGTGATATACACCTCCACAAGTGCCCATTGGTTTGGAAGGAAGGAAAGAGTTCCTAGAGTCACAGGGTTGGGTGAGGAGGAGGGTGATGGGCAGGTCCTGGGAAATATCTGCTGTATACAGAGAAGCTGGTTTTATGACACATGACACAGAGTGTGGCACTAATGGGAGGTCCTGTGAACCTTTGTCTTTATCCATAAGATCCAAGAATGTGAAACTTAATGCAAGAGGAAAGTCTAAAAGCAAGAGACATTGGGAAGGACAAACAAAACCACAATCATTTTTATGTATTTGTTACAGGGTCTCACTACGCACCTCAGACTAGTAGTGGTCCTCCTGTTTTCAGCCTCCCCAGCGCTGGGATTACAGGCACGCACCACCACTCCTGGTCCCTGTGGCCAGCTCAGTGCACCTAGGGGTGGGGCCAGTGAGTCACGTGGTGCTAGGGATCAAACCCTGGTCCCTGTGCTCCCTAAGCAGGCCCTGAGCTATCTCACCAGTCCTTCAGGAATTACTTTTATAGATGGCTTGCCCCCTTACATTCCTTCATAGATGCTTATCAGTGTCAACTACATAGCCATAAGTAAATGACAAATATCTGTCTATCCAGCAGCACACACACACCACTGGAAAGCAGGAATATACTATATGGCCTAAGCAATCTGCTCACTCACTTTGAGGCCTTTTTGAGCAAAATACATAGCAGAACTGTTAGGAATATTTGTGAAATAAAATACCTGATCTAGAGGCGAGGATATGTCCTTGCCTCCTACTTATTCTTGGACAAGTAGCAAGTTTGAACAAAATTGCCTCCACTTTGGAAATACATAATAATTGCACAACCTTCCAAATGCATTGCTTCTACATGCAGTAAGTATTTTTTAAAAAGGGAAGATTTATAAGCAAATGAATAACTATATTTCAGGAAAAAAAAGCACAAGAAAAAATAAAACCCTTCTTCATACACTCAAAGAAATTGCGAGCCTTTTAAAAACCAAGTGCAAAATGAGCTCGCAGAGTAGGGAAATAAAATGAAGGTGACAACTAAACAATCACAAATGCGAAAGCTACATTAGAATGAGAATCTAACAAACACTGCTTTGCAGAAGCCAATTAACCACAGACTTGAATGCAATGAGCACGCAGGCAGGAGCAAGTCAGGAAAGACAGGGAAGTAATTTAAGGTTGAGAGTTAGAGCAGGCAGGGCCAAGAGCTGCTCCTGTGGCAGAGAACACAAGAAATGCATCTTTTTAAAATTGAAAGCCAGGAAGAAAATATCTTCTTTTAAAAACAGAAAGAAAACACAAAATCTTCAGATCAAAGGAACTGCTGCTCCCAAGGACACACCAGCATTGAGACTCGCAATGTGGAATGCTACAAAGAGCATGCATTCGGGGAGGGGATAAAGAAAGGGAGGAAGACAGATGCGCAGCAGCTTCATACGAGGAATGCAAACGTTATGGACTAAAACGTGTGCAAATAAAAAATAATCTGAAAAAAAATGCTGTCAACAGGGCTGGTGAGATAGCTCAGTGAACTAAGTGAATGCTTAGGCAAGCACAGGGGCCAGGCTTTGATCCCTGGCACCACATGCTATGCCGGCCCTGCCCCTGGGTGCGCTGAGCCAGCAACCGAGTCCAGGCATGGTGATACACACCTGTAATCCCAGGGCTAGGGAGGCTGAGACAGGAGGATCGCTATGAGTCTGAGCTGTGTAGTGAGACCCTGCACAAAATACAAAAAAAAAAAAAAATCTATTAGCACTAAGTCCAAAATAAAAATAAAAATGGCAGGGGTAAGGGAGGAGTAAAACAGAAACTGTCCATGATGAGATCATGAAACTAGCTTCAGACTTTTCCAGAGCAACAGACAACACTGGAACACAATGTGACAGTGTCTTAGGGGATTATAAGGGGAAATGACATGATTCTATAATTTTATATACACTCCACTTGTCAATAGAAGTAACGAAACAACATTCAGAACGGAATTATTACTGGACCCTGCTTGAAAATCAATCTTCCAATGAAACATTGAATCAATACAGGAGGTTTGGTAAGGAAGATCCTTTGATGAAGAGGTTGCTGATGATCTGACTCATTTAGACACAAGACTCACACCCACATCTCATCCCGCCACAGGACCTTTGCAACTGCTCTTCCTTCTTCTCCATGGTTCACCTTCACTCATTCCTTCAGATACCTGTCCTTTGACAAGTCTATCAAAAATAATCCAGTCTGTACCCTCCAGTCTCCTGAGCTGCTTTATTTTAATTCTTAGCACTTACCCCTGCTTGATATTGAATGCATGTATATTGTTGGTCTCCTCCATTAAAATGGTGCATAACTATCCCATGCTATATTCTCAGTGCTTGGAACCCTGCTGAGGATGAAAGAGGCTCAAAACTTATGTCACCCAGGCATAGTGACACATGCCTGAAATCCTAACATTTAGGAGGCTGAAGCAAGAAGACCAAAGTTTGAGCCTCTTTTGAACAACTAGATACAGCTCAGTGTGGAGACCCTAGATACAACCTCCATTACCAGTAAAAGGAAGTATTTGTTGATTGAAAAAACTGTTCAAAATTTTAAAACATTAAAAACCTTAATAGTGCTTAACATTATAACTGCAACAAATGATGTTACCCATTTCCTGAACAGTGAGGAATCAACTTGACAAATTCTAAAATAATTGCTGGATCAATTTTAAAAGTTAATGAGATGTTTTGAGTTTCGCATTTGCAATTTCCCTATCTAAACTCAAGCTGGATGTTTTTATTTTATGGACCACTGGAGTTCCCTGAGATACTGACAACTTAGTGAAGGCAAAATAATAGACTAATATATTGATTCCATGAAATTAGATTAGGCAAATAGAAATAGCCATGTATAAATATATAATATGGTAGGGCTGTCAAGGACCTGGAATAGCAGGGGAACTCAGATATTAATGGTGGCTGTATGAAGCAATACAACATTTTTGCAAACTTTGAAAGCATGTGGAAATTTTTTTAATCTGCACATCCATTCACCTAGAAATTCCATTTGTGGAAAATAACCTTCCGATTCATTTTCAAGGATTAAGAGGACATTGGTTGTACTGCTGCATATGATAGGAAAATAAAACCAAATTCCAGCAAAGAAAGGGATGATTTGGGGTGTTTTTGTTTTTGTTCTTGTTCTTGTTTAGGGTCTACAGGGTGTTCAGGGTCTCATGACTAGATTGGACTCATAGTGATCTGCCTATTACAGCCTCCCAAGAGCTGGGGTTACAGGCGAACACTGCCATGCCCCCTCTCAATTGCCATCTCAGCACATCCTGGGAGTATGGTCAGCACTCAGGCCTGGGGATCGAACCCCTGGCCTCGTGCCTGCTTGCAGGCACTTTAATACACTGAGTTATTGGCCAGCCCTAGAATGGGATGATTTGTGAGGTCCCCAAAATATATACTAAGTAGGTAGTAAAGGCAAGTGAATTATATTGTTATATACAAATGTGTACGATATGAATGCATATGTTGGTAGGTACAAGTGTGCACAATATATAGTGGACAGGCAAAACTATAGAACATACATGCCTTCATTATGTAAAAACAGTATTGACCTATGCAAGTATTTGCTTCAAATTGCATGCTATTTACAAATATCTGGAAAGAAACTTCAAAAGTGTGTGTGGTAATTGCCACTTGGAAGTGAGATTTGGTGGAATGGAGAGGGTTAGTTAATCAACTTCTACAGAATTTAAACTGGATATACTACTTTTATTATAAAATTAACTTTCAAAAGTTTCACATACTTTTAAACAAATTTATTCAATGTCTGCAATGTACTGAATACATGAAAAGCCACATTTTATGTCCAAGGAGTAAAAAGTTATCAAGGAAATCAATTCATCATTACATGGCATCCATCTGCACACACAGACCAGATTGTGAGCTCCCTGAATCTAAGACCAGAGATATTTTTCACCATTTGTCCCATGTACCTGTCACAGCACTCAGCACATGGAAAATATGTGGCTAAATAAGTAGATGAATGAATAAATGAAGGAACATATGCAAGACCAAAAGTTATCTGTGACCCAGTGTCACTACCACACTCATCGCTTCCCAACCCTAGAGCTGATCATTTGCAAAACCCAACTTTACATGTATTATGATCTTTGGATGCTTTAAATTTGTCCTTTGGCTAAATCCATGTGAAAGACTTATACCTGTCAGGATTTCATTTCTGGCCTGTGACTACCAGTAACATCATCAGAATACCATCCTTGCAGGAATACCAATAATTTAAAGATATCCCATGCCAGGTATAGTGTTGTATACCTGTAATCTCAGCTACTTGGTAGGACAAAGCAGGAAGACTGCAAGCTCAAGCCCAACTTAAGTAACTTAGTGAGTGAGATCTTACCTTAAAACAAAACATAGAAAGAACTAGAAATACAACTCTGTGGTACAGTGGCCTTCGGTTTAATACCTAGTACCAGAGAGAGAAAGGGAAAGAGACTTAGAGACAGACAGACAGACAGAGACAAGGAAAGGGGAGGGGGGGAGGGCAGAAAAGAGGAACAGGGACAGGGACAGAGACAGAGACAGAGACAGACATAGAGACAGAGACAGGGACAGAGACAGAGACAGACAGGCAAACAGACCAACAGACAGACAGACAGAGATAGACAGACAGACAAAGGCAGAGACAGAGAGGCTTTTGACATATTCTGTGTCTTTTAAACCCCATACTGTTCTGAAGACTGTTCCAGAGAAGTATAAAGGTTACAAGTGTGGGGTCAAACTAGTACCCGCATATAGTACAGTACATTCTCACAGACATATAGGTATTGTGCCCAGGCCCCTAGGGAGGGCAGCCAACAACCTGCCACAGACTGATATTTAATGCCATGCAGCAGAACAACGGCACTGTGCAGGCAACCTCCCCTCCTGCAGGGTTTCCAGGAAGGGCTCTTCTCTGTTCGAAATGTCCTACAAGGAGTTCAGCAAAAACTATATTTAATTCAGTCTTTTTTTATTCTCTTTGCTTATTTACTATCTGGATATTTTATTCAAATTCAGAAGATCTTATTTGATTAAAACCATAATGCTCATAAATAAATGACTAAACTTCCATTTAGTTTCATTTTCACCAACAACCTTGAGTTGCCCAAGACCATCAGATACTGGCATATAACAAACTGTCTGGTTTTAAAATAGTTTGCTTCTCCTGCTACACACATTGACAGCTTTCTGATGCTTCACCATGACACATTTTCTGTTATCTGTCTTGAATACCTTCAAATGAAAAGAATGGCTTTCAGACTTTTCTTTAATATCTGAGCATTGACGTTTTAAAACAAATGACGTCACCCAAGCCCTGCATAAATCTGTTCAGGGGTTCTCTGATACACTCAGGAAGAAATGCCAAGTCCTCACACGAACTGCCCAGCACTCCGTGGTCTGCGCTGGTGATTGCTCAGCCATCACTGGCCCATCTTCCCCTTCCTTCCAAAGCTCCAGCCTTCCTGCCCTGTTCCAGTTCACCCAACCTGCCAAGGCATCACTCGCCTCAGGACCTTAGCATGTGCAGCTTCCAAAGCCTAGAATGCCTCACTTCTCATTGGCCACTTCCTGCCCATCCTTTAGGACTTATACTAAGTAGCACTTTCTCAGGAGGCTTCTCAGACCCCTACTTTATGACCTCTTCCTGTTAGTTTTTCCATTCTTTCCCTTTGTGCACCTTGTAAGTTTAATGTCAGCTATGTATTAGACTTTGAATTCCAGATGATGGGAACCATAACTGGTGAATTAATCACTACTAATGTCAACAAGTTTTTGTTGATTAGATGGAAAATAAAAGAAAGAAATTAATTTTGTCCTCTCTTTTAATTATGTCTTTCCCAACTACAAATTGGGCACAGTAAGCGGGGGGGGGGGGGTGAGCCCATACATCACTCATGCTTGCAGCAAACTCTGTTACCCAGGATGAGATGGAGGTAGACACAGAACCTGGCACATGGGCTACTGTGTTGGGCCCAAGGAAGGCCAGAAAAGGAGGTATTCTTTACGGACAGAAAAGCAGAGCACAAAACTGCATTAAGGAAGCAGAGGAAGGAAGGCAGGGAGTGGGAGCTGGAGAGGTTAGCAGTCCGGAGGACTCCGGAATGTCACTGGGAGGGGCAGTCAGGGCCAGGCTGAACGGGGCAGGCTCCGGGGGAGGCAGCAATTTGGTCCCTGGGTGAGAAAGGGAGCCTGTGATGGGAAAGCCGTTCCCCAGGGGCTGCAGGGGTGAAGAAAGGGCACTTGGGACCTATCTTAACCAACGGACCAGCAGGGAATGAGGACAGGTCTGAGGAAGTCAATCGCACCCCCTGTAGGCTGTCCCACAGTTAGAGAGCACCCAAGTGCTAGATCAAAGAGAAATACCTTCTGGATGACATTATTAATGGTAGAGAGGAAAATGAATGTTTCCCAGGGTACCCTTCAACCTCACACAGCGAGATGACGGGTCTGAAGGTCAGTCTCTGTGTCTAAGAAAGCGACAACGAGGAAGAGAACAGAGCAAGCCAAAAGCCCTCACCCAATTTCTGCATCCATGCTCACCACAGCTTCTGACACCTCCACATCCACAATGGATTTTGAAAACTATTTTCCTCTCTGTTGCCAGCTCAACGCTGTATTTCTTTATTAATTATCTGGAAAAAAAATAGCTTGCTGCCAACCCGAGACGTCCTAAAATGTCAATACAAAATGCTGGCGACCATTGTCATGGCACTGAAATAATAGACGATACTTACAGAAAACTGCTGTATTAAGCATACTCTGTTAGAACAGTCTCTGTCCTAAGAAACTTGTTTATTCAACTTGTTTAATCCTCTTGAGAAAAAAACCCACACGCAATAACTATTATCGTTTTCCAGATGAGAAAATTGAGGCCCAGGAAGAGTGACACCATTGAGCTATGGGCCTAAAGATTCAAACCCAGACAGTCAGACTCCAGAGCTCAATTCTGGACCACCAAACTAGCTTGTTAAGTTTGCCCATACCTTACAATTTACAAAGCCCTTATCTGATCCTCTCAATAATGCTTCATAGTAAGGAACATCTTTATCTCTGTTGTACAAATAGGGGAAACAAGGCTGGGAGACATTAAATACTGGTGTAGGGCACTAATACCAGGGAGGGACTTAAATCCATGATTCCTCACTCCTAAAATGCCACACCATCTTCCACTTCTGCTTTTGTAGGCATATTAATGAGGACTGGATTGCACCTAAAAGAGTCAGATCTGCAGGAGGATAAAGACTACACTGAGGGTTTATTGGGCTTGGCATGAAGGTCATGATCCCTGAAAACATGACGTATCTCCAACGTGAAATATGACTTCACATGGCTCCAACATCAGGGAGTATTCCCGAAGATACCAAGAGAACAGGGACCCAAGAGCTAGCACCAAAGACGAACCTTGCTGGGAGCAGCTGGTGCCTGTCAGATGGCCCTGCTGCACCAGCAGCTCCAGAGAGTGACCAAAAAGCCAGGAGGGGTTGTAAAGACAGATAAGACAGGAGCCCTTGTCCGGACCCTCCCCGGAGCCCTCTATTGTGCCTTTTTCCGGTTAACGCCTCTCTTGTCCGCATGCCATCTCCTCCCCACCCCTCCCTTGCCGTGCCCACAGTGCCAAATGCTATAACTGAACCTCTGGCTGCCGCTAGTGCATTTGTCTCATTTCTCAATTACCCTAGAAGCAAATCAATTCTTCGGTTCCTCTGATGGTTTCTAGTAGCCGGGGCATTGCAGCCCTGGCTCCTATTACCCGCGAACTCATCATGCTTCCATTACACGCTTCTCACAGAACCACGTTGGCTTCCGATCCGCAGTGCCCCCACACACACACTGTCTTTTTTTAACTGCAGTCCAATATTGCTGACATGGTTAGGAATTGAAAGCAATGGCTATCGCGGCCAACTCCCTGAGAAGCAGCGCTTGGGGCAGGGACGGGGAAGCCTTAAAGGTGTCTCCCTGTCTAGCAACATCATTGCCGCCGGGAGGCCCTGCTGGCCAAGGGGGAGCTGCACACAACCGCGCATCCTAGGGCTGCTATAGAAACACCAGCCATACACACTGGGCTGAAATTAAACACCCAAGCTGGACTGAGACCGCGCCGGGATCAGCTCCCGCCTCGGTCGCCATGGTAACGTGCCAAGCGACGCGGCGCGGGGATACTCACTCCATCGCGGAGCTCCGGGCTGCCGGGGCGCTGCTGTGGGGCTCGCGGCGCTGCTCACCTCTGCGGGCGCCGAGCGCTCTGACCGCGCCGCGTGCGAGGTGGAGCTAGGAGCCGTCTCCCCTCCCCGCCCGCACCCCCTCCTCGCCTGGAGGGTTGAAAGTGAACGCTCGGGCTCGCTCGGCTCCCAGCCTGCGAGTAAGACGGGAAGCAATTGGATAATGTTGTTTGCTGGGTGCCGGACAAGCCACTCCACTTGGGAGGGAGCGCGCCGGCAGCTGCGCGCCGGGCCAAGGGGCCACCAGCGCTCAGAGTCGGGCGCCCAGGCGCCAGGTGCGCCCGCGGCTCCCCGGGGACGTAGGGTGCTGCGCGAAGCGGGCGGGAGGGGGAGAGAGGTGGCGGCGGCGAATGGCACAGCCCAGAGGGCGCCGGGAAACGACTGAGTCATTGGCAAGGTTGCAGTTCTCGTCGCTTGGAAGTTGCCAAGAAGCTTCTGGCCTCTGCCCACAGCAAGGACTGCCCCCACGGGGCTGGGCTCAGGCTCCGAAGAGCCATTGTGCCAGTGCAGCGGGCACGCGACTGCGTTTCCCAGGGAAAGTCCAGCGGCGCTGCGGCAAGTTAATGCGGTCGGTGTGTCCCCACTTTGGTGACCTGACGCTCTTCTCAGCGTCACACCATATTTGCGCATCCTCGCCCGCCTCAAAGATACTGTCCAGCTTCCTCTGGTCTGGGAAATGCATACATACACATATATTAGCTATCATATATAATACAGTTATATATTATAGTTATTATATATTATATATAATAGTTATAGTGAGTATGTTTTCCCAAATTACCGCAGCCCCGCCCCATGTAATAAGTCCCCCTGGGACACATATTCCCCCCCCCCCCCCCCCTGAGACTCCTCCATGATCAGATTCCAGGTGCAAACACGATCCCACCCAGGCGCCTGCCACCACCGTCAAGAAGGGGAGATGACACACGCTCCAAGCTTTCCTTGCACCTGACTGCCCGGTCCCTCTGTGTGCCCTTCCGCCAGGTGCTGAGGACAGGGAACAAAGTCTACGCATAGCCACCAGAGCCCCTGCCCTAGTGGCATTCACAGGCAACACGGGAAAGCACAAAGCACGCAAAAAAAGAGAACAAAGAAGGCTAAAAATACTGTGATAAACCTTAAGTAGCAAAAATATTGTGGTAGGTATTCTGAAGTTGATTTATGAGAATCACAGGACTGTGATTCGCCTAAAGCCGGTTGAGTTGCACATTCTGGGTAAGCTCCCCGGCAAGTAGCTTACATCTTTAAGAAGCTGTTTTTTGACAAATGCTCCAGTGGGAAACAAAAGGGGAGCAGACCTGCTTGGTGCTTGGTGGGGCACTCAGGAAAGGCCTCTGTGCCAGGCTGGCCCGCAGGGGGACAGGCCTCTCACAAGAAGGCAGCCCAGCGGGGAGACTGCTGGGGGTGGGGGAGGAGGCTTGGTTGGTGGCTCTAGGTGGAAAAGAGGGCCAGTGCCCAAAGGACCAAGGAGACCCATGGAGGAGGTTCCGAATATAGTTATCTTTCCACATAGTCAGCCCCAGGAAAGACTCATGAATTTATGGCTAGAGATTGCTGATGAAGTCTAGTTTCCCTGTGTAGAGTGACTAGCGACATTAGATTGTCTCCTTCCCTCGCTCCACTCATGGCCCCTCTGGCCACTGTGTCCCCCTTCCTCTTCCCCTGTTGCCAAGCCTCTGAGGGTTGTCCAGACTCTCTGGCTCCACCCTAACTTCCTCTTTCCTCTGGGGAGAAGATTAAGTTCAGGTGTGAATGATGAAGGGCCTTAAACAGGAATAAGATTTAGTTTTCTATCCCTCAAGAGCTCTCAGGTGAGTTTAGCAATTCTATCCCTCAAAGAGTTCAGAGACCCAACCTCTTTCAAAACATTGTTCTGTCATAGAAGGTCACTCTTCTTAAAGTCATTTGGTGGTCCCAGGTGGCCTGCTCAGCTCCAGCCATCACATCTCCGCAGGAGCCTGCACAACAGCGGAAGGAACAAAGAAGAAGTCTGTGCCCCAGCTTGCCAGCTTCCTGTTCAGGAAGGCTCACTGAAGTTGCCGTGGGACACTTTCTCTTTCATTTCTGTTATTGTTTAGAACTGAAATACCCACCCACAAGTCTTCTATTTTCAGAAGTGGGTTTATGGAAGGCGACTGGATTATGGAAGCACTATACTCACAAGTAATTAATCCAGTGATGAGCTCATAGCTGAGTCCTGTTAGGAGGCGGAGCCTGGTGGGAGCAGGTGGATTATCAGGGAACAATGTGGAAGGGTGTATGATCTTGTCTCTGTCTCTGTCTGCCTCTGTCTCTCTGTCTCTGTCTCTCTGTATCTCTGTCTCTTCTATGTCTCTGTCTCTTCTGTGTGTCTCTCTTTCTTTGTCTCTCTGTCTCCGTGTCTCTGTCTCTTCTATGTCTCTGTCTCTTCTGTGTGTCTCTCTTTCTTTGTCTCTCTGTCTCTGTCTCTATGTCTCTGTGTCTCTGTCTCTTTCTCTCTCTGTCTCTCTCTCCCTCTCCCTCTCTGCCTCTCTCTTCTTCTCTACCTCTTTCCCTCCATTACTCTCTCTGTCCTTCCTACCTACCATGACTTGGCAGCTTTAATCCACCAAGCCTCCTGCCATGTCATTTCCCTCTTAGAGTCAGCCACACACCAGCTGAACCCTCTGAAACTGTAAGCCAAGTAAACCTCAGCTCCTTTCAATTGCAGATGTTAGGTATTTTGTGCTCCTGGTGAAAGGCTGACTAGCACAACCTGTCTGTCCAGCATTCAGTCACATTGCCAGCTTCAGTTTCCAAGGATCCCAGGCAAGGCAGACTTCACTTATTCTCATCATGAGTCTACCCCAAAACTAAGGGGACATCCATCCCTGTAGAAAAGAGGAAGTAAGAACTAGCAGAAAACCAGCAACTGTGGCCACACTCCTCAATCCTTGGCATTCCAGCCTCTGGCCCCTGCTGCTGCTGCTGCCATCACTCATCATAAGGCCCCCAGTGCCATTTGCCATGGGAACATCTAAATCCTTTTCTTGAATGATTTATAAACAACATTTGACATTTTCGGAATTTCTTTTGTTTCTGTTGCATTTTTACTTGAAATCAAATTTATCAAGGTATAATTCACAAACAGTAGAATCTACCTTTTTACTTGTACAGGATTATGAGTTTGTATACATTCTGTAGTCCTGTAACCATGTCACCATCAAGATATTATGTTGCCATCACTCCAGGGCATCCTTCAAATTTCTTGATGGTCACTACACCACCTCACGCCTCCAGCCTCTGGCAGCCATTCTTCTAATTTCTGTCCACGGGTTTTATTTTCCAGAATGTCCTATAATTGCCCCCAGACATGACATAGCCTTTTGTGCTTGACTTCATTCACTTTGCAGTGCCTCTGAGATGTATCCAGGTTGCCATGAGTAGGCAGTTTCTTCCCATTGGTGGTGATTCCATTGCGTAAATGTACTGCGATTTTATTCTTTCATCTCATGATGCGTGTTGAGGCTGTTTCTAGCTTGTGGCAATTATGAATAAAACTTCTGTAAACACTCACTTCCGGTTCTTTGTGTAGACAAATGTTTCTATTTCTTCTGGTCATTTAGGGTCATTCTTCCCACTTTGATGCACTATCTTCATGACACCACAATAGCATGACCTTCTAGCCACTCTATTACTTGTTTCTTAAATACTGGCATTCTACAGGGTCCATATCTTTCCACAGTATATACTCTTCTTCAGCAATTCTGTCTCCTCCATAGATCTAGAGTTCACTTCTCAAACTAAATCCAGATCACTGTCCTAAACTTGGAAAGTGATATTTGAAGGCCATTGTCATACCTCCGCTAACACCAGAAACCCAGTGTCCAAAATGCTGTCATCATCATTTTAGCTATAAACCTCTCCTACTAAGCTGTCTACCTATCTCAGTAGCAGAAATCATAGAAGCGTCACCAGAAACCTGGCCTTGATGATTTACCGTCCCTACCGCACTCTCCAGTCACCAATAATCCCAGCTTCCTTCTGAACGGCCACCAAGCCTTCTGCCACTGCTAGAGTAGCCTCTCACATAGCCTCCTTGCCTCCACTCACATTTCCTTTCAGTCTTACCCACATGGAAATTTAATGCCATCAGCTGCCTAACACCTGCCCATGGGTGCCTCTTAACTAAGGCAAAGGTTGAGTTATAAGTGCCTCCTAAATAGTTTAGTTTAGTATATTGGTTATTACAATTATCAAATGCAATAGAAAAACAATACATTCATTTTACAGGACTGGATCTTATCTTCTTAAGAACTGCCAGTACATCTTCTATATATATTAACTATAGGAAAAACATAACAGGCTTTAGATTCTAACATATTTTGGTTAAAATTCCAGCTTATTGACTGCTCCACCCATGACCTGAGGGTTGTAAGTGCTCCAGCGCTGAGATACCTCTGTAGCTCTTTTCATTTTGAGATAGGATTTTGTTAAGTTGCCCATACTTCAACTTTCAATCCTCTTACTTCAGTCTTTCAAGAAGCTGGGTTTGTAAGCATACACTACCATATCCATCTCTAGCTAGCTTGTCACTAGACTTGTGATCTTGGGCCCATTACTTAATGTAAGTCTCAAGTTCACCTACAGAATGAGGACATCATTACCTGTCTTTAAAATTTATTTTGCAGATTATATATAATATGTATACTTCCAACATTGCCAGCCCTGCAGATAACCCACTACTCTTACAGACTACTGGACTATATTGGATTACTTTACTGGATTCATGCACCCATAATATTTGAATGGCAATGGAATACCCATCTCTGACAAAAGTAAACAAAAAAGGGAGATATAAATAAAGGACCATTTTGTAGTGAAAAAAAAATATATATATAAAATATATAAAAAATATAGCATAGATATACAGCAATAAGAAGAAAGATTTGTACTAATAGTGTTTGGACAAGATATCATATCTGCATCTTGTACTATGAATAACTACTACAAAGACAACATGTATGCAATGTATTATTTATTGTAACTGTCTTACTAACCTGTTTTGAAACTGTCTTAATGCTATTTCTTTCTCAATAAAATTAATATAAAAACTATATATAATGTGCATTAGGTATCTAGCACAGAGTCTAGTAGGCAATAGGCAATAAACATAGCTCTAATCAGCTATTTTCATGATCATCATCATTACTACACTGTAATTTTCTTTTGAAATTATAAGCATTTAGTAGCTGTATCTTTACATATCTTCATAGTGTCCCTTTGAAGAAGTGAAACATAGATCACTGATCAGTCTGTTCTCAATGAAATAGAAATGTTAGCTTAGATAACCAATTTATATGTTTATTTAAAAAGGTATCTCATGTTCATAAAACTACAAAGTAGCAGGATATGAGTATTCTGGTAGTCACATACATTCTCTACTTATTAATATTTAATTAGCTAATTAATAACTAATTCATTCAGTTGAACTTCTGGGGACCATTTGTACACCAAGTGCATATAAACACCTCTCCAACTTGGAAGCCAATGACTTAACTTCACCTGAAATTTAGTTTAGAGCTGGGAAATAAAATAATGATATCATAAAGTCCATCATATAACGCTTATGCCTAGGTTGAGGGAGTCACAAATTTCTTAAGTACCTGATGGAGGCCATAGGCTTTCTTCCAGGAAAAGCATAGAGATGACCCAATCCCACATTTTGCTTCCAATAGTACGTAATTTTGCTAATCAGAGTTAGCCTTCACCTTCTGATCTAATGAATGACCCAGGAGGATTTTTCTGTAGGTGTCATATGTATACTTCAGAATAGGAATTCTTATACTGAGGTCCACGGAGATCTGCCTGAGATTCTAGATAGACTAGTGGAGCAGAGGTGGGGGATGAGGGTCCACAGCTCTCACAAGGTCTCAGTGTTCTCTGATTTAAAGCAAATACAGCTCTAAATAGGACTAAATAATGGTTTTCTGCTTTCCTAGGATTATAATGGGCTGGAAAAAAACAAGCAAAGACAATAACAGCTATAAATAAGGGGAAATATAAAAATGGATACAAGACAGCAAAAAATGACATCCGTTGGGGGTCACTCAGTGGAGGAACGCACTGTCCTAATATCACAAGATATCAAGGAGTGGCAAAGAATTTAAAAACGTCCTGTTTAGGTTAGGTTTTCCATGTATATATTCTTTTTTAATTTTTTTTCTTTTCTCTTTCTTTCTTTCTTTTTTTTTTTTTTTTTTTTTTTTTTTTTTTTTTTTTTTTTTTTTTTTTTTTTTTTTTTTTTTTTTTTTTTTTTTTTTTTTTTTTTTTTTTTTTTTTTTTTTTTTTTTTTTTTTTTTTTTTTTTTGTGGTACCAGGGAGAAACTCAGGACCTTGTGCTTGCCAGGCAAGCACTTATTCCACTGAGCTATCCCCCTGGCCTTCCATGCATATGTTCTTATGAGGCTAAATTATTTGGAAATAAGTTCATGTAGCACTCTTATCCTTTATCTGTGCTGGAAAATGAATATAATGCTTTTATTTCAAGTGTGTAACTAAAGATGAAGGGAATAAAAGCAGTATAATTCACCGAGTTCAAGGTGCCATTCTGATATGTTAACAAGCCAGAATCAAACCATGAGATTGATAATTAAAATATAAAAAATAGATTCAGCCTTCTTATTTATTTTACTTGGCATGACTAGATTCTAATTGTACTCCTTGAATGAGAACTGTGATGTCCAACAAAGCTTTCTGTATTTTTTATATTTTATTTCACACTCTGCTTTACTATTTCATACTTTTTTATAGGTAATGTTAATGTTTTGTTTTGTTTTTGTTTTGTTTTTGCTTTTGTTTTGTTTTGGGTTTCTTTTGGTAGAACCGAAGTTTGAACTCAGACCCTTGCACTTGCCAAGGAAGAGCTCATTCTACTGAGCCATCTCCCCGGCCCTGGCAATGTTAATGTTAAAGAAATGTGCAAAAAAATAAAACATGTTTCTGATAGAAACTAGGTGTTCACACGGAGCTGTGCCTAACTATATTGGGGTCTTGGATGCAATTAAATGAATTACTGAGTTTAGTGATCTATATATTTCCATTTGGCTTATGGAGATGAAATTATATCAGGTATCACTGTGAGATTTCATGTCTCAGTCTTCTACTATGACTAAATACTCTCTGAAATATACCACTTCAAATACGTGCTTTTAATTTCTACTGAAATTTCTGAGTAAGCATAGTACACAAAATTGAGATAGACAGGTTATTAATGAAAGCAAAGAAGTTCATTTCTGTAGTTAAATATGGTCAAATTTCTCCTTCCTGCCTCTAGTCTTTCTATTAATTTTGTTCTGCATATTAAGAGGATACTTAGATAAGGCATCAACTGCGTTGACTTTTTAATTCATGTGTGGTTCTTGAAATCACAGTCTGTGGACCGTGGGAGAGATCCTGGGGCTTACCTTGTGCAGCAGCTGGCACAAATTCCCACAACTGACCTGAAATCATCCTCCGAGCTCAAACATACACATTGTTTTTGGTTTTTTTTTTTCTAGCTCAGAAGGCTGAAAAGACCTATTTGTTGTTTGTTTTTAGAATCCTCTCACCCACCCACAAAATGACGTATGTGTTTAGAACAGCCCATGATTATGTGTGTACAGATGTAGCAAGAACATTTATTTCACCACTGCCAAGTCTGACCTAGGATGGAAGATGAACAATGATCTCTCAGAGATAATCTGGTGACACCATGGACTCACATGGGGACCTTTGCCAACGATAATGGTTCCCAGTAGCCACACGCCAGGGAGAAGCCCTTTTAAGGCCACCAGGATGCGCTGCACATCTGTTGAGCTAAGATGCAGAAAAGGATTTGGTGATATTTAACTAATATAAAGTTACCAATACTTAATGTAACCCTATCAGTCTGCTGTGCTGGACATAGCTCGAGAAGCTTCTTGGTGATTTGGCGATATCTTTACAAGGGAGAATATGGGCAACATAATTAAACACTTTCATTCCTTTTTACAATGTTAAATGTCACTAATAAAAGTAACCATAGCTAAAAATGATCCTCCAGATCTTTTTGGAATTTGTCGTAAGGAGGTTTGTAGGAAAAGTTAAAAACCATTTCTCTCTGTGAGCACTGGAAACCCGGATTATCCCTGAAGCAAATGTTATTTTGCCTTGGAAAAATGTGAAGGAGCATCTTACATAAACATAATCAAGCACCCACTAGAATGTAATCCCTGTAGGGCAGGGGTTTCTTTTTCTGCCTCGCTTGTACTCTCAAGTAGATAGTTGTAAAATAAATAATGATTCATCTTGAGCATGATACCAAGAAATTGCACCTTCTGGGATGTAACTTCAATCAGCTTGAAGTTTTTACTTTAATGTTGATGCTTCCCAGAAATATTTATGCATACCATATGGCCATATGATACTGTTTGTGTGTGTGTGTGTATGCTGCTATCTAAGGGCAAGAGGAAATGTGAAGATCCGCCTTCTTTTGCTGCTCAAGAAATTATGGAAAGGAATTACTCTATGCTTGAACTACATTGTCAGTATTGTATCTCTGGCATCAAAACCCCCAAAACTAGATCTTGGACATATTATTGGGACCAAGCACCATGTTTGATGTCCTTCAAAGGTCTGTAGCACAAAATTAGATCCATCAGTGTGGAGAAGGGTTTGCAGTAAAAGGAATAGGTAATTTCACACTCAAGTCTTTCTCAGGATGAGTCAGTCTTGCAGTGGAAAATCTAGGGGGTGGGCAAGATAACTCCGTGAACTAAGTGCTTGCTTAGGCAAGTTTAGACAAGCTCAGAGACCACGATTCAATCCCCAGCCCACAGGCCACACCAGCCCCACCCCCTGGGCATGATGAGCCAATCAGAGTCCAGGAATGGTAGCGCAGGCATGTAATCTCAGCACTGGAGAAGTTGAAAGCAGGAGGATCACTACAAGTTCGAACTGCATAGTGAGACCCTCCAATAACCAAATAAATAAATGAATAAAAATTTTAAGAAAGAAGGAAAAATCTGAACTATAGAATGAAGTTAATATTACCATTTAGTTAAAGAAAAGGAAATGCAAGGTCCTTGGTATGAACTTGCACTACAATGATGCAAAAGGACACTGTCCACCCTTTATGATTTTAGGCCTTAATGAAGAAAAGCCATGATGTGGTACCAATATTTAAACACAATGTTATACATGATGACCAAGGGGAAGGTGAGTAGAAAATAGGGAAATCTCTGTGGAGGAATTGCAGCCTAGACTGTATCTTTAAGGATGAGTATCATGTAAGCAGAAATAAGTATGCATCTCTGTGTGACCCTCTGTATGTCCAAGACTTTGGAAGCAGAGAAAGTAGCAGTAAGAATACTTTGTAAGAGGAGAGACTAGCAAAACCAAAGACACAGAACAACAATCAGTAGGATGAGGTCTCCATATTCCTGGCATTGGCTTAACAATGTGGGACAATGAGAAGGACTGTAGTGTTGCTCATTTCCAGTGACACTATTTACACACATTGCAGTGTAATGAGGGTCCCTGGGACCACGTAGCATCGCCATCCTGAAAGGGATGAGGATAAGGCTGGAGATGTGGGTGAAGATGAGACAAAAGGGCAGAGATAGTTAGCAAATGCAGCGACCCCCTTCATTCCCAATCACAAGCCCATCATCTCATTTGCTCTCAGTCTCAATTAGTTCATAATTTCTACTTATGTAGAACAAATGGAATTGTGTTTCATGAGGCACAGCTGATTTTATCTATAATAATGATTTATGTTCTGTCACATTGCAAATGGTTCAGATATTGGCCCCATGAGAATCCGTACAGCAGCTTGTGATGTGGGAAAGGTGTTTCCTAGAGAGAGGACAATGCGTTATGTCCCACTGGGGCTTCTCCTGTGGTTTTAATGTCCTGTTGTCCAAGTCCAGAGGCAGGAAGACTAGGTAGGAGACTGTGGCAATGGTGTAAAGGAACAGTGAGAAAGTCCTCAATTAGGGCGATGAGAGTTGGCAGGCGAGAAAAGGGTGAACAAATATGCTGAGACTTGGAGTGTGTGGGTAAGAGAACAGCACCCAGTGCGATTCTCACGGCTCAGGTGGCTTGGTGTAAGGTGATAATGCCAGCCGAGCCAGGCTTTCAAGAAGAGCCAACAGGTGTCAGGAGAGGATTCCAGCTTCAACAAATGAGCAGCGTGTCCACATTACTCTGGACCAAGACCACCTTATGCTCTGTGTGTGTGTGTGTGTGTGTGTGTGTGTATGTGTGTGTGTGACTACGATTAAGCTGCTAGCAGCAGAACTGGGTGGAGGCAGAACTAGAGACTTAATTTTGAGAAACCCACTGAACTTGATTTCCTACAAAATCCTTCTGGAGATCTGAGAGTGTACAGAGCCCAAAGGCCCAGAGGGGAAAAATAACGCAAATAAGTAATGCAATTGATTATTCTAACGCTATAATTTTGATGTGAATCAAAATAACAGGGGAAGTTGCTCCCAGTAAGAAATCATTTGGTTCTGAGGCAGCAAACTTTCCATCACTAGGAAAACCAGTCAGTTAAGCTGCGCATTCTCCTAGAAAGATCATTAAATTTAGCTGAGAATTCTACTATCAGCAGTTATTTTTCTCCAAAATTTTTGAATGTTGTCCTTTAAGACCAGTCAATTCAGCCAACTTTCCCTTCCTTCCCGTTTTCCAGGTGCCCACATTCCTGAGCATGCCCCAAATTCCTCTTCGCCCCGATACCATCATCAGATCACTGCCTTCAGCGCCCACGTGAATGCTTATGCAAGCCCTTGCTTGAAAGGTTCTTGACCTCCTCAACCCCACTCCATTCTACCCAACTCCTCCCAGAAGATTCCATGTCTACATGCCAAATAAGAACATGACCTATTTTTAAGGACAGGGTGAATAATGGGACTGTTTTATCTTCTCAGGTTTCTACAGTCCATGTTCTTCCACATCCACTCTTTCCACTCCCCTTCCAACAGATTCAGTGCATCATGAAAATGGCAGCTGTGCTTCTGGGTTCTGAGGAGCAAAGCTTGAGGAAGACAGTCAGTGCCAATCTCCGTACTCCTCTTGTTGCCTCTGCAATACCCATCTGTCATAGTTACTCTTCTCTCCTTCCTGGGACAAATACTCGACACTCAAAATGAGGGAAGGAAAGATTTATTTAGCTCACAGTTACTGGAGGTCTCTGCCCTGGTCCTCTGGCCACGCCCCTCAAACCCCTCGCTGCTCCTCAATAGGTGTCTTCCCCATGACTTACACAAGATTTTGGGGGGACAACTAGACACAAACCATAATACTATCCCTAACATGTAAGCACTCATAGGAGGCACAGGCTTGGGGAACAGAGGAGCAGAAAAAGGACGATTAAGGCCAGTCAACCTCTCTGCTCCACAGGTGCGATTATTCTTGGTCCTGGAACCATCAGACTATTTAGGGGAAGTGGAAATATCCCAAACTACCAACATTTGCCCAGTGAGATCTGGACTGCAAGCCTGAGTTGGTAAGAGACCCATGTCAAAGTCAGGCTGGAGGCTGTGTGCCCAGGAGAGAGAGTCCGTGCTGAACATTTTGAAATTGGATGGTTTTGTTCAGGGCTTTCCCCAACCTTTTTCTATCCTAGGTACCATTTTCTTAGATGTACTCCACTCTGGCCCAGCAATCAACCCAGCACAGCTGTAGGTGAGTTTTACAAGCCCAGCACACAGAGATCAGTCATATATTGCAAAGGAGTAGACAGACAGTAGGAAGTGTTGGGGACTGTGACCAATGAGGAGCAAACAGACCATCTAAGGAGATAACCACAACTCACTCCCAGCCAAATACGACCATGGTGGAATATATGGCCATAGACTTTTTTTTTTTTTTTTTTTTTGAACTGGGGATTGAACTCAGGCCCTTGTGCTTGCCAGGGAAGCACTTATACCACTGAGCCATCTCCCAGGCCTACCACGGTGGAATATAGAAGGATTGGTGAATCCAGATCTTCTGAATTTTCTCTGGAAAAAAAGTTTTGTTTTTTTTTTTTGGTGTAAATCTCCACCAAGAAATGATAACTAGAAAAAAAAAAAAAAACTATTTTGTTTGCAGTCTGTGGTTTAAGACATCAGCTCTAATGGGTCTGTGTTTCACAAGCCACATGGTTGCATAACAGTTACCCTTCAGAATCACACCTTGACCCCACCACCTACTTAGTGAGGGGTTTATTTAGCAAGAGCCCCAAGCATCCTTAAAGCTGGCAGTTGGTGGGGGCAGAGGTCAGGTACAAATCTTCTAGGTGAAGTCCTGGGCTTAGGGTATGTCAAGCAAGCCACTTCCTGGGATAAAAGCCAATGAGTGGATAGGAGGGAAGTGCCCCAGGGTGATGCCTGGCTCAGGAGGCAGGGGTAATGCAGAAGATCAGCCGCAGGCGCCCATGTGTCCTGGGCCTCAGGTTCCTGCTCAGGGCAGCAGCTCTGCCTCCAGAGCCACCCATAAAGTCTCACAAACCCCTGTTCTCTGGGCTTCCTAAATAGAACAGGCGGTTCTGTTTAATACTACAGATCATTTATCCTGGGCACTCTTGAAATTAAATGAAAACCCTTCTCTGACAGCATCTTATGCAAGTCACATAGATTAATTGAGCTACACATGTTTGTCCTGAAAACAAAAATGACTCCTTCCCTTTTAGTTTTCCATATTCATAACCACCTGTTATGGTTCATGTCTACATGTGGCCCCAAAGCTTCATGTACTTCGTTATTTCTTTTTAATTATTTTTTAGAGAGGGTTTACAGGATGTTCAGGGTCTCACTATTAGATCAGACTCTAGTGATTCTCCTGTTTACAGCCTCCCAAGTGCTGGGATTACAGGTGCATGCCACCATGCCCAACATCAATTGCCATCTCAGCGTGCCCTGGAGTTGGGGATGGTGGGCCAGGGGTTCGATTCCCCTGCTTGCAGGCACTTTAATCCAATGAGCTTTTTGGCTGGCCCTTCATGTAGTTTAGATAAAGTTTTTTGGAAATAGCTGCATCTAGAGTTTATGATTGATTCATGGTTCAAGACTAGAATTAAGGTGCTGGGATTAAGGGTGAGTGATCCCTGGATTAACACACAGACTGGATTGGCACCACCCTATTACCAGCATTCTGGGTAAGATGAAAGGGGCAAGAAGAGTTTGTCTCCTCCTTCTGCTTTCATTCCTTTTTCTGTCTTCCACTACCATCAACTGTTGCTGCCCTACCTCGGAACACATGGATTATGGACTGAAGCCTCTACAAACTAAACTAAATAAACCTTTCCTGTTTAACTTTGGATACTGGGCTTTTGCTTCAGCAAGGAGAGAAAAATAACTAAGACACCACCATTTCCATAGCAGTCCTACACCAAACAGTAAGAAAAAGTATTTGCAAAGTTAAAACAAAAATAGTGGGGAGGGTAGGGGCTGGCTCTGGGAAGAGAAATTTGTCTCCAGAAGTCCAGACCCTCTCTGGACCCTCACAGTCCTTCATGGAGATACACATTTTCATGGAGAACCCTTTGGGACCAACAATATTTTCAAGCTCCTTTTCTCATCAAACGAACATCTGATGTGCAGACACAAGATACTGTGGCTAGTCTCAGAAAAAAATAGTTCCATGCATGGAATTCTTTCAAATAATATCAATTTTTAAAAGACTGTTATTAAGTTACAGTATAAAGCAGAAGATTGGTCAGATCAAAAATAACCTTTTGCAAAATCATAGGAGTCTTCCATCCAAAGAAAATGCTAACCCTCTTTTAAAGAAGAGCTCTGAAATTTGTCTTTCTATGTTACAGGTAAAAATGCTCTAGAATAGGCTTAGCTTCTACACCACGTGCCTTCATCCTCTTCTAAAAATGAAAGAGGCTCCTGCCCTGGCCAGCACCACAGACTGCCAAACTGGGGCAGGGCTGAGAGCAGGATACAAGGTTTGGCAATGGTCTGATGTCAGAGCCAGCAAACTTGAGGAGTTTCAAGGTGAAAATACCAGGAAACTCAGGCAAAATGTTTAATCTCATCAGTGACCGTGTCAGAGAAGAATGATTAGGTGGAGTGTGTTAGAGGTGGCCAGGAGGCGCTTTGGTGCTCCTGGAAGCATACTGTGTAAGACAGAGTTTGCAGCAGTGCATTGTATTGCTGATGCGAGAGCTCAGTGTAGAGCAAACTCCTCTGGAAACCTGGGTCACTTTGACTCTCACATAGTACCTGTGGCTCATGCTACTTTGACAGAATCCTGGAGTCCGTAGGGATGGGGGATACCTGTTTATGTATTAATTATTTGGGATATTTACTTTAGGCTTTAATCTTAATGACTGACATTTTTCTTCAGATGTTGAAGTGTCTGTCATGAGTGATGGACTTTTTTCTTTGTCGAGCTCACCACATAAGAATGCAGTCCCAAGTGGTACAGATATTACCTCTTCAACCCTTGGGAAGGTGGGTTTTGAGTAGAGTAAGCTGTAAGTAACAAACTATGGACAAAAATAAGTCAAGGTCATATTGTACTAGAACAACGCACATTTCAATTAGGTTTAATATGAGAAGAAGGATTGTCAAATAGTGTCACAGAAGAAGTAGTCCCGGGGCTGGACACCAGTCAAGTTCCAAAATAAGATGTTATAGGAGAACAGCTACATGCTGAAAGATTGCTCAGTTAAGTACTCACATAGTGGGTAAATGGAAGTCAGTTTCTTCAGTGTCAGAAAAAACAGTAATACACATAAAAAAATAACTAAAATTAAATTTGTCATCTTGAGTTAAACTTAGAGATGTGGGTGTTAACATGTAGTTTTCAAGATACATATTTGTGCAGGCCTATATGTATATACAATTTACATACATGTGTGCATGTGTATACAGGTGGGTCATATACTAGCTGTATTATTTAGCTCTGTCCATGGAGAGGTGTCCTGGGTTCAGAAACACCCCAATAAAAAGTATAGGGTGAATACTATTATTCTGCACAAAAGGGACCTGAAGCTCCTTAGAGGAATGATTCGTGCCTGAAACCACTTGTGCCAGAAAGCTATGAAGTACTCCAAGAGGATGAAACATATCAAAAGGAGAAAAGAGACGTCTTGAATTGATGTGCTCTTGCGGGCCCACTTAAAAGCAATAGAAATGATAGTAGAAATAAGTGACGCCTTATTAATAAAATAGGAGTGAAGTGAAGGGCTGGAAAGAAGGGAAAGGGGGAGGAGAAGAAGATACCCACTGGGATTCTGAGCCAGGTCCTTTATGAGAATTGAGGGGCTGGCCAGACAGGTCAGTGGACTAAAGCACCACCAGGATTTGATGCCTAGTGTGCTGTGCCAGCCCCACCCAAGGAGCACACTGAGACGGGGACTGAGACTGGGCATGGTGGTGCACATTTGTAATCCTAGCTCATGGGAGGCTGAAAACAGAAGAACCACCAGGAGTCCGATCTGCGTAGTGGGACCCTGCAGACTCTGTACTAAATTACAAAAAAAAATGAATGCAGTTCAGGGAGTATATAGTAATAATACATTAAGATTAATTTCCCAGTTGTGATGGTTGCATTGTGGTTTTATGGAAAAATGACTTTGTTTATAGGAAATATTGTACATGCTATTCAGAATGATAGGACATCAGATTGGCAAATCACTCTCAAATGGCCCAGGAAATAAAAGCTCTTTGTAGTATTTCCAACTTTGTTATATGTTTTTGACTATTTCATCTATATAATATGCAAGATCTTATATATATAAGATCATATATATATATATGATCTTGCATACTGCATATGTATATATATATATATATATACACACACACACACATACATATATAGACATAGAATATACAGGTACAACACAAAAGATAACTTCCTTTACACAAGATCACAGAAAGGTTTTTTATATTTATAAAGGAAATTGTCACAGTCAAGAAGGTAAATTACATATACAGTATACGTGAATGAAAAAATATGTACGATACCATGTGCATGCATTGTCCTATAGATAAGTAAAATGAATGCATATATTATATATAATGTGTATATATATGGTTTGCCATCTTAATAAACTGTAGAAATTCCCTTAATCAATAAAGAAAACATAACCATGTCTTCTATATATATAAATACTTTATAAAGTATAATAACAGAACAATCTCAGCATTTTTATTAATTACCATGTTTAACAAAGATATTAACTTTTTTCTCCATACTCAGAAAACCTAAAAGCAGCCGGGCGTGGTGGCTCATGCCTGTAATCCCAGCACTTGGGAGGCTGAGACAGGAGGATTGTTGTGAGCTCAAGACCAGCTTGAGCTACAAAGTGAGCTGAAGGACAGCCTGAACTGCATAGTGAGACCCTGTCTCAAAAAGACATTAAAAAAAAAAAAAAGAAAACATAAAAGCAGAAAATTAGAATTTAGGTTACTTTTCTTTTCCATGGTAACACTGCATATTTCTTCAAGCACAAAAGTTATATTTTATCATTTAAAATTTAATTTAGTCGAATACATAGTTTGTGTTTTCATAATGTTAATAAAGTGCTGTTAATTTATACAACCAAAGCATGAATATTTATACTAAATAGATAATTTTGATGAATTAAAACAAAATTTATCCAACAAGCTAAACCAATAGGTAGGATTCAGGAAATTTAAACTTAGATTTTCATGAAAAAAAAAAAACATATCCAAGACTTTCATAATGGAAGAGATTAGGTTATTTTTTAAATCAAATTTATTATCAAGGTAGTCTAATTTTCAGAGTTACATTGATTATGACAGTTAAAAGAGGAGTTCTGACATCTTTATATTATCATACATTAAAATATCTAATATACTTAAGACTAAATTTTTGTACTTTATTCCTCAATCTAATAGGTAAATACATTAATAAAACTTACATTTATGTCTTCTTCTCTCAATGGTACACTTTGGAAAGAAAATTGCCTGAAACAGTCAAGTAATTTAGGACATATATAGAAATTTTAGTTTATTTTAGTTTATAAGGAATGATTAAAAAATACAGTGAATGTTTAGAAAATGTTTACATTTATCACAATAAAAAGATATTCCTGGGCTGGGGAGATAGCTCAGCAGTCTAAGCACCTACCTGGCAAGAGCAAGGACCAGGGTTTGATCCCCAGTATCACATACTGCACAGGTCGGCCATCGAGACTGGGCATAGGGACTCACAACTGTAATCCCAGCACTGGGAAGGCTGAGACAGGAGGATCACTGTAAGTCCAAGCTGTGTAGTGTAGTGAGATCCTGTACCAAATAAATAAAAGATTAAGAAAAGAAAGAAGACACATTGCCATTAATTCCCTTAAAAATCCTCCAGCTCACCTCATACACATTTATCCTATTATTCTTGTCATTTTTTGAAGAAGTTCTGGAAGCAGTTCTGTTCCCATTGATGTGACAAAAAATATGGTAGATGCCGCAGTCAAGTGTCATGGGGGGGTGTGATGTAAAAAGAATTACGTGTGTCACACACATAAGCCAGCTATCCTCAGTGAATGTACTTGTTACATACTGCAAACATATACTAATTACACACTTTAAAAATACTACAGTGCATCCTTATTCAATATATTCTCTGGATCTTGCTTTTCCCCAAAGTCAACATAACCATAAAAGGTAAGTGATCGGAATTGGTCAAGGCACTCACGACTGTGTAACTAAAGACATAAAGAGGATTTCCAGAGCTGCTTCCGAAAGGGCCAACAACGGTGGACAAGGACGTCCGAATTGTGGGGGAGTATTCCAAGAGAAGGTAACAACAATGTGACTTCTACTGCAATCATTTCTTTCCTTAAATTCACACTGTATTACTTTTATCGCACCTCATACATTTTATGAGCACTTAATATTTTTGCATTTTTGATATTATTTATAAAATTTAACTTGAAAAATGAACTTGCTCCTTTAGATCTCTAATTTATTCATTCTTTCTACAGGTATACAAAATGTATCTATTCTAAATCCTTTTCATATTTATAAACAGAACTTTCATGAAGTCTTACATAAATGAGAGGAGCTAGTTGTGATAAGCAGCAAAATTAAGGTAAAAATCTAGGTAAACTGATTAAGAATATTTACCAATTAGACAGAATATAAATTAAGATATGTAGTTAACCATAATTTTCTCTTTGGGGGAAGAATTGCTAAATCTATGTGCCTGCATAGTTCCCTGTTAAAATTACCAAAACAAGCTTTTCTGTGCTTTTTTTCTCTTGTGTCCACATTTTTCACAACAAATTTATCTCCTTTCCTTAGCTTTATAGGTCCTGGAAAGAGTGCTTTTGGAATTTTTTGATTGTTTTCATAAATAAAAGATGACAATTGAGTTCTTAAAATTCACATTTTTAATTCACAAGAATTTTAACTTTATAGGTACTGACATAATTGGGTCCAAATTAAATGCACATGAAACATTGCCTGAGTTGTAAAAGAATACAAAAAACAAAAGTCTCTGGTCTTTAGAATCGAAGCGGAAGCCAAGTCTATTCCAATCAGAATGCATAGACAGTTCCATCAATAGCAGGAGAAGGTTCAACTCTGTGTTCTCAAGCTTAAAGAAAGGTCAGAGTCCTCTGGCTCCCAACATTCAAGTGGGTTCGTGGAAGCCAGAATTTCTATCACCTGCCACTCAGCAGGAGTGGCCCAATGATCTGGTCATAAAGATTAAAACCCTGGTTGTTACCTTCCAGCTTCTTGGTGACAGTGCCCTTGTAGTGAGAAAAGAAGACAGCAGGCCACCCCACCCACACCCCTGGCGTCGTCACCTAGAAAGGCACTGGGCAAACCTATTTGACAAGAAGCCTCCCGAGCCGTGACCACCGTACTGCGTTAGCCTCTTTCTTTTACTTGAGACCTAATCTCTGAAAGCTGGAACTTCCTTGCAGTAAATAGACACTGGAATATTCCATTTAAGAAAATTAATACCAAAAATAGAAGTGTATGGTTAAGAGTAAAATACCACAAAGGTCTAAAAAGTAAAAGTAACAGTTTCCCTCAGTGGTTTTAAATGACCCTTAAAGATGAAAAAAATAGCATAAAATCTGTCTTCTGCCTCTTATTCTCATAAATATATTACTTCATAAAAATAGTAAAATGTCGTATCATATGGACATAACCAACATGTACACACACTTATAGATCTTACTGTTTTCTATATTATATTATTATATCATATCATATCATATCATATCATATTATATTATGCTCATTTCTTCATTCCTTACTCTCTTTTCACTAAAGTGTGGTTTCCCTGCTTTAGGCTTTGCATTTCCAGAACTTTGGTCTGCTTTCCCTGTGACAGAATAACAGCAGTGGATACTTAGGGTATTAGTTAGAGACCTACATATAGAGGAGACATTGTCTGATTGTCCAAAGGCAGCATTATTTGTCGAGCTGTGAAAGGCTGCTGATTCTCATTCATAGAGTATAGGTGACTAGGTTGTTGAATGGAAGTAAAGAAAAGGAAGTGAATGAATGATCCTGAGAAAGAGTACGTGAGTGGCTGAATTAAGCCACCAGTTTAACTTCAGCTTTCCAGTTTCCCTCATTTAGCCCACATTATAATCATTCTACCTCTGGTCAAAAATAATGAGTAGATTGAATTGTGTTAGTGAATACACATCTGAAACAAATGAATGAGGAAACAAATAGTAAATTCACCCCTTGGATTCTTTTTACTTGTGATCTGTTTCCTTTGCTGAGTTTCCTGTTTCTAAATAATATTTTATAGATCTCTAGTATTTGAATTGTAAGAAATTCTACATAAAGTGCCAGTCGACCTATTTTGATCTCCTGAGTCAAAATGTCTAGAAAAGGAGGTTGACTGCATAGTGAGACCCTGTCTCAAAAAGACAAAAAAAAAAAAATAAATAAAAGGAGGTTGATCATTTCTATATGTAAAACCTTCCCCAGAAAAAGTCTACAAATGGTAATACATTTAGAGACCACCCCAATCTTACCTCCCAGAGCTCAGGGATCCACCAAGTCCTATTTGCTTTTAAAGATTCTAACCACCCCCTCTACTTTTCATATTGTCAATGTCCCCCTTCCTTTACCTCCCTTTATTTGTCCACTACCCCAGCCAGGACACAAGAAGAAGAGCCTTGCATACTCTCAGATCCAAGCCCTGGTAGGAAGGCTCCTGATCACACCTGGGGCCCCAGGAGAAAATACTGATTCAATTACACCTAAAAACTGCCTTTGGCTCCCTGTGCTCAGGCCCAGTAAATAGTAATCCCATGTCTGCTAATGAAGGTGAGAGGGTAGTGCAGACACCTTGTGAACACTAAGAAGAAAGCATGCAGGCCAGGGAGACAAGGATCAGTGAGAGCATCAACTTTGATCTGTTATCTTGCCACTGAACAATGACAGCCCTTGAGTGGGTAAAAGGTGAATGTGTGAATGGGTGTTTGAATGAACTTCCTTAAATCTTTAGTGTTTGGTAACCAAGAGAGATGACTGTTCACTTGAAAAGAATATACGGGTGCTTTGTATTTGTCATCAGTTAGACTGTCATTTGAAACTGCAAAGGAGACTGGTGGGAACAGATTCAATAG
This sequence comes from Ctenomys sociabilis, assembly GCA_004027165.1. Taxonomy (NCBI): domain Eukaryota; kingdom Metazoa; phylum Chordata; class Mammalia; order Rodentia; family Ctenomyidae; genus Ctenomys; species Ctenomys sociabilis. Next base: position 127,541 of record PVKA01000407.1, read on the forward strand.
GTTTGAAAATTCCACAGGATAGGGTTGGGATTGCCTGGAAAGAACTTGTGATGAAGACAATAACTCTAGGAACCAGCGCTGAGGCTGTGTGGGGGTGTCACTCAGGGTCTCTCGAGCTTAAATGAGAAGTGGTAAAGCTGAGAAAGGCCAAGGTCAGAAAGCTGCCCTGAGCAGACACAACATAATCAACAATGAAATTTTACTCTGCCCCAACCCTGAGAAATTTGACCAGATAGCCCCTCTAGGTTAGTGATGAATGAGGAATGCAAAGGAAATAGACTCTTTCAAAGAGAATGGAATGGTACACATTTGAAGAAGAAGATGAGAGGTGTTCAACCATGATTTCTGTATTGCACATTGGTGTCTTCAGTGTAGTTGCTCAGATTACACATATTAGCAGATACAGTTAGTCAAAGTGAAAATTTTGAACATTAACTGCTACTTTCAAAAAACTAATAGAAATTAATAGAACAATCATCTCCTGTGTATCCTATATGTACATTTGCATGCTTTCCCCCTTCCTTTTTTTTCCTATCTTTTCTTTTTCTCTTCATTGTTTTTTCCATATGTCCAGTTTCCTTCCGTTTTACTACATCTATTATGCCTTTCAGATTTTATTTATTCTTTCCTATCCTTCCACTAGGGAGACAATACGATAGTTGCCCATGTGGGTCTGATTTATTTCACTTACAAGTGTAGCCTCTAGTTGCATCCATTTACCTTTAAAGACCTCATTTGTCTTTCTTTATAGCTGAGTAACACTTCATTGTATAAAAATACCCCATCTTTTCTACTGAAGGATATAATTTGCCTGCTGTGAGTATCCACAGATATTTTCCACACTAGGGAACATCGAGTGTACTTTGCAAAAGGGGATATTACTGTTACTCCCTCACCTAGGGACACTTTCTACATAATAGACCTCCTCTAAAATAACCCAACAATCGCTGCCTCTTATCATTCACACCCTTGTGTGGTCCTCTCCCCGTGAATGTGGAGTGACCAGCAGAATACACCAAAGGAGGTGGGACGGGGCTATGTGGCAGTCTCCATCTGTGGCTGCAGATCCATTAGTGCTTTGTTGGTTTTCATCCTTTTACACAATAAGTGGCCACATTAGAGAGTCCCACAAGGCACGTAGCTTCCAGCCAATAGCCCAAAAGAAGCCTTCAGTCTCTACCAACTACTTGAATAGATTTAGAAACAGATTTTCCCTCAGGTGAACTTTCTTTTTCTTTTTCTTTCTTTCTTTTTTCTTTTATATTTAGGACAGGGTCTACAGGGTCTCACTGCATAGATTGGACTTGTAGTGATCCTCCTGTTCACAGCCTCCCAAGAGCCGGGATTACAGGCGCACACCACCACACCCAGTCTCAATTGCCATCTCAACAGCCACTTCGTCTGCCTAAGCAGGAACTTTAATTCGCTGAGCCATTTGGCCAGCCCCCTCAGTTGAACTTTCAAATCAAACCACAGCCCATTGACAACTCAGGGCAGGCTTGTATGGAGCCCTAAAGAAGAAAATTCAGCTAACTCTTCCCAGATTGTTTCCCACAGAAGCCATGGAATAGTGAATGTGGTGATGTATTTGCTGCAATAGATAGCTGGTATGATTCTGCTCTAAATCGAGATAGCCAGAAGGGAATTCTGGTTCTCAAACTTCAGAGCAATGCCTCTTACTATCCTTGTCCTTCATGGAATCTATGATGCAAGACACACTCTTCCAAGCTATCTGTATCCAGCACCCTTATCACAACCTCTACAGTCACAGAGGAACCAGAGAGGTGCCCAAGAACCCTTTACTATGTCCATGGAAAAACATGTACAGCTTTGTTTAAAATGGCAACTGATCTTAGTTTGGGTTCTGAAGGTCCCTTTAAGCCTCAAAGAAGAGGATGACAAATTGAGCAGCAAATTATCATTTTCTGTCAAAAAGCTTCAGTTTTCAATAACTCCTTGTGCAGCAACCATCAGCTCTGTGCAAGAAGTTGACTGTATGAAATAAGTCATCCTTTGCCTGAGACCTCACCTTTAGGATGAGACCTATGTCAATGCACATATACACACACACCAGACTGTGAGGTTCACAACACTCTTTTTAATTGTATCAGATTCTTTTTTTAATGTCATGATGAGTTGGTTCAATCAAATGCAAGCCATATTTGTACTTAGTGTATCCATGTTATTTCTTCCCCCGATTTCAAACTGTGCAATGACTAAAGGCGTTGCTTTTCTTTGATGCCTCCTCAGGCTATAGAGTTAACTGCTTCTCTTTGCTGCCTTCCCTAGCCAGCTCTCTCACCAGATTTTGATTATACTCAATGTGATCTTGATGTAAAAGAAGAAAAATCTCCCAAGCCACCTGCAAAGAGACAACAGGGCTCTTTATTCTCTTTTTATTCCTCCTACCTCCCAAGACTCAAGTGACAGATAGAGTGTATGACGTGGTGCTTCATGGCTTCTTTGGCCAAGTTTGGGAATCCCTGAACCAGTGAGATAGTTAAGTGGACTAAGCACCTGCTTAGGCAAGTGCAGGGACTGGGATTCAAACCGCACACTACATTCCACACTGGCTTCACCCCTGGGTGTGTTGAGCTGGCCACTGAGACTGGTGTATGCCTATAATCTCAGTGCTGTTGAGACTAAAAACAGGAGGATCACTACAAGTCCAAGCTGCATAGTGATAACCTGTATTAAATACATAAAAAAACTAAGTTTGGAAATCCTTAGAACACGTTCCCTTATGGTGCTTAATGCAAGTTCAAGGGCCCCATAACTACTAAGGTTTGACAAATCACAATGAGGACTCATCAACCCACTAGATATTGATGCCTTTACCATTAAAGCTTACAACAGCAAAAGGATACAGATTACAGCAGCCAGGTGCAGGGGTACAACACAGCTGGGCCCAGAGGTCCAACCATGGAACTCCCTCCCAGTGGGGCGGGATGGACAGTGCTTAGTGTGCTCCACTACAGAGCATAAGGAGGCATTCAGTGTTGCCCACTAGGTGGTCTCATCTGAGTTCTGGTGCCCAAATGCTAGTTTGGGGGTTCAGTCACCTAGACATGACTGACTCCCCACTTGACCGACCTTAGTCTACAGTCTTTCCAGAGTGACCCCCCCATAAATGACATGATTAGTGTCCACCACTTACCTGGCCCAGGGGCTCTCCAGTAAGCAAGTCAGGCAGGACATCCCAGGCTGTTAGCTGTTACTTCCTTTGGGGCAAGGCTGACTCTTTACTGTATACCACACCGTGCTACGGCCCAGGTTCTACTTTGCAGAACTTCTCACAATGCTCTTTATTTTATATCTGTCTAAACCCCTGCTATCTGCAAGGACAGCACCAATGAACACTGGGTAATAGAGTCACTGCTGCCCCAATCTGGGCCACCCTCAATTTGCACCTGCTCTATTTCAGCGGGACATCTCATTGTCACCATCCTTATCACCTCACAAGTCAAATTCTACATAGGACAGAACTCAAATTGCTCCTCTTTGCTTCAGCCCAAACTTTCCCAGCCCACCCAGGCACACATTCACTTAGGATAAAAATCAAACGTTTCTTTTCTTGTGTCTGATACACCACTGACTCCTCTAAGTTCAGCTCAGAGTGCTCTCCCCAGGTGGACGTGTTCATCTCATCCTAAGGCCTAGCCACTGCCTGTTTTCTCTATACTGAGTCCCGTGACTTTTCCCCTCCCAACAACTCTCAGCATTTCGCTTAAATCTTCCCTGGCTGTTCAGTCCCCAACAGTCTCTCAAGCATCTCAAACAGGCACCTTTATAATAATAGCCATTGTGCGTAGCAGCAGCTATTACTCTGCTGGGGATTTTTATTGTTTTTCTTTCTTCTCTGCATCTAGCAGGGGCCAGCCTGTCTGTATGTTCTTAACTTTTGGAAGATGATGTCACACATGGTAGACGCTAAGCATTTGTTTAACAAGCTGAATTATTATTTTTTCTTGGTTATTCTTATTATATAAATTTAAGGTATGTAACATGGTGTACTGAAATACATATCCATAGTAAAATGGCTATGACAGTGAACAATTTAACACGTTCATTGTCTTCCACAGTCATTCTCCCCCATTGTTCTGTGATGATCAAAACACCTAAAGTTTACTCTTGTAGCAAGTTGTCAGTGTAAAGTACAGTTTTTCTTTAGTTGTTATTTGTTTTTCTGTTTTCTTTAGTTGTTATTGTTTTGAGATAAGGTTGGCCTTGAGCTCACTTACGTAGCCAAGTTCTGAGATTACAGGCATGCACCACCATGCCTGACACTGTACAGTACAATACTATTAATGGCAGAACTCTGGACAATGTAAAGCTATTGAAATTTCGCAAGCAAAGTGGTGATGACCAAAGATGTGCTGTATAAGAATTGAACTTAGCCTGAGATGGTTTCTTGAGAATGCAACATGCACAGCGATGTGGGACCCCAGGGCCTTGAACTTGCTTTAATGTACTGTACTGCTGTCACTGTATTAAAAGTTTTGAAAATTTTGAATAAGAGAACCTGTGCTTTCATTTTGCATGTGGCCCTGTAACTTCCATGACATCCTTCATTTGGGAAGTACAGAATCAGAAAACAAAGAAATAAGACCAAAGATCATCATAATAACTTGGGTGAGAGCTAATTAAGACCTGAAGTGGAGTAGCCTTCCTGATCTTATTAGACTCAGTAACTCTTTAGAGGTAATAAAGAAAGCTTGGATCTGTGATTCAAGGACATACTTTGAATCTGTAGCCACAAGCCAACAAAATAACTCTTAAGTATTCAAGTTAAGAGGAAGTCTAAAGTCTATAGTAAGCCACGGAACATTTTTAGCAGGACATAACACACAATTCATTCACCAAATACCGAATGCATATTCTGTGCCAGGCATGGTGATGGGAACAGAAACCTAATGGTAAGCAAAATGCTGCCTTACTGGGGAGAATTTGGAAAATGGGTTCTATTTTGCGATGATCACTGTACCATTTGTTTACAGTGTAAAATAGCAAATTGAAAGTGAATGGAACCATTTAGGAGGAAAAGGAGAGCAATACTCTACTCTTAAGCTGGCTTTAAGGATGTGTAGCCAAGAACCTGGGTGGTGGCTGAAGGGTCTGCTCTAAGTGGAATTTAAAATGCATGTCTGGCAACACATCAATAACAAATTCAGGGCTAGCTCTGGGGATTTAAAAATCAGAACAACAAATCTCTAAGACTGTAGCAACCTGTGTGCTACAGGTCAGCCACAGCTTTTTTGTTATTGTTTTTAGCAGCCAGATGGCATGTGGTTAAACATACAATCACTTAGGCTCTTTCTGGTCTCTACAGGGGCTGCTCATTAGGACTAGAGCTAAGCTAAACAATAGAACCCTTTCCCAGGTTCTAACCAATCCTGCCGCCATTCCCAACATTACAAAGAACAACTTTAAATTTCCTAAGGCAGAACACTTCCGGGGAGACATTCTGATTTTAGTCTTTGATTTCTTCTGACTACCTCAAGTCAGAATTCAAGGCCACTGGCTAAGATCACCTTAAAGATTCTAACAGAAATCTTGAGGCTGTCTTTGGAGGTGAGCCAGCTAAATAAGCTTTTGAACTTGTAGGTCATTTATGCATGAAGAAGAAAAATTGGCAGAGAAAACTGAATAGAGATAACTCAAAAACTTAGAGCCAGTGAGGGTTGTCATCTCCCAGAGATTAAAGTGAACACAGCTTTGTTGATTGCCCTCCTCTTCCTTTTGGGAAGAAAGCCTTATAGCATGTTAATCCATCAAGATTAAGCTTAGCAAATAGTAGGCATTAGCAAAAGAGAGGTGGATTTGTCTGATAGGTGCCCTTTCCTGAGACAGGCAAGTACCCATAATAACTTTCTCAAGATTCAGCATCCTCAGACCAAAGTGGCAGAGAGTGGCTTGGCCATAAGAGGGTAGCAGAACACGGGTGGTGCGGTGGGTGAACAGGAAGTCAAAGAGGAAACAGAGGAATGGAAAATAAAGAATTGGAGGAAAACCTGGAAATTCTCTAGGGGCTCCTGTCCTCAGACAGGGATATAGCACCTTGGACAAAAGTGACTTGTGGTTAGGGTCATCAGTCTAAGCAAAAGGGATCCACGGAAACATACAAATATTATGCCCTTAGTTTCTGTTTTCAGCATGATGGTAACTGGTTCTCTATGAGACATGAGCCTCCCTGGCTCACAGACAATTTTGCATGACCTTCTAGCTCTGCAAGTCACCAAGACTCCCAGCCTCCAGCAATTCCCAGATGCTGTTCCTCTGTGTCCGACTCTTTCTTTGAATAGCAACTATATTAGTAGTCCACGAGATTCAACCAACAGCTTATCTCCTACTGGAGCTCTCCTTGCCCTCCACGGGAGAAACGCTCCCTCCTCACACTGCCCAGATATCTCTGTCATTACACAGGGGCTCAGCAGAGCAGCACTGTCTCCCCCACATCACTGTAAATTACTTGCAGGCAAACTGGAACTTCTTTCATTTGACACTCAGTGTCCACTCAACTGCTAGCACACAACTTCATACATGTAAGTATTTAGCCCATGAAAGAAGAACAAAACTCTAACTTCTCCAAGGCAAGTAATTGTCCTGCCACTTGAGATCATGCCTTGGGGCTGTGCAGGCCTAGGAGCCACAGACTTCACGGTGTTCTGTGAAATTTACGGAAATTGAAAGCCATGATGCTGAACCTGAGAAGACAGCATGGTCAGTGTTCCTCTGGATAGATCACTCCAAGGAAGCAATGCAGTCATGACCGACCACAAAAAATGTTGAACGAGTGCCTCAAGTTGCCCAGGAAATCTTCATCCATTTGTGATGCACACTGCTAACAATTTGTGTGCTATTTTCTAATGATCAGTCTTTCACCTATTACCTTATGTGGAGCCAGAAAAAGATGAAGACTAAACAAAAATCCCCAAAGCACCTCAAACAAAAACAAGCCATGAGTCCAAACCACTTGACAGTGACTTTTGGAGACTTGTGCCAGACGCTGCCCTTTTCATGCATTTTTCTCCGGGCTGCTGTGCACCAGCTTTGAATATAGTCATGAGTGGGGAAAGGTGACTGCCTTCCAATGCCTTGTTTCATCTTTGATCTCAGTGTGTAAGTTCAAATTATTATTCCATCCATATTATCATTCTACCCATATGTCAAGAACATGTTTATATATAAAGTTTTTTTTATATTTTAAAACAATTTTTTAAATGTATTTGGTACGGGGTCTCGCTACACAGCTGGTACTCATAGTGATCCTCTTCTCTCAACCTTCCTAGCGCTGAGATTATAAGCATGCACCGCCATGCCCAGTTTTGGTGTCTGGCTCAGGGGTTGGGCCAGCATAGCATGTGGTACTGGGAATACAACCCAGGTCCTTGTGCTTGACTAGGCAGGTGCTTTGACTGCTATGCTATCTCTACAGCTCTAAAACATTCTGTCTTTTAAATTTTTATTTTAAAGAGGAAAAAAAGTAAAGCAAAATTTCAAAACAAGATAATAGGAGAAGAACAATACAATAATACAACATTGTTATCTTTAAATGAGCTACTCAGAGTGCAAGATATAGTCATTTAATTGTCCAGACAATATCAACACACACCTTTCTTTGTTTTGAAATTTTACACCATTGTTTTTGTTGTTTATCATACAGCAGTAAATGATTATAAGGTCTCCATATTCCAACATCCTGATAAAACCTTGTGTGCTTTTAACAAAATATAAATGATAAAATTTCCTGACAAAATTCAGGTGCAGCACAGGGACCTAACTCATTGCACTAAATATTTTAAATCCTCCATGTGGGCATGCTGCACAGTTACAGTCCCCTGTTCATGGAATTTAGGAGTGGCCATGTGACTCACTTGGGTGAGCTGGAGTTTTTAGGGCCATTGCGTAACTTATGGAATTGGGTTTTGCTCTGACACAGCAATCAGCACCTCCAAGGTGAGGACTGCCACATCAGCCAGGATTCCAGAGTAGAGATGATAAGGACCAGTTGTCCCCACTGACCCACTATGGACCTGAGTAAGAAAATACACCCTGCTGTACTGAGGTGGATCATTCCCGCAGTGCAGCCTGCCTTAGCATGACTGATATACTCCATAAAAGGCCTTATGCCCAAACGTCCCACTGAAATGGCCAAAAGACCATTAGAATAAAGGGGAGTTGCCTGTCATCTTTCTGGAAGTGAGGGAGTGGCCCTATCCATAGTTTTCCATAGTTCTGAGAAATTTTAGGAAGATAAGCTAAGTCTAAGGAGGAAAGGGATTAATCAATACCTATCCAAATAATTAATGTCCTAGGCATTTTTACCATCCCTTGCCCAATAGGAATGTGGCGATGACAGTCTTCCACACAGAAAAAAGTGATGACAACGATGGCGATGACGATGACGATGACGATGATGACATGTTTTGCAAGTTGTGGAGTTTGGAGAAGGGAGAACCCTAATGCTGTTGTTAGGACATGCTGTGACAGACAGGAGCTTTATTCCAGACTGTGCGGCTTTGATCTCCCTAAGACAACACACAACATGCACACAGATGAAGGGCAAAAGACAGCTCACTTCCTCAGTGAAGACAGTGGTGTGTGCTGATTCAAAAACTATGAGCTGCCTCCAAGAAGCGTGGAACCGGCACCCTGGACCACCGGCTTCCCAATCAGGGCTCATATGGTCCCAGCATGGGAGTCTCTAACTCTCCAGAGGCACAACTTTGAAGCATAAACACATCTGCCTTTCTGCTGCTGGCTTTTGAATCAGAGAACAAAAATAGAAATGACACTATGTACAATGCTATTCACACTCTGAATAAGAAGGTTGTCAGAACAAAGTGGAGCCCACTCGAACTAAAAAGGTTTGCCCACCACATGGGGATGGAAGGGGACAGGCAGCAGGGAGCGTCAGGCAACAGAAAGGACACACAAAGGGTCAGCAACAAAAGAAAAGAGATAGCACCCCATTCTCCATTTAGTGGCTGACTTAGCCTGTATTTGTGTTACAGTTTGGGTTTTAATCAATAAATATAACAAAACCTTCCATTAGACACTGCTGTGAAAACAAAGAACAAAAAAAGTCTGTCTGTGGGAACCTACTAAAGTTACCAGAAGAAAATTTATAACAGGAGGGCTCTAGTTCTGGGGTAACACTCACTTCTCCAAATACATACGATTTAGATCATGATGCCCTACGCATTCTTAACAGGAATGAAACTAGCCTCCAGGAGGCAAAAATTTCTTCTGGGATCTATAATGGATTGAACAGTGTCCTCCAAAAATTTTGTGACTATATAGAACCTTAGATTGTGTTCTTATTTTAAAACAAAGTCTTCATAAATGCAATTAAATTAAAGTCTGTGACAACATTATATTAATTGACAATGGGGTATCAATCCAGTGACACCTCCTTGTAGGGGACAGAACAGGACACAGCAGACAGAGTTAAGAAGGCAGGAGACAGTGGAGGTAGAGATTAGAGTGACACTGCCAGCACTGGAAGAAGCAAGGAAGGATTCTCCCCTAGAGTCTTCAGAGGGCCATGACTCTACTACACTTTTGACCTCCGAGTCCAAAAGAGAATAATTTTTGCGGTCTTAACTGTCTTAGTCCTTATGGTGTAACATCAGATCCTAGATAACTTATAAAGAGTAGAGGCTTATTTCTTACAGTTCTGAAGGCTGGGAAGTCCAAGATGGCAGGGCTAGATGTGGTAGGGATCTTCTTGAAGGATTATAATGTGGCAGAGGGCATGCCATGTGTTATGGTTTGTGTCTAGTTGTCCCCACAAAACCTCGTACAGTCATGGGACAGACTTCTAGAGTTTATGATTAATTCATGATCCACTGGGATTATGGGTGTGAGTGTTTCTGGGATTATAGGTGTGAGCACAGCACCCAGCCCGGGGTGGACAGATGGAATACAACTTAAGGGAGACAGACCTGCTCTCTGTTGCCACTGTTGCTGCTACTCCTTTCTTTGCTCTCTGCTCTTTGCCGCCACCATGAACTGCTGCTCTCTGCCATGTGCCACTCTGCCTTGGAGCCAGCTCAATACGGACTGAAACCTCCATTAACTGTGAGTTAAGTAAACCTTTCTCTCCTTCATTTTGGGTGTCAGGTTTATGTCGGCCTGCCACTCAGGCCTCTCTTCTTTTTATAAAGTCATGAATATCTTTGTGGCCTTGTCTAGTCTAATTACCTCCTGAGGCCCCTCCTCCAATCACTATCGACATGAATTCTGAGATTACGCTTCCAACACATACATTTTTAGGGGACACGTTGAAACCACAGGTGCCATCAATTTGGGGGTACACTATTAATGACAGCTAGAGGAAGTTAACTAGGAAATTCTACAGGAGAGTGCAAAACAATCTTATTCTTATTACATAAAGCACAGAAATACAGACAGTACATAAACAAGAATATCTAGGGTAGTAAAATTTCAAAAGAAGGGAAAGATCAAGAAAGGTGTCTAAAGTAACTACCTATTACAGTATGATAAATGGAAGATGAAAAAACACTGCTTTGAGCTGTGGGGATTCTGAAAGGTAGGAAGACTGTATCAGTTGAAGGCTACTTTTTACAGCTATTAAAATTGTCCATGTTTAGCCAAGTGTTTGTGCATATCTATAATTCCAGCTACTTAGGAAGCTGAGGTGGGAAATCACATATTCGAGGCCAGACTGCACAAATTAGTGAAGCTTTGCCTCAAAATAAAATAAAAGGGACTTGGGTTGTAGCTCAGTAGCAGAGTATTTGCCTAGCAGTTACGAACCCTAGGTTCAATCCCCAGTGTGTGTGTATGTGAATGTGTGTGTGTGTGTGAGAGAGAGAGAGAGACAGACAGACAGACAGACAGACAGACAGACAGACAGACACAGACACAGAGACAAACAGAGAGGGACAGATGGAGACAGAAAGACACACAAAAACAGAGACAGAGGAACAGAGAGAGAGGTTGCTTACTCCTTTTTGGCACTTCAAATAAATGTTCCCAGTTGTTTCTTCTTTCATTGTGCCCCAGACAATGTCACAAGTTCTAGAAAAATTGTTTGCTATCTACTTGTGATGGAGTTTGCCCTGAGGCAGAGCACCCTACATGTGCCAGTGTTCAGCTTTGTGTCTCCTGGCAGCATGTTTTCCTGTTTCGTAGGAGTTACAAGGCATCGTTGGTGTTTTTGTGGTCTACATTTGGCCTCTGCAATTGTCAGCTTTAACTCACAACTTTTATCTCTATAAGAAGATCAAAGGCAGTTGATTTTTTTCTCCATCAGATTTGGTCTTATTCCTGATATTTCAAATATATACAGCTAAAAGGAAATTATATGTGGTTCCTCACTGTACCAACCATTCCTGAAAGCAGTGGATTTAAGCCATGGTCTTTCAAAGACCATTTGGTGGGCAGCCTCAGACAGAGAGGTGGATGGAGCCCACCTCATTCTGGATATTGCCAGAAAGTCTTTGCAGTCAGTGCCCATGGGGTTCTCTGGAGAGTTCCCAAAGCTAAGCAACTTTGCATAGTGAATGTGTTTGATGTTAAGTCTTTTCAAATTCCCCACTATGAATCATAGCGAATGTGATAATGTTGTCCTGGTAGATTTTGACAGGCACCACCACCCACTTCCTTTGTAGTAGAATCTTAATCATCCTGGCGCCTCTGGAATGCTCCATGTCAAACAGAACTGCCTCCAAATGAGTGTGTGGTTAGACTTCCAGGATGTTAAATATGCCATTCCCTTTCATCATAGAGTTTCCACGAAGAACAATAGGATGAGACCACCAGAGTAGGACACACAAGGAATAGGAAACAGGCTTTGTGGCCGTTTGCTTAGTCAGCTTGGAGCAGGTCTAAGGATTTGTCACAGAGACCAGGGGAGGGGAAGTTCTTTAGAAAAGTTTCCATGTGCTGGGGCATTTCTCCTTCCCTTGTCATTGGAAAACAGGAAGGAGGTAAGAAGTTGTTTTCTCCTCATAACAACCTCATGAGCCTGAAAGCTTGGTGGGTTTAACTATAGAGATTGAAAGAATGAGTCGAGAGCCACCCTATATCTGAAATTGTCAAAAATGTTAGGTGCTCATTGGCTGGCTGGCCAGGGAGACTATTGTCAACAGAGAAAGGAAGCTTCATGAAAATGGCCTGGAGGGCTGGTGAGATAGCCCAGCAGACTAAGTGCCTGCTTTTGCAAACACAAGTAACAGGGTTCAATCTCTGGTCACTCATGCTGCCCCAGTCCCACCCGCAGGACATGCTGAGCTGGTGACCAAGTCTGAGCATGGTGGTGTACACCTGTAGTCCCAGAGCTGGGGAGGCTGAAAACAGGAGGATCATTACAAGTCTAAGTTGCATAGTGAGACCCTGTACCAAATACATAAATGAAAGAAAGAAAGAAAGAAAGAAAGAAAGAAAGAAAGAAAGAAAGAAAGAAAGAAAATGTCCTATACTTGAAGAATATTGAGGAACAAAGATACACATGGGAGCTGTGGAGGGCTAAAATCATTTCATCAGAGGGGGTGGAATGGAGCCACTGTAGCCAGGGTTCTAGCCTAAGAACATGTTGCATCAGAGAGCTGCAGAAGGAGGGCCCCACAAAGAGCCCTAGAGAGTGGGCACTGGCTCTCCCTACCAGAAGACCCCAATGTAATCACATCCACAGCACCCAAGGAGTGCTTCTCTTGCACCTTCTCTTGCTTTCTAGTCCAAGTGTGGAAAAGCCCTAGCAATGGAGAGGAGGAAGAGAAAAAAAAGAACAAGAAAATATTGAAGACTCCAATTCTCCCTCCTTTCCCCACTGCAGATCTCCCTCTTGGCACAGGGCTAAGCATAGGAGTGAAGAAGTGGATGAAAGACTGATGGTGATACCCAACCAGATAGACCCAAGGCCTGGAAAACTAGACTACATGCTTATACTGAAGAGGTTCTGAAAAGGCTTTGGATGTTGCCCAGAATTTCAACAGGGGCAGAGGAGGACCAGTCAACAGAGATGTTTAAAGGAACAATGGTGAGAAAAAAATAAAATCTACTTGTTCAATAAATTGATCCCATGAAAAAGTTTGCTAGGGTAAGCAGGGTCATAGCTGTGTCACCTAGTATTGGCAAGATTATCCATCTGCCTCAATAGTTTCATCAGGAGGGTAGAGTTTGGTTAATAGCAATATTCGTATATGTGACTTCATGTTTTAAGCTAATTAGAAGATTTTCAGAGCTTAGAAATGCCAAGTGAGATCAGTCTGCAGAGACACCCCACATGCTCACCACACTGGTGCTTTACTCCTTCATCTCTGGAGGTATGGAGGCTTTGTGTAGCTTACTTCTTGGTACTCTCTTCTAGAGAGACAAAGAGACCCTCAGAAGGAGCCATTCTTATCCTTCCATTATTTTCATGAGCATTCTTTTCCTCTTCCCCTGAGCCCGGAGGACCCACTACCCTTGTCCAGTCATGCCTCTGCTGGAAGCCCCTGTCCTACTGCACTCTGATTAGCCTTTTCCCCACCTCCAAGAGGGAGGTGAGTGCCAGGAAGTCCACCAAGTCATAGGGCACAAGGGACAAGCTCAGCCAACTTTTTGGTTTATCATTTCTGCTAAGTGCCCCTTAGCAGTTTTGCTTTTAACTTACCAAAAAGTGTTTTACATTCTGATTTGATTCTTGAGTACCTCTTTTGCAAATCATAGACTTCCCACATATTACTGGAAAATATCCAGTCTTTAGAGTCAAAGAACTCTACATTGCATGTGGGCTTAACCTACTTGGGCATCCAAGACTGAAGTTCATTGCCTCCAGCTCTGTGCTGAGCCGGCCACCGAAACCAAGCATGGTGGAGCACACCTGTAATCACAGTGCTGGAGAGGCTGAGACAGGTGAATCACTACCAGCCTGAGCTGTGTAGCCAGACCCTGTGCCACATACATACATACATACAATTTTAAAAACCTTGCCATGGCAGTGCACTCCTCCCCCATGACCTTGCTCATCACTTTGGTGAAAACAAATCTCATGTCAGACTCTGCCACATGTAGAGATGTCAGTTAAACAGACTTATTACTAAATAAGTGAAAAACATGTCATACAATCTCATTTGTTTTTTACGTGCTCTGAACTCACCTTGGACCAAAAGTTAGCCAGAATTAGACACCACAATATTCCAAAGGAAAAAAAAAAAAAAAAAGCCAAGCATGGTGGCGCATGCCTGTAATCCCAGCACTTGGGAGGCTGAGGCAGGAGGATTGTTGTAAGTTCGAGACCAGCCTGAGCTACAAAGTGAGCTTAAGGCCAGCCTGAACTGCATAGTGAGACCCTGTCTCAAAAAGACAAAAAAAAAAATAAAAAATATTCCAAAGGAAGGATTTTATCAATCTTACTACACGTAGAAAGACCTCAGAATTGTCCACCGTGTAGTCCAGTTCAGAACCACTCAGAGCCCCAGTTCTGGGTGATGTCACCTAGAGAACAGCTATCGGACTTAGTAGGGCACTGACTGTCCCTAAAATATCTACAGCCTCCTCCCACACCCAGGAAACATTTTTATTTTGATCAGATGAGCCTGTACCCATCATTTGTTATGCAGATCAGCAAGACAAATTTCATCTGTGAAAAACAATTTCTGCTCATCATTACATTAATGAAATTTTTGATGATGATTGAAATGCAAGCAACCTGAAAACTGAGCAGCTGGAGGGCGGATTTTTTTTTTTATTATTACACATAAGCTGAGTCCCTTCTGGAGTATAAATTGCTATTAGGGCAATCAACAGCACCTAGACTCACACTAGCTCATACACACACACACACACACACACACACACACACACACTCACATCTATGCTCAAGTAATTCAAAGCAAGTTACAGTCTTCACCACAATATACATATAGGAAAAAATGTTGGCCCAAAGTCCCTATTTTGGCACTGCTCTTATGATTGACATTCATGACATTAAGTAGAAAATAAACTTAAGTAATTTTAAATGTATGAGATGGGGGGCCAGAGAGATGGTTCAGTGGAATAAGCGCTTCCCTGGCAAGTGCAAAGGTCTGAATTCAATCCCAGGTTCCACCAAGAAAAGGAAAAAAAAAAAAAAAAGAAGGCATAAAATGTATGAGATGTGTTGATTTTATTTCTATGAAACTCAACCTTTATTTTTTATGAACTTGGGAAACATAAGATCAGGAATTAAAGTTGGCCACAATCTCACAGAAAGCCACTATCACCTTGCAGCACTTTTCTATGTGGGAACACACACAGACAGGTAACGTCATATTTTTAAAAGAGGAAAATCCTGATAGAATTGGATAACCCTTACAGTGTAACATTGGATATGAACATCTGTCAGTAAATATTTATTTTAAATATTTTTTTCAGAAATTTGGATTTAGGTGGCTATGTTTTTCCTGTATTTTAGGAAAGGGTCCACACAGTGTTCAGGGTCTCACTACTAGATTGGACTCCTAGTGATCCGCCTGTTTACTGCCTCCCAGGAGCTGGGATTACAGGCATGCACCACCACGCCCAGTCTCAATTGCTGTCTCAGGGCACCCCAGGTGAAGGGACCTGGCATGCCAGGCCCAGGGATTGAACCCCCAGCTCCTGTGCCTGCTTGCAGGTGCTTTAATCCACTGAGCTATTTGGCTGGTCCTAGCTTTTTATTATTGGAATTTAAAGCTCCGTAGTAATTAAGCAAACTAATCCCTTACAATGTATGATTATTTTAGATTATTTTATATCTTTATTAACGTAAATGATTTGGGACACAGCACCATGAATACACAGGTGATACCTTGCACTGAGAATTTTAAGCAGAGTTTAACAGACATTCACAAAGTTAGAAAGGAGCATGAAGGAAAAGCCACCTCAGATGGCACATCATTTTGTGACTTGAAATGTGGGGGAGCTATTGCCTCCCATAGACCTGAATGTTTGGGAGCAGAGATGTGTGGGAGAGGCTGCCAGACAGGAGCTGCATCCCGCAGGAGGGGCCCACAGCCCACCCACAGTGCTCAACAGGGAGGGAGCTACAGGAATAAAGCTGTCACCTTCCTCCAGGTCCCCTGTCTGCACCTGCCAGTGGCCAAACCCAGGCACAAGCCCCAGGGCCAGGAAGCCCACACATGCAGACCACCTAGTCAGACTCCTGGGAGGAGCAGGGCAAGGAGCAGAGCCTCGAGCAGGAGGGGCAAATACACCATAACCATCAGAAATATTTTCATCATTGTGTACAGAATCCATCCAAGTTTATGTGTTTAAAGAAATGTAAATAGATGATAAATACCTTCAGCATTAAGAAAGGCTGGTAATGTGCTGCTGAGCGCTGTAAGACAAGTGAGCTACCTCACTTAGAAAGGAATTAAAGAGCTCAGCTGCCTGGCCTTCAGGTGCATGACTGTTAAGATTTCAGTCTAGAAAGTGCCCCTAAAGCCTCAGGTATTCAGAGGTGGAGTTTTTGGAAGGAGTTGGATAATGGTGGCATTAAACTCACCACAGCTGTCCCTGGGGTGCGACCTGAAGGAGTAAATTTCCCTCCCTACCTCCTCCCTTTGCTCTCTGCTTTCTGGCTTCCATAGAATGAGCAGCTCCCCACCTCCCTCCCACCAGCTCCTTTAGCCATGCTGTTCCTGCCTCCGAGCCAGCTGACCATGGACTGAACCTCTACAAACTGTGAGCCAAAATAGTCCTCCCCTCTGCTGTGCTGTAGGAGTCAGGTGTTTGGGTCCCGGCAACAAGGAAAGTGACTAAGACAACGATCATGATGCTCCAGCTGAATTCTGGTCCAAGACTGAGAAGCTGATCTCCACGTGACTGTTGGGAGGAAGCACTGACCTCTGGCAGGGACCCTGGTATCCGGTCAAATCAACCGGATGAAAGGCTATTTCAGGACGATTCTCATGATAATAGCTCTCATTTTTCTAACCCCTTTCACCCACCAAGTTCTGTGCTAAGCATCTTAATTTACATTGCCTCATTTAACCCTCAGTAATCCTCAGAGTGAATATGGCTATCCTATTTTTCACAGAGGAAAAAGTAAAGCTCAACAACATCTGATGATATGGTTAAAGTCACATTGCTGAGGGGTAGAGCCAGGATCTGGGGGCAGAACTCAAGGCCGGACCACTTTCCACCTCTGATGAACTGCCTCCACTACCGAAGGCCCCACCCTGTTTATTCCTTATTTACAAAGGGCAGCGTAGTGAATAAAAGTGAACTACCACAGGGAATGTCTGCCAAGAATTAAAGAAGTAATAGAGCCATCTGAGAGCGGTGGTATGCTACCGTTTTTAAAAACTAATAATTAGTTACTGCTAATAACATGCAAGATAATTTCTTGGAACTTTTTAGGACAATTATTTTGAAAATGGGTGGCAAGAAAAACTCTAGCATTATCCTGCTTTCTCTGTGTTTTATGGTTACCATGGTAATATTGCTTTATGTCAGACTATGTTCATGGTAACTAAGCAGTTAATGAGTAAGTACTTGTTTACCAAAAATTTCCAGATAAGACATGCAGAGGGAATGACAGGAGCGTCACTGCTCAGCCAGGTGTGGTGGCACATGTCTGTAATCTCGGGGCTCTAGGAAGCTAAGGCAGGAAGATCACAAGCTTGAGCCCAGCCTGAGCAACTCAGCAATTAGCAAAACCCTATCTCAAAAGAAAAACTGAAAAGAACTGGGGATGCGGCTCACAGAAAAGGCTCTGAATATAGTCCCCATTGCAGGAAAGAAAACAAGAGGAGAGGGAGGGAAGGGGAGGGGAAAGTGGAAGAGGAGGAAGAGGAGAGAGGAGGGGGAGGGGGAGGGGAGCACTTTGAGGTTGCTAATGAAATAATCGAGGCAATCATCGGTGTACACTAAAAATCATTGAATAAAAAGTAGGCGGGAAATTTACAATGAATAAATCACACTGACGGCCCTTGGACCCATTAGTCGCGTCAGCATCTCGCAGGAATTGGGAAAGTGAGACACTGGCCATTCATGGAAGGCACAGAGCAATGCAACAAAACCTACGAGTGTTCTTCCCACAGTAACTGAATCTCCTCAAGTCTAATCAAGTCTCCAGAAATAGCTGCCAGCCTGCAGAAGGTGTAAAATACAGAGACAATAAAAGCAACTTGAATCCCATCGGAACCAATGAGCCAAATCCAGAGAAGGAAATACTGCAGGAAAAGTGACTTTTTGTTTCACAAAATGAATAGGATCACAAACAGGACAGGGAGCAAACTGTTAAAGATTTAGGGACTTCAGAAAGCAATTTCATACCAGTTATGAGAGTTTTTGTTTGCGGGGGTTGGAGGGGGCTTAAATTCTGGAAGTAGATCATGGGAGAGTTTGTACAACATTATGAGAGTCCTAAGTACCACTAAATATCACATTTAAATAATACACTTGTGATGACCAAATACATCTTGATTACACCCATGTCAATATGCTGCTTGGTTACCATTGGAGAAAATTGGGCAAGGGGTGCAATAACCTTGATGCATAATTTCTTAGACCAGCATGTGATTTTGTAATTATTTCAATAAAGCAAAAGTTTATTCAGAGAAACAAATAAATAAATAAATTACTGACTTTATGTTTTGTGAAGTTCACTTTCATAAAGACTTACCTTAAGATACGTTCCCATGTGAGGCAAGCTTGGAGCTGTGTGGCCGGCTTAAACGGAAGCGAGTGAGTGAGAATGGCCAGGAGGTTGCCGTCGAGTTGGGAACACGGCTCCTACCAGCCACAAAGGAGAGCCACCAACCTCAACTTTTTAAATTGAGAGTAGACACCATGGACTGAGAGTAGAAGTTATTCCCTTCTAAAGTATAGCACAAGGGCTGATGAAAGATCAGGGGCCGTTTGACTTTTTAAACTTAGTGCAGTCTATGGACAACCACTAGGAAAACAACAAGGTAGAAAGTATTAATTATTGAATCTTTGATGTAATTCAGGTACAAAAAATAAGATACGCAAACAGCTACACTCTCTTTACTGATAAGTCATATGCTATAATAATGTCTGTAAGTATAATATCATGTATGCACCTTCTATGATACCAAAACATTATGAAAACAGTTTGCAATGTATTAATTTATCAAATCCATCTTGTCCAGGTATCTTAAAACTGTCTCACTGATATTTATACTTCAATAAAACAAAAATAAAAAATTAAAATCCACATATAAAATAAATCAATAAATAAATTTATTGCAGTCCAGCTACATCGGCACTAACTCCCCTCCCGTACTTCCTCTTTTCTAATACCCTTCCTCATTGTTCTTGCCACTTTCTAAAATAGTACTGGAAGTCCTCTTTCGTGAGCATCTCCACAAGGTGTGATCAAGAACGCAGTGAGGGCTGCTACCAAGTGCCATTCAATAGAAAGGCGGGCTCATAAAAACACGGCAACTTATTCTCATCTACCTTGTTCACCAGATCTAGGACCACGTGACTTCTGGCTCCTTCTTAACACCACAGGTAAACATTTTGAATCTATTCCAGACATGGAGGCAACCATGGCAGTGCAACCAAAGACATCAAAAACAACTCCCAGAACTCCTTTAGGAAGAGACGAGAGTAATGGAATCGGTGTGCTCAAAGGAAGGGGGAGAATTTGGACGGGGTGATAATGGCACTGTGTGTTACACTTTGATTAATTTTATAATCCAATTTATTTGTATTACTGGACAATAGAATGGTTATCACCTTCATAAACGATCCTTTTTTTCTTTCGTTTCTGTTTTTTTTTCTTTTGGCGGAACCGGGGATTGAACTCAGGCCCTTGCACTTGCCAGGGAAGTGCTTATTCCACTGAGCCATTTCCCTGCCCCTAAACTATCCTTTCTACCAGAGGACAAGCCATGACTCCTATGACTTCTATCCATTGGTCTAGTTTTACTCTGCTAACTTAAACTGGTTGTTTACTAAATGCTCTCATTTACAGCCTTTTGAAGCTATTGCCCACGTATGAAAATTTTCTTTTCCAAGATGACATCAACAGGTGAAGTAGAACTCAGTACTTCACCCCAACCTGCAGAGCAGAACTGAGCACAGAGCACTCTAGTTTGGCCTGCGAATCTCCCACCCAGCAATCTTTTCCCTACTAATCGACATTCCTGATAAACTCTCATGATTACATTACTTTCTAAATGTGCCCAGGTAGAATACTCAAGTGCTGCATGCTTTTCCAGGACCAATAACATGCTCCTATTCTACACACGCTCCTATTCTATCACTTCTGTGACCCACTCTTTTCCCGTCCTCTGAGTCAGAGACACCAAGCAGGGCGTGCACACCACTTAAGAGTCTTCAATATCAAGAGGGACCATATACATAGCAAGTATTGTTGATTTGACTGTTGAATATTATAAAACTGTTCTTCGAGATGATTGTGAATTGTTCTGTTCTTTTACATCACCATTTATGACGGTTTCCCAGCAGATGGAGGTGGCACTGCCTGAGGAAGGATGCTTTTCTCTGATTTACATGAGGGCTTCCCATGAGCCAGTGGCGGCTATGGACTCAGCCCCAATCTGAACAGCTCTGGTTTGTTACAGCTTCCCAGAGATGGCTGTGAATAGCTTCACACAATTCTACCTTCTACCGCCTTTAATCACCGGAATTAATTCCTGTGGGCTTGGTTCCTAATTTCTCTCACTTAATTTGGCGACTGCTTCTCTTTCATCTACCCTGTGCTCTACCTGCCTTAGTTTGAAGACCACATCCTTGAGAGGGGAAGGAGGCACACGCCACGGTTGACCAACCTCTAGGTACCTCACTCTCTCTTCTCACCACTCCAGTGTCCTCTGCTGCAGCCTCCCCAGCCCACACTACCCCATGTGCAGTCCAGCCTTCTTTGCCCCTGAGCAGAACAACCTCCCTGACTCCATGCCGCTGACACCCACCATGGACTGAGGATCTCCACTCCCGCCGGCTCTTCTGCTTCATGTCCTCATCATTACCATGTGATTTCCTAGCTCTTCCTCCTTTTTTTAGACCAAAATCTTCTTTTTTCCTTTCCCCATAACATCTCACTTTAATCTTTTTCTGAGTCAATTTCCTGTTCTGGAAAAAACACCTCAGCAGTTACAGGCACCAGGACTGCTCCCCGGCTGGCCTGCAGACTTCACTGTCGTGGTGAAGACTTTCTCTGAGGTAAATCTGGCAGTACACCTGGTAGGTGGTGTGCACCGAGAAACTCACAACCCTTCTCTGTCATTCTAAAATTCGCACTGACTTTATTCT